>JARHVA010007757.1:222500-257500 GCA_037957365.1 Torreya grandis | reverse complement strand
AATTATTTATATACTCTACATTATATTTAACAAGCTTTCTCAAAGACCTTATAAAATAAATCTCAAAATCAATATTTTTTTTTCTTGTTCTTCCTCGATCAACCTCAAATTTTGGATACCTAAATTTCAAATTTCAACATGCCAATTTTATTCATTTTTTTGTTAATAATTTTTATTTGTGTTCTCTTCAAAAGATATTGGATTCAGATCTAGTATTACATAATTAGTGTGTTTGAAGAAATATTAGTCAATTCTTTTCTTTCAAATATTGACTACCAAATTTATAAATCTCTATCAAATGGAAAATCAAAGACATTTTATCTAGTTCTATAGAGCCTCAAGCAAGTTTCCAATTTTTTTCAATATTGTTTCTAAACTTGGAATTTAAAAATGATAATGCACTATAAATTCTCTCATCTTCCACTGAGCCCAAAATCATTGTTTGACATAAATTATTAATATTAAAATATTTTAAGATACCATCACATAGTATTTCACTCAAAATTAAATAAGTTCATAGTCTAGTGATCAATCCATATTCAAAATCATTGTCCAAAACTTTAACTTGTTCTAACATTATTATGGTAAATCGAATAGACTGATCCATTAGATTTGTAAAATCTAAAATGCATTTATTTTGTTCATCATTAAAATATACAATATTATAGAAGTTTTAGGCCAATGTTTTGATTTTATTCTGAAAATTTGATGAGCTAACATTTTTCCAATATTAAGGGTACATCACAATCATAGAATCTAGTAGTTCATCTTGAGGAAAATGATATTTAATATCTAAAAAGAAACATTTTTCCATTTCTTTAAAGGTGTAGCTTATAGAGGATACAACCTTAAGTAATCAATCCCTTTTAATAGGAACTTCTTTGAGCCTATTAGAATAACCAACTATGTCAAAAGTGTGAGTTATGGTATGTACTCAATTTATACTAAATACTACACATGATCTTACTATATGTACTACACAAAAAGAGTTTTGGATCTTCATGATAATAATATATTTTGTTTTTAAATGTTCAAGGTAATAATTATATTCTGGTTGGCATGGTTTGTTAATTAAAATAAAAATATTTGAAATATTAATTTGGATGTGGTTAAGACATTTTCATAGACCTTATTATATAGTTTCTAATTTTAAAACTATGAAAATGTTTTGAATATTTTTTTGATTATGTCATCCTCACTTTTCATATTTGTCTTACCCTATGGCCCCATAGTTGGTTTATACTTTATACTCTGATTTTTTTATCACTATGTTTATTATACACAATTTATTATATTATCTAGTTGGTCTTTACCACATACTTATTTTAAACAAACAAGAAATTGATTTCATGTGAGAAATAATGACATGTAAGATACTTATTTTAAACAATGCACAAAGAATAAATCAAATAAATGAAACAACACCTCATGATCATATTGTATTTTTTTAAAAAAATTAATGTATATATTCTAATTGGCATGGTTTGTTAATTGAAATAAAGAAATATTTAAAAGGATAATATGGATGTAGTTAATAAATTTTGGCATACCTTATTAAATAGTTTATAATTTTAAAACTATAAAAATATTTTGAATATTTTTTCAGTTATGTCCTCTTCGATTTTCATAGTTGTCTTGATCTATGGTCCCATAGTTGGTTTATACTCTATATAATGACTTTTTATCACAATATTTGTTACACTCAATTTATTATATTATGTGGTTGGTCTTTTGAGAGACTTAGAAAGGTCTATACTCAAATTATACTTAATAATGTGGCCATTAAATTTAGAACATAAAAGGAACAAATTTAATCTTTAAAAGGATGATAAATTTAATAGTTAAAAAAAGGAACCATAAATAAGATCTCAACTTAAAAATTCTCATTATCTAACCTATTTCTCCATTTGTTGTTTAATTAGCACAAATTACCTACTATAAAATAAACCTATATAAGTGTTTCAAATTTCTTAAAACCATAGAACCACGAAACCCTAAAACCTAAATTCATATGACTTCATTTCTATTAAAGTTTTATTCCTTTGTGGTCATGTAAATCATAAAATGAGTAGTAATTACAAGATAAGGCAAATGAGGAGTCTAATAATCCAATAACAAATTACAATCCAAGTAATAAATACAATCCCTCCATGTTGTGGGAATTGTGAAGTGAGTGATGATTTTAAGAGGAGGTCGATGAGGAATATAAGAAACCAACAATGAAGTATAATCCAGGTAAGTAATACAATCCTACAAGTCATGAAAATATTGAAGCAAATGGTAATTACAAGAGGATACCAATGAGGACTCTAAGTAGCCAAAAAATGAAGTACAATCCATGTAAGAATTACAAACCATATATATATCTATAAATTTTTTCACACTTTTAATGAATTATGCCTATATTTTAAGGGATTTAAACTATTACCATGTTATTTTTTCATCAAATATTTTCTTGTAGTTTGAAAACCCTTTTTATCTTATATCAAAATCTTTGATATTAGACACAATTTGGTTATCACATTGGATTTTTTGTTTAGTACTGAGATCAATAATATTTTTGAATTTGTTTAGGATTAATTTCTTAGTAACAAGATCATCAAGACATCAAAAATATTATGAATGTGTGTTTGGGGATTGATGTGGCAATGAATTTTTTCAGAGTCATACACACCTAATTAGGTTTGAGGTTTTGGATGGAATTATTTGATTAGTAATGAGATCAACAAGACCTCAAAAATATTGTGAATTTGTGTTTGGGCATTGATGTGTTGATGATTTTTTTTAGAGTTTAGGTTTAGGTTTGGGATGGGTCTATAACAGTTCTCATTCGTATTATCTCTAATGTCCTCCTTACTTATATTTATTTATTTGAGCAAGTGTTTTAAATGGATGGACTTCCCCCAAATTCATAGGTCAAAGGAAAATAAATATTCTAAAATATTTAGGGTATCCATTGATCATAATCGTTATTCCACCTCAAGCATATTTACTCCGTGAATGTGTTTGGGGGAGTTTAACCTAGATTTTTCATCATTATTTCTTGATTTTAATATGAAATTTAATTCACCAAATATTTATAAGTTTTTTTAAAGAGATAATATAAATCAATAGTCAATTTATACCTACATGACAATTTTGCCAAATATTTACTAGTGAAATTATACCAGAATTATAGGATTCACTAAGATTTTATAGTAATTTTTAGGGTCCATTCTTAATATTATCCCTCCTAAACATGTAAGGGTTATTTTTAAATATGGACATTATTAGGTACCATCATGACAATGGTGAAAAACAATTCTAAGTGTTGGAAGCAAAGAGGAAAGCTAATGCTTTAACTTCTAGTTAGGTAAAAGTTATAATCTTAATGCCTCTAATAACTAGCAATGTCATACAAGTACCTAATAATCCTTAGTTAAAGGATAATTTTTTATGTATAAATGTAAATAATAGTAATATTCATACTTATAGTTTAATTTTATTTAACAAAAATGTAAAATTTTACCTGAACTATTTGTAAGGATACACATGTTACATTGCATTGTACATTCTAACTTATTTTGATATAGTTTTAGTTAACTATGAGCATGCACACATGTAATTTTTATGTTAAAAATAAAACTGAGGTTCTAATTGATTAGTTTAGTTATGAAGTTACATGCACTTATAGGATGAGGTGACCCCTCCCCAAGTTTATATATTCATGTAATTACACATTCCAAAGGGTTGGAAGTTTTATCAATGGAAGAAGAAATAAAGTTTGATTTTCATACAACTACGTTGGTGTTATTTCCTTCCATATTGATCTTATTAAGGTTTAATTTTATTAATTATATTAATGCATTAAATTTAAGTGTGTAAAATCTATGGATAATTTTGGTTGTTATCATTAATATATGATAATATTTGATGCCTAAAATCTATTAAAAGTTAATAGGTTTCATTGATTTTAATAAATTGGTTAAAATTGTGTTAATATTCTAAAGTGTGTAGGAGTGTTTTCTCTCTAATATAATATTCTTAGTGTGTTCCATATCTGCCTTAAACACCTTGGTCCAAACTTTAATCTTCCACCCAAGGGTGTGCAATAGTAAATCTTAAAGGAGTAACCTTCAGTTGAGACCACTAAGTTTCCTATATCATTTCCCAAAAGTACCTAACTATGTTTTCTTTCAAGTGTACAATAGCTATAAACAACAAACATTAGTCCTAAAAATAATTTTCCACAAAGGAATTATTGAAGTAAGTAATCCCTTGAGACCATAGAACCTTACTTCTTGCTCTACCCTTCCCTCCTTTCGAAGTTTATGTGATTGAGACCTACCCACTCTAGATTAGGTACCAAACATCCGTCCCACTCACTTAGGTTTGATTTATTTATCAGGATTCATTTCACTACAAGCAAACCTAGTAAAAAACCTACATGATCTGCTTTCTATTCAACTATAAAGTTTTTTAACCCATACCTACAAATCATGCCTTTGAGTGGAGTTTACCTCCATTAATATCCTAAAATATTAAAGGATACCTCATTAAAATTTTGGGATGTTAATAAGACCCACATCAACATAAGGCTTTTGTATTTTTGCCTATTTTTGACATAATGTGTATGCATACTTTGATCTTATATTACTAGGTTAGTATGGCCAATGATTTGATGATAATTACAATATGGTAGTCCCTTTGTGAGTAGAAGTCTACTACCTGATCTATGTCTTGTAGAAGGTAAAGAAATCATTCTATGTTCAACTAATAAACATACTATGGTATATTTAGTATGCTATTATGTTTTGATCTATAGCATATGGGGAGAATACTTTTGATAAGACTCCAATTTATTCACATGATGTACTTGTATTTAGACCTTATAAGGTTGACTAGATATTTTTAACAAAGAGGGATGTATGGAATAATAAGTATTTACATGATCATCTACTATTTTTGCTTTTCCCTTATTTGGATTTATTTCTATGGTTTATATAAGTGGATTTAGTTTATATGTGCCAAGACCTGTAGGTTCGAATAGGTTAGTGTCAAGTGATCAAGTAGATCAAATTTTAATTGTTACATTTTTCATCTATCATATGAAAAGCTATATAATATTCATTATCATAGTAATCAGTAACATGGCCATCAATTTTCTCAGTATTGACCAATAAAGGAAGCTCAAATGGTGGAAAATCTCATGGTTTTATTGGATATTTTAGTAATGAGTCTTATTATTTATGTGCATATATATGCACTTCATAATTTAGTGCCTTATTTTCATATAGAGATAAATGAGTCATTGTAATTGACTCACATATTTCATACATATGTATATGATCAAGAGGGATGAATTGTTGAGGTGGTACCACTATAGGAATGCCCTTAGTTTTGGAATGTATCATTTTTCAAAATTTGAAGGGCTCATCATCAACATGCATGGATAATAAGGCCCCATAAAGTATGAATTGTATACATTGGTGAAGTGTAGATTGGAGAGCTTCCATTAAATGTATCCAAGGTCTACCAAAAATTGAATTATAGTGTAATGATTGAGACATTACTTTAAATGTAGTGGAAACTATTGTGTTTCCCATTGTCACTGACTCACATCTAATGTGACTTGACAAATAAGAGGGATATGTGAATTATCAAACCCTTTTATGTGAATAACCATTTTTGAGTAATATCAGTGTTGATAGCCATGGTAGTTAATACATTTATGCTACAAATATTTAGGCCCAATCCATTATCGATAAAAACCCTTTTGATACATTTACTTTATATGGTCACTAGTATGAACAAAGGTAAATTTTGGTGAATAATATATTTATATGGTAAATACGTCAGATAAAAGTTAATGAGATTGGAATTTTTCTTAAGATATTTCATGATATATGCAAAATAAGTAGGCTCAATATCACTTAGAACTTGTGTCTCATGAAATGATTTGAATAGGATATACTTATAAATATTAGATTGATTTAGGATATCAATGATTGAAATATTAGAATATATATTTATCAATTGGTGAGAAATGTCAAATCCCTTAGATTTTATTACAAGCTTAGGTTTAGGGGGATCTTGTTGTATGTTAATAGGTGGTAGAATGGGTTGATCAATTTTACCTCTTTAAGTATTAACAACATGAACCATATAATCTACTATAAGGTATGCGTGAATAATGGGTGCAAGATGGTAGTTATCACTCAAATAAGACCTAAGTAAGAAAAATGGTTGATGTTATACATGTTGGAATCTAGATATTGGCTCTATAATATTGTAAAAGGAATTTTGAAGATAGATCAAGTGTTATTTTCTCTTTAAAACCTTGTCATGATTGGCACAAATTTTCTTATAAGATTTGACAAGGAAAATAATGTAGAAAACCAAAAAACTATGAAATATTTTAACCCAAAATGGGTAATAAATGCATCCTTGTTACACATATTTTATAACATTCAAAGATTAATAATAGAAAAATCAAAAAGCCCTAATTTACTTAGGGTTTAATGATCAAAGATCAGGTTCACCAAATTTTAAACCCTAAAATCGTGTGATATAGGTTAGGGTTACCTAAAAATACATTTAAAGTGGTATATAGAAATTAAAAGAACAAGGGTGATAATCACATCTATAGTAGTAAAATTATATTCTAAACTCATATATAAACATATGCTAAATTCATTAAATTGAGATAGTCTAAATATATAAAGTACAACTATGTTAAATATGGAAATAACATAGAAAAAAAATTACTTAGATGGTTTTGAAGATATAACCATGATGGATCTAGAACATGAAGAAATAAATCTAGAAGATGATTATGGAATAGTTAACTAATTTTGGAAATTTGACCTTTGTAATTGTAGACACATCAATGAAGGAAATTTTTGTTAAAGCTAGTGTTTATATTCAATATAGGTGTCCTATATGGAATACCTAATGGAAGAGGATGTGACCACCTATATGATTATAGGTTTTATTTTTCCTTTGCTATGGTGCATTTAGATCTGGTCATATATTGTCTCTCCCTATGAAAGGGAAAAACCCTAGTTTTCCATCTTCATAGTGACCTTGGAGAAAAATGGGTTAGTGGGCTCATGATGTCGATCTAACCCCAAAGACCCCACTATTAGTGCATGATACTTACATAACCAATCCTCTAAAGAGGGCATTAGACCAATGTAATTCTCCCCTACATGTTTTTTTGTGTGTGAATCATGAAATATGTGGAAAGAAAGTAAAATGGTGACTTAACTTGTAACTTTACAAATTAGTTTCTTGGGCTACTCCTTTATTACTTCAGACCTATGTATGTGTTTTCCCTATGACTAATATATAAATATGATAGAATAGGTAATATTTTCTCACTTTAATGTATTATTTAATGCCTTTGATAAGTTACGTAGTGGTAGGTAATAATTTTATAGGTTAGGAATGAATAAGGGTTGATTTTATATTTATATCAATCCATTTATAGAATTAACTCAAATTAAATCACTTAGGCCATCCATTATGATACATTTAATTTTAAAATTAAATTAGTTTAGGGTACTTGATACTTTCATTGGATTAAGATACCTATGTTGATGTAGGTCTTTATCTTAGATACTAAAGTCTAAGGAGAAGGAAAGTAGGTACGGTCTCAAAACTTGTAGAGGTTTAAGATAAGTAAATTTTAAGAATTATGGGAAAGATATAAAGTTTGTGTCATTAACATAAGACTATTAAAACTAAGAGATATTCCAAGGGGCACAAGATAAAGTAGATGTGAGATTTGTAGAAGTGGGAAAGGTCTAAAACTGAGAGAAACAACCATGGTCTAAGTTTGCCAAGTGTACAAGACTAAGATGTTATATAATCATAAAATATTTTCTACACATGGATAATAAAAATCATATAATTCCTATAAAAATGAAAGAAACTCATGTAATTTTTATGATATGATAGCTATAAAATTCACTAATATTTATATCACAAGTATAAGCTCTCAAATTCCTAGAAGGTACTCATAGTGCAATAAATTTAAAATGTTGTAGTGATATATATATATATATATATATATATATATATATAGACACACACACAAACACACACACACACACACATGTGTGTGTGTGTGTGTGTATAAATATATAAATATATATATATATATATATGTATGTATGTATGTATATATATATATATGTATATGTATATATATATATATATATATATATATGTATATATATATATATATATATGTATATATATATATATATATATGTATATATATGTATATATATATATATGCGTGTGTGTGTGTGTGTATATATATATACATACATACATATATACATATATATAATATATATATATGTATATATATATATATATATATATGTATATATATATATATATGTATATATATGTATATATATATATATGCGTGTGTGTGTGTGTGTATATATATATACATACATACATATATACATATATATATATATATACATATATATATATATATACATATACATATATATATACATATATATATATATATATGTATATATGTGTATATATATATAATACTTTTTAGATAGATACATATAGTGACAAATGAAAACTACAAATGCAAGTAATAAATTATGTTCTAATTTAGGATATTTAATCAAAATATCATTACAAGACAACTACTTCAGTGCCATAGCTATGTCAAACCTAAAATTTCCTTAATTGATGTACATGACAATGAATATGGAGGTCATTTTAGTAGAAAAATAATGTGTTATAAGATCTCAAGACAAGGGTATTAATAGCCCAAAATGGAACAAGAATTACATGAGCATGCTAGGTTATGCCCATAATGTCAAAAACATAGTAATCTAAATCATACACTCTTATTTATGTAATAGAAAAAAATTACCTTTAGAGTTAAAGGAAATTAACTTTTCATGTTTTTTTGGAACATATCACAAAAGATAATGAATATCAATATAAATGATCACAAGTATAAGCTCTCAAATTCCTAGAAGTAACTCATAGTGCAATAAATTTAAAATGTTGTAGTGATATATATATATATATATATAATACTTTTTAGACAAATACACATAGTGATAAATGAAAACTACAAATGCAAGTAATAAATTATGTTCTAATTTAGGATATTTAATCAAAATATAATTACAAGACAACTACTTCAGTGCCTTAGCTATGTCAAAGCTAAAATTTCCTTAATTGAAGTACATGACAATGAATATGGAGGTCATTTTAGTAGAAAAATAATGTGTTATAAAATCTTGAGACAAGGGTATTAATAGCCTAAAATGGAACAAGAATTACATGAGCATGCTAGGTTATGCCCATAATGTCAAAAACATAGTAATCTAAATCATACACTCTTATTTATGTAATAGAAAAAAAATACCTTTAGAGTTAAAGAAACTAACTTTTCATGTTTCTTTGGAACATATCACAAAAGATAATGAATATCAATATAAATGATTACATGAATTAGAAAATTTGGATGATATATGCATACATGCTATTTTTGTTAAGGGAACATTGATGCAAACTAAGACAAGAAATCAACAACAAAGAGAAATTTAATCTAAACTCAATCAACCTAAGATAGAACTACAAATTAAAAGAAACTAAAACATGAAATTATATCTTTGAATTATCATGAACCTCCTTCATTGATATTTGAATTGGTTTTATCTCTAAAATGTGGTTGCTCAATATTATCTAAAGCATGGGAAATTGGTAACATTTTGGCATGAAAATGCTCTTTTGGATGGCTTTGATTTGCTTAGATTCGCTTATATTTTTTAGGATTCACTTAAGAATTCAATAAATATTTGTTATCACAAGTAAATATGATTAAAATTGATGGATTTCATGTCTATTTATAGGTTTATGAGAGGTAAATCAAATGGTGGAGGATTATTTAAATATTTACAATTTTCAAATAATTAACAATGGATAATTAGTCCTCATCCATGAGGATGATGACCAATTCAATTGGTTGAGAGAAAAAAGGATTTGGTTTATTGAGTCATTAAGAACAAGTCAAATTGGTTGAGAAATCAATGGGTGACTCAAAATATGGTTTAAAAAGTTTAGCAAGATGGTTATATGAGTCACCACATGGTTGAGATAAACATGGAGGATGTTTGGGTGAGGAAGAAAATAAATGTGTATAATTTATTAATTAGGAATTATTAAATTATTCAAAATTTAGAGGGAAGGAATGTTAGCTATAATTTTAATTTTGTAAAGAAGGGTTAGTGTGTCAATGTGAATTTTGACACTAAATTATGAAATTTAGGTGTCTACATTTTCCTTTACTTGAAATGGTGTTACAAATAAATACCATATCAAATAATAGTAAATAAAGTAATGAATTTATGATTGTGAAGAAAAATTTTCCCTATAAAAATGAAAATGATGATGATGATGATGCCCCCTCAAGTGTTTGTGAGAAAGTGGATGAAAACTCAAAATGAAGAAGGAAGATAATAAAGTGGTTCTGATGAAAACCATCAATTAAATCGAAGTACTAAAAATCAATACCTTTCTTTCATGATTAAAGCATGTGTAAAAAGGATTTTTTCCTAGTTAAAAATAAGAGAATATATAGGAAAAATAATATTTCATGTTTATTGACTACATGCTTGGATGATGCTAAAAATGCAGGCATCATACAAGTGGATATGGGAATGATATATCCCAATGATAAGCTATGGGTCAACAAAAAAATATAGAGTTTATGATTTGGGATGAAATGATTTAAAAAATTATATTTGAAAGTAATGATAGGTATTTTAATAAGTTTATTAACTACTAGGTTGAAATTTAGATAAAATTGGTTGTAAAATTTGAAGGTTAGAGGATGGAGGGGAAAATATTTTAATTGGGGGGAGATTATAAATAGGGGAGGGTTTAAATTTAAATTCATTTTTCCAAATTTATTTTCTTGATGATTTGAGTGTTATATTGTGTTGAGTGAATTTTATCTAATATATTAGAAGAAAATAGATCGTATTCCTCTACACCAAGATCTTAACAAGTGCATGAAGAGATACCAAAGACCTAAGAGAAGCGGGAATCTAGAAAGTGTAATTTTGAAATTTTTTTGTTTAATTTTTTAGAATTTATTGTAGTTTAAAAGTGAGTGAAAAAAAATTACAATTTTTCTATTAGAAGATTTGAAAACAAGAGCATTAAATTTTTCAATGGGGATATCAAAACCATTAATTGTCATAAATATTTTTTTAGAATGGGTAGCTAAATGGTTATATGGGGATTAGTTAAGGGGATAGAAAAATCAATAATTATATTGGTAAAATCATGACTATCAATAGTGAAATCACCAACTACAATAGCAAAAAATGAAAAATAAGGAATGAAGAAATTTAAATGGTTAGTAATGAAATTGTTGAAGTGTGTAGAAAATTCATCGATGTTGGTGGTGAAATTACTTGAGGAGTGAAATTTAAAGTTTTAGTATCAAAATCACTCACAAGTTTAGTGACATCATTGAAGTTGTTGGTGAATTTTCTAGGGTAAATATTTAGGCTAGTGAATTAGAAAATAGACATGATTTGCTTATTGATGTAATAAAATAAAGGTAATAAATGAACATAATGAGTTTTTTTATGAGGATTTTGATAGATAGACCAAAATTAGGATTGACATTGTGCTCTAATTTGTTATTTTCAATAGGTATTACTATTTTGGTAACATAGGAGTAGAGATCACATGCACTGACACAAATTAATAGGTTTAATGAGTATAAGTTTGGGGTTTTAGAGGTGACTAGTTTTCATATATTGCTAAGATGATTGAGATCTGAGATGATAGAAAAATGTTGATATTGTATACGCATAATATTTTTAAACTTTATCAATACTAATGCATTGTTTCTTATAAGACCCCATTAAGTCTCAAATTCTATGAGTGCACACCTAAAGCGTATACTAGGAAAGGGGTGGGCATACCTTTGTTCATTCACAATATTATTTTTCCCTATACCTACACCTAAAAGCAATACAAATTAAGATTTGGAACCTTGCCCACACTCTTCTATAAGTAATTCATAACATAAAATAGATTGTACCTAAGCAAAACCTATTTGTTACTAGTTTATGAATGCAATCAAATGGGGTGACCTAGTTCTAGGAATAATGCATGATACATGACTGATTCTACATAGCCTGACTTAATTTGGGACCTAATGACTCTATTTTCTATCTAAAAAGGTTGACTAGGCTAACTTCATTAGCTAAATTTTATAAAGGGCTTAGGGTCAAATTAGGTAACATATACCCTTATTTCACCTCATTTTCAATAGATATAACAATTCATTTTCACTTATTTATCTTTATTTTTTTCATTCTATTTGATTAGTCAAAGCTTAGGGTTTAATGCTTCTTGGAGGAGAACCTTTATCTTGTGAAAGATTGAGATTCACTAGGAGGTCCTTGGCTAGACTATAATCCATTTTCCATCCTTAACTTTTTCAATAATAAATAAAACCTCTTGCAAAGAACCATTAGCCAAGGGAGAGGTTGAGGCTTGATGGGTTCGTATTCAAGATAAGTATTCCTAACACTCACTCTTCTATTTTAGTAGATATATTTGCATAAATAATTGATAATGAATGTATTATCTCTCTTTATTTAAGATGACATCTACATTGAATTGATTGGAGTTTTACTTTGCATGTTTATTATATATGTTTATCCCTCATTATTCCATAAGATTTAGTTAGAATTACATTAGATTTACTTTATTATTGCATTATCAGAAGTAGTTAGGGTTATTATGTGGTGTTTCTTGACTAGATGCTTTGGATCCCTCTCTAGCCATATTATATGATAATATATTTCTTAAGTAGGATTAGTAGATCAATATTGGTCATGAATTCAATTATTAAAGAATTTATAGTGGTATAGTTAGTTGATTTATATTTTTTGAGTTAGGATCAATTTTTAGACCAGCTTCACTTTTACTTGCATATATTATGGTGAATCCAATGTGAAGTAACCCTTACAAATTTTTAATTTTCATATTCAAACCACTAGATTAATTTTGTCAATTCAGTATAATAGTTTATGCATAGGTATTAATACTTAGTCGATCCAATCTATTTAGTTCAGCTCTATGTACATGTCATAATCTTCTACAGAAAAATGGATCGATTTGGTTGACCCAATTCTATACTCTTTGTACATCATATTTTACTCCATTGATCTGATTAACATAATTAGAGAATTATTTTACATGTTTTATAACTAAGGTAAGCTTGTCAATCTTGTTTGACTCTCTATGATTAGAATTTTATCACACTAGATCGATCTTATTAATTTAGTTTTTTCATCTTGTCTCTCAAATTTTTTGACATGTTATGTTTAGACTACTAAATCATTTCTATCGACATATTTATTTTAATTATTTAGATTTATGTAAACTAAGTCAATAGTTTGACTCTATTTTAAAATTTAAACTTTTAGGTTTAAACCCTCATCTGAAAAACATAGTTTAAAAAAATAATTCAACATCTTCAATTCATTACTAAATCGATCCAATAAAATTCATCTTAAATATTAGGTTCATTCTAACCAACCTAATCATTTCCTTCTATCAAATTTATTTTCCTACTATTTTTCAAAATTCAAATCTTATTTGTATTTATCATTATTTTTCAATTCTATAAAATTGTAACCTTGTAGTAAATTAAGTTGACTAGCTCGACTTAGATATGTAACTACTTTTATCCTAGGAAATGTAGTTGACTTGCTCAACTATATTTTTTGGACTATTTTTCAATAGATAGAGTCAACCAAATTGACTCTATTATGTACTATTTGCCTACTAGGTCTACCTAATTGACCTAGTACTATGTCTTTTTTAAATAAAAGGAAATCAACCCACATTGGTAGTAAAATTCATTTTTCATTTATTTGTTTGTTTGCTTAGAGTAGTGCACATAGTATAACTAGGAAGGTTAATTTACTATATTAGTCACTTGTTTCCTCTTAAATTACCACATCAAAAAAATATCAAATAAGCATTTAAATAATTCTACTTAGGTCTACCTACTTGTATTTCATCACCAAGGGGGAAGTTAAATCAATTTTTTAGCCAAGAATAAAGATGTGGTTTATAGTATATTGGAAAAGCACCTGATACCCTTAACACTATGGGATTATGAAGTAGGGTGGTAGGACCCAATACCAAGCTTGTACCATCACCAATATAGATAATTTCATCTTAAAAAAACCTAAAACAATTTTTAGCTTACCTATTCTTAGTTTCTTTGCAAAGTAAAATGCCCTATCACATTTTAAATTTTTAAAAGCATAGAAGAATGTTCACTCGATAGATTAACATTTACATTTTAGTATTGCTAATTTTTGTTTTCCATTTATAATCTATATTACATATTATCAATAATTGGTATAAGGTTTTTTCTATGTGATACAACTAGATTGACACAATCAACTTTGTTGCCTATGTGGTTAACTTACTTCTATATGAATTACCACTCAGCCATCTAGACTTATTGCATTTCAAAATTTACTACTTATAGAACACAACCATCTTATTCAACTTATCCTCTTATAGGTTGTTCTATTTACTTTCCTTCAAAACATAGTCAAGTTTGATTTGATTTTCCATAGATCATTTTCAACCTATTAAAATCAATCGCTTATAGGCTCTTTTATTTGTTTTCTCATAGAACACTATCTACCCATTCAACTTTGTTTACTATCAATTATTCTATTTACCTTTTTACAAAACACTGTCAACCCATTTGACTAAACTTCCTACTCATTGTTATGTTTACCTTATTATAGAACACCATCGACCCATTTGAATCTATTTCTTACTTGTTATGTTTACCTTATTATAGAACATAATTGATCGATTTAAATTACTATAATAACCATTTATCCTCATTTTTGGTAAATGTTTAACTTCCCTGTTTAATAATGGAACACTTATATAATAATTACATAAATAATAAAATAACCAACATGATGAACTTAACCAATCCTAAAAACCATACTAAACCACATTTTATGATAACAAACCTAGAGCAAAGTAATATCCATGTTATCGCTATAACTACCAACTATGAAGCTTCTCCTTAGTTTATGTCACTTAATACATTATTTATGTAAATATTAAAAGATGAAAATGATCATGAATACATAGTTGAAATGATTATTTTCATCAATGAAAATACTCAACATAGAGGTAAGGATCCTTCATTCATTTATAATATCATGATGGGACCTCACTTTGGAGAAACCCATTGATCTTCACTTACCCTTTCCACAATATTTAGGGTAAGTCAACTATTGATTTCTTCCACACCTTTACAATCCATAATCTCTCCTTATAGCACTATGATTTCATCCTCCATGTATTATTTCACCTCAATGCCTAGTGTTTCTACTAACATGGTTGGTGTATCTTTTAGTCAGCCTATCCCAAACATCCACACTAATACCCAATTTCATTCAACACATAATGGATACACTATAAATATCAATTCTCATGATACTACCACTTCTCATGCCAATATTGTAGATCATTCTACTGGTTCATCCCAAATTATTAACACCCCATAACACAATAATAAATTTGAAGCTTCTTCTACTAGTCAAAATAGTGCTCAAACTAACCAATTATTTTTCCAAACTCTCAACCAAATGGTTGATTTTCAAATATAATTCAAACCAAATGATGAAAATGCAAAGCCACTTATTACATCTCAAAAATTAACCTTAACATATAAAATGCGGATTCACAAATCCAAATTCCCACTACATCTCCCTTGGATGCACATAGTAACCCTATACCTCAACCCACACTTATTAATAAAAAAATTAAACACTGACAAAATGAACCTCTTGTACCTCAAATTAAAAACATTGATATTGGGGTATAATTCCCACTATAACTTATAATGGATCTATGGATCCTACATTATACTTAAAAACTTTTAGAAACCTATACAAAGATTGATTTGAACATAATACATTTGTTCCAACCAAAATATTGTCTAAAACTCTCTTTGGAGATGTTATAGATTGGTCTAATAAATTTAAAAGCCACTCCATTAGTAGTTTATAGGACTTGGTTAATGCATTGGTTCAAGAATTATAGACTAATGACCTTACTAAAAATAATTTATCCCATTTTATCAACTATAAACAGTCATAGTCTAAAATGCCACAAGTTTTCATTAAACAATGGAAAGCCTTGTCAAATAAATATTAGCATAATCTAGTGGATGAGAACCTCTTCCACTTATTCAGTAATGCTCTCCATACTAAATTACAATACCTCATTAGGACTCTTTCCTAAAAATATTTAGAAGAGGCCCTTAACCAAGATTAATTTTAAGATTTCCTTATACGTAAATTTTAACATTCCCACCCTCCAATGGGAATTCCCATGATTTTAAAAGATAAAGACTAACATGAAATAAATAATGGTGTTATGGATACTTATGATTCCATACACAACATCCAAGCCATTTTTCCAAACACTAAAATGGAGAATGCTCCTCCACTTCCACCTAATAATAATTCTCATCCTAGTTCCTCATTGCCTCTACACCATAATATGGATGTGCACAAACCCATTTCCTTATAATAAATTCAAAATAATCTTCCATGACCTTCTCCATGAGATCTTGACTTTACATGTCCTATGAAAAATTGGTATGATCCCAAAATAAAAATTGTGTCATGCTAGTTAGGTTAATTCTCATGAAACTTGTCACCAATTGAGAAATCTTACTATGCAATATATCATTGGACCCAACTTTGACCATGAATCACTTATATGTAAAAATCAACAAGCCTATGAAATATAACTTAAGGCTCATAAAACCAAAACTTAAAATGAATATTTAAATCAAATCATTATTCATCTAGCTATCTATAGATATCCTCTTCCTAACCATTAAGATAACACTAATCAACCTACCCCTACCAGCTATAATAGTAAAATTACCATAGATCTTAACACCAATGATGAGAATGTGGTCAACATAAATAATATGAGGAGATTAGTTTCTTATATTGAAAAATACCCATCTTCTAACCATCACACTTCTCAAAACATGACATCTCACAAAATTGGGTCATATGGAACAACAAACATGCAATTTTCACCTCCAACCATGAAAAAAGACCATATTTATCATAAAATTTATACAAGTTATACTATTCCTACAACTAAGATACCTCAAGTAGATATCTCTCAAACTTCATATCAACTTTATTCCATTAAAATAGAAGAAATACTTAAAAAAATGGCTACATAACTTGATATAATCAACCTAATTCAACCAAACCTAAAATAAATATACCTTATCAACATAAATTTTAATGCACATATATCCCCTCTTCAACATAGTTATTACAAGATTATGCACCTTTATCTAATAATACTTTAATGGGTTATGATGAGTGGGATCATATAGTAAAACTTTCCCATCTTCCATCCCAGATTTATTTTTTATAACTTATGATAACTTTCCCTGATCATCGTAATCGATGAATGCAATTACTATTCAAAATACACATCCCTCATCCTCCACATGTGATTCAAGAAGCTACATTGTTAATATCTTAAGATAATATTATTTAATAGTATGAATAAATGTCTATCCACATTGATTAAAAACTAGAAACTTCTTTCACTCAAATTTCCTATCTCTTCCATGATTATCGATGAGATATTACTTTGTGTAGATGACACCTCTCTTTTCATTATCATAAAAATAGGAGATATCCAAGTCAAACATGCTTTAATTGATGAAGGATTAGGAACTTGTGTTGATTCCCTTGATTTAATTAAAATACTTCAATATTCTAAATGTAATCTTAAATTCACACAAAGTACATGTCAAGGATATTAGAAAAGACAAATACCTCCTTTAGGTTGTGTTTGGATTCATATCACCATCATTCCATCACTATTTTATTGAAATTTATGATATTTAAGTTTCCACTTTCTCGTAATATATTACTTGGACAACCTTAGACACATCTCATGAGAGCAATTTCCTCATTCACATGCCAATTTGTTAAATTTCCCTATAATGGAGTTATCTATAGAATTCAAGGTGAAATAAACCCTTAGAATTTTGAACAATTCTAAGAAAAAGGTGTTTTCAAAATACCTACCCTTGAACATTTGCTTATCATTCCATTTTGTGACTCATAATATTTTAATTAGCCCATCAACTCTACTTGAGGTTATAATGGTCATCCTAAATTAATAGGAAACATTCATCCTAACCTTGTAGATTCACATGTTGATGAACTAAATGAGATAAGTTTAAAGAACAAAACTTTTTATCTGTCTCCTAACATAATTTCTCAATTACCTCCTTCTTTCTAACCTCTCTCCCATCAAAAACCTTTAGATGAAATATCAATTACCCTAACTAAAACTACACATTTTATTCACCTACTTCTTTGGCTGATAAAATAGTTGATGTATGTACTATTGACTTATATACACCTAATTATGATGACTAATATTATATAAATGACCCATTTTTATTATATTTATTCATTCTAAAAATGTATAAGTACTTATATATCTTTCTTCCTTACTAAAGTCTCTCAGTTCTATTTCTATAGTTTTTTCTCTTACTATAATACTTGATAATAGCTTTTCCTCTGATGTTCATAGGTTAGAGATGGAGCATACACTCACTATACCTTTAGTCACTACTAAAAATCTTAGTATTATGCTCATGGACTATGCCATGATGGGACCTTAATCTTTTGTAATATTTCATGATCCTTCTAATTTGTTTCCTCTTGAGATGTCAACCACTATACTTCAACTTTCTATGAAACCAATCATGCATATAGTTGATCCTAGTTTGGATCCCACTCCATCTTCTACCATTCTTGATAATGGCACTCTACCATTATCTAATCTCAATCCTCTATTAGTAAAATGGGTAAATAAGTGCTATTGTGATATCTATAGAGTTTTTAATCATTGGACCAAGGATTGTCATATACATTAGTAGTAAAAGGCATCTTCCTCTACTAATTCAAATAATATACCTTCACCATAAAATAATATAATAATTTTTTATTTCATGGTACATTTGACCATTCTTCTACTAATTTTTTATAGCTTAGGTAATATATTAATACACTGCATCCATCCATCACACAACCTAAAGATAAAACTACCGCCTCGTCAGCTACTTCTAGAGTATATCCCTAAATATGGGGAAGTATAATAGATTTGGAATTAGTGAAATAAACACACTACTAATATATGTCAAGTAATTTAGATGTATTTTTGAGATCTTGCATGGCTTATGCCTTGATCAGCTTAACCTCCCTCTCTAGTTCATTTATAGACAAAGGATTCTCCTTCCCCATCATCTACATCTCCTCATAGATTTTAGGACACTAGTCACATTCCTAGAATTGAGTATTCTATATAGGATGTGCCTGATGAGCATTATCATTCTTCTACTACACCTACTATTTCTATAGATATGATACAAAATGAAATCTTCTCATGACTTTTTATGAAGATTGATGAGACTCTAATTAATGTTAGAATTTATCTACATAAGGATGCATCAAATTTTATGGATGATGTTTATAGTGAGATTTATCAGTATTTGTGAATAGATAATGGTGTTATACAAAATTATTACATGATTTAGCCTTTATTTGCAATTATTGTACATTGGATGTGTTTATTATCATTTTTTTTTGGTGTCATTTATCTACATATTTTTTTCCATGATTTCTTATGGATTATCCTTATAAATTTTACCAACTTATATTTATGATTTATAATTCTTTTCACATGGATTTTCTTTTCTCTATTTATGATTTTATGATTTCTTGTTATCTTTAGTTTTAAAAAATAGTTATTATTGTGACTTGGTTATAAAACCCACATACCCATAGTATACAATCTTTACCATATGATTAGTTACCAAACATAATTCTCATTTTATACATTGATATGATTTGATCTCCATATATTTCATTTCTTTCCCTTCTCATATTAAGAACACATGGTTGATATTTGAGATCACATACTAGCTTATAAGAAAGCCAAATTGTTTAGTCAATCATATCTCTAGATATCTTGTTTCCTATAACCATAACCAAAACCTAAAGCTTATTTGTGTGTCGCTTATTCAATTCATGTTTTTCTATCTACAAAAGCTAAAAAAGGTTAAAATCCAAATCATTTTAAAATAAAAAGCAATGATCAAAAGGCAAAAAATCAAAATCAAAAAGTCAAAATCACAATAAACTATGTGATTCATTACACTTATCCTATTCCTAGTCGAAGCTCAAACTTCATAGTTGGCTTAAAAATAGAGCTGAGGTGCATTGGAGTGAAATAGGATAGTATATTATGATAGGGGAATTCAAAATTATCTATAGCACTACCTATTTTCTTACATAAGTACCCAATGTTTGTAATATATTGATGATTATGTAAGGGGTCTTGAGGAATGGGAACATGTTGTGAGAAGGTAGGTCCATTTTAATTTTCTTTTGTATATAACCTTCATAGTTGATCTTAGTACTCCACTTATTTACCCATAATTTTTTATAACTATTCTAAATAAATATCTTCTGCATTTGAGGGTAACTAAATTATTAGTGTATTCCTATATTCTTAATATGCCTCAAGTCTACTAAATTTTCATTATAAAAACCTATTTCATGCTTATTACACTCCATTCACTACAAAAATACCAATATTCCTCCTTGATGAATATTGTTTGTTGATTGATCATACTCCTAGAGTTATTCCATTAGTGAGTTACAATATAAGACCTTGGATAGGACCAGAAATTCCTCACAAATTTATTTCTATTACCTAGTAATCACATTCAATATTTCACCTTAGTGGTGTTATCTTTGTGAGTTTAAATATAAGACCATGGCTAGGACTAGGCATTCCTCACAAAATATTCCTAAGAACTTCTATACCATCAGTCATACAAATAACTATGAAATTTTGACTGTTAAGTTTGTTTTTCATACTTTTCAAACATTTAACATGATTCCCATCTTATTACAAAATTTGCATACTTCCCATATTGATTTACTATGATTTATCTTATTTTAATTTGGTGTAATTTATTTTCATATAAACACTTCAAAAATTTGATATAATGTGCTCTCCATTTTAATTCATTTTTTTCATACTTCCCATCTTTATTTAGTATGATTTACCTTGTTTTTATTTAGTGTGATTACTCTTTAAACATTTGGTTTAGCATGTTTTCCATTTTAATATAAATTTTTCCTTGGATTTTTTTTCAACCTCAACTCGAGATTTGATTTCCATTTTATCCTTAGCCTTAGCTTATGGGTAAGCCACAGATTTAGCATCCACATTAGCCTTAGCCTTTGCCTCTTCATCTACCTTGGCTTTGATTTAGCTTCCTTATCCTCAACCTCTCAATTAGATTATCTAGCCTTTTGATCCTCTTGAAACCTTTAAAGTGTTGCTACCTCATCTTAATTTTGTTTCACAACATACTCTTATTGATTTTAACTTGTTTCTTCTACTACTTATTTCTTCTTTTCCTTTAATACTTTGGATCCTTTCTTTTGAGCCTCTACTTCCTCAATTTTTTTATTGCATTCCTCCTTTGTGGATTATTTTTTTCATTAATCCTCTTCCTTAGTATCCTTATGCTTCACCTTATTTTACTTCTCTTATTTTATTCCTTATCCTTTTGCTTAACCTCCTTTTATGCCTTTACTAGATCTTCTTGATACTATGCAGCTTGTTATTATAGTATCAACTATGGAAAACTATTATATTCAAGATCCTCCATGCAAGTTGGTGAGTTAATAACTAGAACTTATTGTGAATATTTTGAATAAATGATTCTAAAACATTACCTCTTTTTAAAATTATCTTCTTTCTAGAATTTATTGGGGGTGTGAGGTGCTTATTTTTCCCCTTCATAATCTAGATCCAAGGGTGTTGATGTGATTCTTATGTTGGATGTGCTCCACTCTCCTCTATTGGGTCTATAAAAGACACAATACTATCTTTGATTTTTTTAGAGAGTCTAGCTATAACATGGGTCTTTGGTCTATGCACTAGGGTGAGAGGTGAAATTTTTCATCTCGATAGGTGTCTTTCCTATGTAGTGGATGATCCTACAATTAGATCTATCTGAAAAAGTCCCACCTAAAACTATTGGAAAGTTAATTACTAACCTATAATATCAACTATAATATAATTAGGAGGTTGGGTGATATCAACCCACATATCCTATCTCACCTAATTCTTCACCTAGTAGGTGCATACTAGCTTCTAGAAAAAAAATCATTTTCCTCCTTTTACTCATAAACATTGATGTTGATGTTTATCAATAAGGACTACATAAATTATTATTCTTCAACTCCTAGATCTACTAGGTTGCATTCAACTTATATTTGGAATATGTTTATTATTTATCCATGACTATTTATGGTATGCCCTCTTATTAGGTGGTGGTGGAGAAGCACATTGTGATGGTGACTTCCTCTTACCTTTCTCATCCGATGATGGAGTCATTTATATTTGTGGTAGTGCCTATGGTTGATTTTATTCCTATTTAGGCATGGGTTTTTATGCACCTAGTAGTATGGAGTGTATAAGTTATACCAACCTAACTTTTAGGGTTTCATATTTTATAAATTCCACCTATGCACCCAACATAGTAATTAAAATTTTTAATAGAGTTGTGGTTCATTTGGATAGCTCATGCACTTTCATATGAATTTCATTATGAAAATATGATTGATACGTGTTGTCCAAGATACTACATAATTTCCTAAGGTACCCTAGGGTATGAAATGATAATTATTTGAATCTCAATCCATCATTCATTTAAACTCCTAAATTTTTCATAATAATGCTCTATCTTAGTTTAATCAATGTTGGTAAATGAAGTAGCAGGCTAAAAATCTCCAACTAAGTTGATTATTCCCTCTAGTGACTTCTATTGTGTGAAATAAAGGAGTAAAACTAAAAATTGATACTAAAATTCTTGTGATGTGCCAGAGAGAAACTTTGTAATGTTTGTTATGACTTATAATGATAGAATATTAGGATAATTAAAATCCTCATGTAGGTGTTTCATGTGATATGAAATGTCCACAACATCTTTGGTTATCTTCTCTGAATGTTTGGCTACCTTCCAAAACTACTTAGAAATGCATTCAAAAATAATTCCCACCAAAACATATTCCATAGAATTGATATGGATTCCTCCACCTACCCTTTGATGTTTCTCTCTCATGTCTAACTAGATAGATGAAACCATAGATTTGTAAGTAAAAAAGGATTTACCTCTAGATGGAATCCCCATTACTTTTGCCATAGTCAAAGTGTTGATAAGTATTGTAGAATCTTGAGAAATATGAATGTCATATTTGTTTTATATAGTCAAAAAATTAAACATTAATTATATAATTTCCCAAAATTAGGTAACTTGATAAGTCACTCAATATCAAACTATCATAAAGGATGTTAAATTGCTAGTGATCTTTCTTGTACTATTTCTTGTTGGTCATGACTAAATAATGTAGATTCTACCACATCAATAAAATTAAAATGATCTTAATCATGGTATTTGGTTTTATTGAGTCGTAGGCCAATCCCTATTTCCTCCTACAAATTGATGAGTAAGATCAATAATTGTTCCCAATCAAATTTTGATATTATGGACCAAATTAAATAATTTCTTTGATTAATATAATTTTGGTGATAAATATATGCACAAGTAACTAATTGATATACATATCACAAAGTTATACTATTTTTGAGAGTGTGTAATGTCTTTATGTTTTATATGCCATTTTTATATAGTGTTTAACAACAAAATCTATCTATCTAACAAGTTTAAATGCATTGAGTTGGTTATGGATGAGTATTCCTCTATAATTAATTTCAACCATTTTCATTTTATATGGAAGTTATAATTTTTCATATATAGCACTTGATCCATCTGATGGTAGGTATCTTATTTAATGTAACATATCTTCATCTATTTAACTTTCCTTTATTGAACATCTTATCATTCTATCATTTGATTTGTTTCAGGAAAAATGTAATCTCCTAAGTGAATTATAATTAATGGATTTTAATGACCACTAACCATAATTTATTTGTACCTATATTTTTGGTGCCTCATTATAGGAACTAATTGATGAAACCTATGTCTCTTGTTGCTAACTATCTTTCCATCAAGCTAAATCTAAATACAAATCACATTCTATGATGGTGAGTGACCAAGATTTGTTTCAATGTGATATGAAAAAAAGATCACACTGTAAAAAAATGCATAACCCTAAAATAAAAAAATAAATAAAACAACATTAAAAAAATCTAACTACATGGTGTTACTTAGCACCCTATCTCTTTGTCAGTGATGAATGATAGACATTAATGATGGCAAGGATTAATACTATAGCCATTTAAATGTCTTGTTAGGATGCTTACCTAATGATATTTTTAAAATAATGATTCTCTAATATGAAAAATCATGAAAAATATAGGGTCCCTTCCATTTTATTCTCAACTTTCTTGGAAATAATTTATATTTGTTATCATATAGCAATGCCACTTACTCTAGATAAAATTCATTAAATCACAAGTTGTGATCATGCCATGCTTTCTAGTTTAAATTATAAATATCCTATGTCCATTTTGATATTTACATATTTTTTTCCATATTGGTTATATCCATTAATCTAACTTTTAGTGAGTCTCAATCTCCCAACATCATAACCATCACAATATGGACGAAGAAAAATATAGTCCATAGGCTTAACTACCTCAAGACCATAAGCCAACTAAAAATGAGTAAAGCCTATCACATATTTATAATTTTAACAATATAAATAAATAATCATATGAATTTGATCCTCTGAATCATCCTTTTAAACATTACATATCTTGGTCAACACCTTACCCAATATTTTTTAAAATCCTTATCTCACTTGTTTACCTATGGATGATAAGTCATGATTTGATGGTGTGATATCATGAAATATTGAATAAGAGTATTTATTCTATTTTTGAGGATCTGATTTAATCTATCAATAACCAGGTTAATTGGACATCTAAACCTTATATTGATATTATCATACTAAAATTTGGTAGCATCCTTCACAGTGTAACTTGGTGTTGCATCTTCCACACATTTCATGAAATATTTTATTAAAGTAATGATATATATTAGATTATTGTGTTTAATTGGATGAGTTATGGACCTTATAAAATTAGTTTCCCTTTATTAAAAAGGTTTATACACTAACATTGAAACCAAGGGCATCTCATCTTGTTGATTAGTTCTTCCCATTCTTTGATAAACATCGCAGTGTTTTGCCAATCTGTGAGCATCCCAAAACAAACTTTGCCACCAAAGACTAATCTATAACATATTTATCATAATGAATTATCCTATGAAATGACATCCTATAACTCCTTGATGTGCTTATTTAAGGAGCTTTGTTTGCTCATAGTCTAAGTCTACTCTACACAGTACATCATCTTTCCCTATTTTATATAATAATCCATTGATGAGATTATAAAGAAATACTCATGTAACCGTTTACTTGTCCATTTAAACATAATTTAAAATAAATATTTATTTCTCTATAAATTCTACAATACCATCCATATTTTTAGAGATCATATAAACCCTAAACAAATGCACATCAGGGGATTCATCTTGTATCTCTTCTACCTATTATCTATTTACAAAGCCTATTAAAATGACCAAGTCCCATATTTTCCCTTCCTATATTCACATTGATTATGAATTATAATTATTAAAACAAAATCAACCACCTAAGTCCTTCCACCCAACATAGGTTTATTAATCAAGTATAGCAAGTTTGGTGATCTAAAAAAAACTCAAATGGTGTGGCCAACAGGTAATGCCTAAATTTTTACATAGAAAACACCATTGCTAGGGATTCTCTTTCTATGATCATGTAATTTTATATGTGGATGATAGTTTCTTACATGTAAAATGTATAGTATGGTCCAATACACCATCCCTTGGATATGAGTTATGTACCCTATAAAATAAATTTCCCATTGTTTAAATTGTTTCTAAACTAGCATTGAAATCAAGGGCATCTCATATTGTTAATTAGGTCTTCCCATTCTTTGATAAACGTCACAGTGTTTTACCACTCTATGAGCATCCTAAAATAAATTTGGCCATTAAAGACTAATCTATAATATCTTTATCATAGTGGATTCTCCTATGAAATACCATCATATGAGTCCTTGATGTGCTTATTTAAGGAGCTTTGTTCTCTCATGGTCTAAGTCTACTCTACACAGTACATCATCTTTCCCTATTTTATATAATAATCCATTAATGAGACTATAAGGAATTACTCATGTAACCATTTAGTTCTTATCTATTTCAACATAATGCAAAATAAATGTTTTTTCTATAAAATCTGAAATACCCTCCACATTGTTAGGGATAATAGAAACCTTGAACAAATGCACATCAGGGGATTCATCTTGGATCTCTTTTGGTTGTTCTCTATTTACATAGCCTATTCAAATGACCAAGTCCCATATTTTCCCTTCATAGATTCACATTGATTATGAATTGTAATTATTGAAATAAAATCCACCACCTATAAGTCCTTCCACCCAACATAGGCTTATTAATCAATTTTAGAAAGTCTGGTCACCTAAAAAAAATCAAATGGTGTGGCTAATAAGTAATTCCTAAATTTTTACAAAGAAAACACCATTTCTAGGGATATCTTTCTATGATCATGTAATTTTTTATGTGGATGATAGTTTCTTACATGTAAAATGTATAGTATGGTCCAATACACCATCCCTTGGCTATGTTAACATAGCTCCTATTGTGATACCTAAATAATCCACATGTATATAGACTGACTTCTTCCAATCTAGGAAAATAAAGATAGGAGTTGTTACTAACATTTTTTTGAGGTAAATAAAAATTATTTGACATTACTATATCCATTAAAACTTTATACCTTTTGAAATAAATTTTCCAATGGTGAGGATATAGCTACATATCCCTTGATGAAATTTTAGTAATATCTTGTGCAACCTAAAAAGGTGGAACTAGTTAGAGGTAGAATCCCTATTATAACTACAATTTTAGCTTGATCCACTAGAATTTTATTGTTACATACTTTGTGACCCAAGAGAACACTAAAAGGTGTGAAAAATAATAATTTATTCATATTTAACACAATTCATAGGGCTTGATATTGATATAACATTAGACACAATTTAGAAAAATGATCCTTAAACAAAGATAAAATATCTTAATCATCGAAATAGACCTCCAAAAAATTATGAATACAATCCTGAAACGTAGTTACCATAACCCTAGAAAGAATTACTAGAGTATTATTAAGACCAAATGGCATTACCTTATATGCAAATGAACCCTATTAATATTTTAAAGTTTTCTTAGCTTGGTATTCCTTTGTGATAGGTATTTTATGATATCCATTGAATCCATTCATGAATTAATATACCTTGTAGCTTGTGGTTGATTTAAGAACCTCATCTATTAAAGGTATATGAAATGGATCACTAATGCAAGAATCATTTAGTGCATGGTAATCCCCACATACCTGAATATCGCTAGTATTATTTAGCTTCACTATCATAGGACTAACCCAATCTACCTTTTATACTAGATAGATGATCCTTATTTATTACATATGATCCAGTTCAACCTTCACTTTAATCTTCATGTTGTTAATTTACTTGTATGGATTCTTTTTAATTGTTATTATGCACTCTTTCAATTCAATGTGTGTGTCCTCTAATGATGGATATATACATTTAAAACTTATGAACTTAGTTAGAAAGGCATCTTGATAATCTCTTAATAGCTGAAATGCTTTGAAGTCTCATTCTGAGTCTAGTAATCTCCTAAAGTTGTAAGTTTGGACATGAAATCTATTCTAATATTTTCTTCCATCTTCTTCAATGTTTCTTGATATACTTTCTTAGATCCACTAGTTAGTGACTATCACAAATTTCATTCTCTCGATTGTTCCATAATGTTTATATTATGTAGTATTTCTTCCTCAACTTATTTTATGATTTAAAATTTAGTTGGCTCTAATTCTTGCTCTAGTTTGAATAAGCCTTCTAAATCTAGATCACCATCAATGTCACTAGTTATGTCAATTCATATATAACTATATTTTAATGTTTCATAAAAGAGTGATCCTAATTATTATCCTTATAGTTTAAAATTACTAGATTTAGATTAGAGGCTACTTCTTGCTATGATGATGAGTCTATCTTAGTTCCCAAGTCTTCTACCTTCCCAAAACATAGAAAAGTTTTCACTTTTTGCAATGCATTATGCACTACTATATTTTCATCTTTAATTTTTTTTAGATGAAGTCTTGCTACACTTTTTCCCAATGTTTAGTTCCCCTCTTGCACTCCTAATGGATATACCATGTATTTGGAAGTGGTTATAGAGTGTGGTTAAAAATATTTGCCTAGTATCTTCGATCAAAACCTTACACAAACCATATGTCCATGTATTTATGAACATGTAACTCTATACAATGGCCTTATAAAAATAATGGACACCATACTCTCATAGTGTGTGGTAGCTAAAATTATGCTTTAATAAATTCACATGTTTCATCTCATTACAACTCTAGTTTTCTATAAACTACCTACTATGTTTTAAGAGTTCCCTTCAAAGCATAGCTGAGTGTGTTGACTCATTGATCTATATTAGGTACATGATGATCCAACCTCAAGATATTTATTTTGAGATATTGAGACATAAAATACTATGGAAATTAAATTTTTTAGAAAATATCATTTGCAAAGGTCACACATCATGATCTCTCATAACCCAATTCAACATATGCATGTTTAAATCACCACTAATAGAAGATGTTGCTTCCTAAGGTATAATTCCTTCCCATGTAGGATTCATTTATTCCATGGATATTACATGTATATTATATAATAAACCACCTCATATTTGGTTGGATATTGCACAAATGGAGAGGTACATACTTCGATTTGAAACTCTTGAGCTAGAGACTTTGTTACTACCAACTTGTACATTAGTTGCTTTATTATTTATGATTTTATGTGTTATTCACATTATAGTTTAAATAAATTAGATAACAAATAATTTTTCTTCATATCTACAGTGAATTTGAATTATTTATCCTTAAATGTATAAGGTGACTCTAGTTCTTTTGGAATAACATAAGGCTTATGCTCTAATTTATTCAATGGTATAACAAATATTCTATCCCAATATTGCACCTATAATTTATTATATACCATGTTAATAGTCATTTGGCCATCATAATACAATTTATTACCAATCAAGGTAAGATAATGTGTCTCATCTATTTTTATATCGATGACCTCAAAGTCACCTTGTAGACTCAACTCACCAACTTTGATCTCTACATGTTCTACATGACTAATTGGCTCTAGTCTCCCATAGTCTAAAATATTGAGAGTAAGGGGACTAGATATCCATTTTATTTGACAAATAGCTTCCCAAATAGATCAAGGAATAAGGTTGAAATTACTTATAAAATCAAATACTACATTAGGAATCTCATATCCTATAAGTTCATTGTTTATATGTGAGTCAACATATCATGGATTCTTAGTTTTGGCATACCATATGACCTTATCAGTATGATTTTGTCCCCGTAGTGCACACTCCATTATGTTATCCAAGAGATTGGTAATTTTCTATGAGATGTCTTCATTATGCATATTACTAAGCAGTTTTAACAAATCTATTAAAGCATTAACAATTATTTCCTACCTCTTTATGCACACAATATATCCATACATTTTTGTAGTGATGTTCGTAGTATCCCATTTTGAATCATTATATTATTATATATTTTGTATGACTTGTGCTACCATATACATAAAACCCTTTTCTATTGAAGGATCGTGATACTTATCTTGTTTAACTTTCTTGATTCTTTGATCTGGTGGCATTTATAATGGTGTCAATCCTTACTCTACATGTTTTTGTCTTATGTCTACTTGCATAAATGAATTTTTGTTAGGTTTCACATTTATTATATTTACATTACACACAAGATTATATTTCTTATACTTTTCTAATACTAGATAATATTTAGTCTAATATTATCTTTCAACTCTAGACTAAACATAATATGTCTATTTCTAAATATTAGTGGTATAATTCCATGTGAATTTATTATATTAAACAATTAAATAAAATTGAATGGGTGGAAGAGCTTGTCGATAAAATTTTTTGTGACCTTCCTGATATCCACCCTAATATTCTCCTATGTATCCTCCTCTATTTTGTTGAAATCCCAATCCTTATGACTATTGCCTAGTAGATCCTCCTTCCCATGTATGATGTGCATTGTATATACCATAATAATATTGAGGTGATGTTAGAGCCTAATTTTCTTGTTGATGTTGAAGACTAGAATTTTTCCATGAGGATTGATATTGATACTATGGTGATGATGGTGTCTAGCTAGCTAGATCCTGGAGTTGATATTGAGGTGATGAAGGCATCCACCTAAGACCACCTTAAGTCGTACTAGTCATTACCATGTCTAGGATTATAATACCTTTCTTCACATTACATACTTATTATGTTGTGACTATAAAGACATTTTTGGTGATATATTCCTTTAATTATTATTGAGATTCACAACTCTTCTCATCATGATTGGTCAATTTATACAAATTATAGTAAAAAATATAAGATTTTTGAATTATTATTGTAATAGATGACACTTTGAGGTCACATATCCTACTACTCTACATATTTTTTATAACTCTAGTTTGAGTTTAGGATAATCATTCATGTGATGCCCTTCCCCACCACACTATATATACCATAAACCAAATTTATGTTTTTTACATTCATTTATCTCATCTATTCTTCTAATAAAAACATCTAGTTTCACCTAAACTTTGGAGCTAAATATTAGATCATCTCCATAGTCCTCAATTTTTTCAACTCATAGAATAATTGTTCAGGAATTAGCCTTAATCATGAATTGGGAAACACAATAGAAAATCTAATTCTTGATCAAAACCCTTGTATAAACCAAGCAACCTTGTCCTTATTCTCCATGATAAAATAAATCTTTTTCATCACGTCTGAAAATCTATGATGATAGTCCCAGACTGATTCTCAACTTTGTTTTTGAATCTCCTTTAAATATTGGATGGTCTAACTCGATCACTTATTCATATTAAATTATAAAATTATCTACTCTTTAAATTTTTTAAGAATTAGGGAATTAAAATCCCTTATATAAATGAAATCCAAGTCTTGACCTACTAAGTATCTTATAAGTTCACACTTCTTTACATCTTTAAAGGTTACTTCTTTAACAAGTGTCATATCATACCATAGGTAAATAAATATTTTTTAGTGTTCATAGACCCATCATATTATTAAAAATAAATAAATATGACTATATTGAATTCCATATTTGGCACACTTGTACTTACTACTATTGGCTTCTACACACTAGTAATTTGACTACATGCTTCTATGCACTAATAACTGTTACTACATGATCTTACACACTAGTTTTTTTAGGTGTTTTAAAATTAGTCATGAAAGTGAATACAAACTTTTCTAGCCTTTTTATCTATTTATTTATTAGTCTCTACACTAAGTTTACCAAATTTATTTGTAAATGATTCAAACTAGCTTCTATCCATCCCTTAATTTATACTTTGTTTTCTTATATCTAATGATAAATTAGGTTGGGGGGATGCATACTCAAGAAATAAATGATTTCTATCTTCAAATTTTTCTATCTATGTTCTTAAAATTTTGATACCTATGCAATTATGCATAACTTATTCTAAAGAATATTCTTTACCTACTCCAAATAGTATCTCTCCTATTAAATGTGATTTACTTCTATCCTCTAACTACCTTATTGTGATCCTAATTTCCTCTTTCCTTGCACTCTACTCCTTATCCTCACTATCCTCATTTATTTCTTCTTCTTTATCATTCCCTTATCTCTCTTGCTCTACATACTCTCCACATTCTCCACTTCCATCATCTTGTGTAGCCTCTCTCTGGGATCCACTCTCTTCAATGTCCTCTACTTTATTCCTACTCTTATTCAAAATTAAATATATATTATTTAATTAATTCCATCTTATTTTTTGTTTCATTTCTCTTTCTAATCCTAAAATTTTCTTTTCATTTTGGCTCTTTGTGTCCTCCATATTCAAGGTTCATGTTAAAGTTCTTATTCTCAAATCTACATCACATCAATTCCCATAATTCCCAAAGTGACTACTCTATGTTGTCAAGGTTAGGCACCATAAACTTTTACACAACCACAATATTAAACAGCAGGTAGTTATTTAATAAATTTTCCATGGATTATTCTAACAAATAGGTCCTACATAAATTCAAAATCCAAATATCCTTGCAAAAAAAATTATATTATGTAATTATTGATTTTAGTCTTGGTCCAATAGTCTACTACACAAGTCCAATCAATATCTAGATTTCATAAGGTGTATAAATTTTATTCCAACCAAGATATAAATTCCATCCTTCTTGGCTAAAAATAATAATACTCCAATCTATATAATCATTCAGCTAATAAACCAAGATATTTTCATTGTAAAATTTCATAAATTTCTCCATAAATATGCTCTTGAATCACTTCTTTTACATTCTTCCTGATTCTTTTCACTTATTCTTCTACAAAATATTATATTATTTCATCTATACATCTCTCTATATCTATTTTCCCTAGTAACCATAACAACATGTTTCAATAAAAAGTTCCTTTCTAATCACACCATTGTTAACCAAGGTTCCTAGAAAACCTTCAAAACATGCTAATATAAGGATAATTTGTGCACAAAGTGACAAAATTAAAAAATAAGTTCAATTATAAATTAATCTATTCATTAATAGGAAAAGTAGAGATCATTATGTTAATAAAAATAGACTTATTTAGTTAGAATAATCAACATAAACTATATGATCAACAAATTAAAGTAAATAGAGTAGTCACTGTGCATAAAACAATGTTAAAATACACATAGGAAAATCATTTTAGAATGATATATTAATCTCTATCAAATTGGAACCATATTCAAATACAATTGAATGCTATGTATAGAGTTTGACAAAGTGATGCCACTTCATATTCCACCATTTCACTATGCCCAATAGGAATGAATCTTTATATTATGAAGTCTATTACTATGCTCACAAAGGCTAAATACATATAAAATTATATGTAAAATACATATTATTACAAGTCTCACACATGTCCATCAATTATAATCTACAATTTTGGTAGCCCTATTATACTCCCAACTAGTTTATACCATAATATAAAAAGTTAGGCATAATGAGATGGAGAATACAAGCCGTTTGGTAGCAGGAAGGTCTAAAATTGAAGGGTAGAGTCCTACTATGTATTTTTCAAGTATAAAATATTGAGATGCTATATAAATCAAAATTTAGTATACATAGTTTTTTATACCATATATTGGTTATATTAGTTTCTAAGTGGTTCAATAGATTCAATGAGATGATTTCAAAAAATCTTTCAAGATAAATAAATTATCAATAATAGGCTAAGAGGTAAATTTGTAAGACTTTAACATATAAAAAAATATCACAATAAATCCATTTGACATATATTTTGCAATATGACATATATTTAAAAATCATGTGGTATAGAAATATAACATATATTTTTCAATGGTATCTTAGATTCTATCAAGACCAACTTACTTGAAACAACATATACACAATTTACTCATCTTACACACAAGGATATTGATCTAGATGAATACAAACTCTAGCCTAGGTTCAAAACATTACCTTTTAAGAGACTAACCAATGTTTTTACTGATATATAAACTATAAAAATTCATAATAATTAGATTAAGAAGAAAGTAAAATAATATTTTAAGAATTCATACAAATTTAAATATAATGAACCAACTAATATTCCATTTATTTAAGAAAAAAATACTAGACATAGAACACATTCCAATTAAATATACATACTTCTTCAACAATAAATACAACATATTGAAGTAATTATTGAACAAAATCATGATCACATTTCCACCTATAAAAAACATATTTTAAAACTATAAGCCATCTCACAAAGACAAATAATTTTGTTCATATAATACAAGTAGATATTCAATAGATAGATGCATTGATTTAAGACACAAAATTCAATATTTAATCAATCAAGACAAAATCAATATTCCTCAAAATTAGTTACAAAAAGTCACCACTAAAAAATAAAATCAACCTCTAAAGGGAATTTCAAAATTAATTATCAATACCATTATGACCAAACATTTGACAAAGATGATCACATATTATACTATTAGACATATTGGGGGATACAAACACCACCATAAAATTATAAAAAATGCATATCATATACTTTAAATATTTTGTATACTATAATATTGTACATATATTTTATTATATGTTTATTATGCCTTCATGTGCATTCCTCCTATTGCTCACTTTGTCAAAATTTCAAAATACAAAAAACATTCATAAAAGAAAAATAAGTAAATATATATTTTCCTTTATCTTAGTCATATGATTTACATTGCCAATATCTACCTACTCCTAAATGTTTTACACATACATGTTGTCAAAAGTTATTCTTGTAGTATACTTTGAATAAGTGAGATATATAATAATCTAGATGGATATAGTTATGGTTATATTTTTGCCTCTCCGATCGGGGTGTCGAGGGGGGTGGGTGTGGGGGAGGTGTGGAGCATTGCTTACTAATTTAATAGTTACATAGTAACATCATTTTAAGTACCCACATTTTAAATATATAGATCCACTTTTTAATATAACGTATTCCTTAATGATGCTTTACATAAGGTATACATATATTAATCATGTACATGAT
>JARHVA010007757.1:0-217500 GCA_037957365.1 Torreya grandis | reverse complement strand
TAATTGGACTAAATTTTTTATGTGTGGCCAATATGGTTGTAAGTTTCTACCATGTGATTATAAAATTCTCCCTTACAATTATCTTGATTGGTATTTCCTTTATTTTATTATACATATGTGAATTTTATCTTTCAATAGTGGATATATTCATTTATCTCAAGGATATAAGATTATATTTTATTTATCTATTTGAAATTGGTTTAATCTTTTAGTTAGCATAATTGATGTTCCTAAATTGCACCTAGACACCTATTAAATGTGGCATATAGATAGTTTGCAGTGCTTGTGTGTTAGATGGGTCCCTTTATTTGTGATTATTATAAAAAAAATTATGTAAATAATTCTATTAAGATAATAATTACTCATAAAATTCATCTTGATATGAAATAAACACATATATGTAAAAAATCACATAAAAATTAATAATATACTTTAATAATCTCTTTTAGTTCAATTTTTTTATACAATAATAAAAATGAAGGATTAAGGAAATTTGAATCAACCAATTATGTTGTGATTTTTCCATGGATGGTATATGGACACATTTCCAAATTTAAGGTTTTATCCAAGAATCTTGAAAATCACAGGCTTGGGATTTCCTTTTTTTTCCACTACACAAATTATTTTAAAGATAAAGTCTTACTAGATGTAAAAATGATAAGTAATCTAGAAGGTCTTCCTTCCAAAAAAAAAAATCATAGGAATTTCAATTAAAATGGTAGGCATGTTGAATAAATATTACATATTTGAGAAAACCTTTAAAAAAATCTACAATGGGTTCAAATTAACTATTCAAATCCAGATTTTGTGTGGTAATAGGTTAATAAATTTTCCACTAAGTTTGGTATCGTGGGTGTCTATTAGAGGCTTGAGGTATAGGTGGTGTAGGCCTTCTAAATAATTTCATTGACATATTTCAAATCCTTTTATAAGGAAATCACTCATTATGATGAGTGAAACTAATAAATGAGACTAAGTGAAATGCGATAAGAAATATTAATTAATAAATTAAGTATTAAAACTATAAAAATATTAAAATTATAGATGGTGAAAATTATAAAGAAGTTAACATATAAATGCATATCAGTTAAAAATTATAAAAAAACATTAAAAAAATTAAAACTATAACATATGAATAAATCTAAAAATAAATAAAATAAATACCCTAAACCACACATGTAGGAATGTAAATGGCATTAAAATTAATAAAATGTAGAAAAATCAAGAGGATATTCAAAGGAGGGTTGTAGCAGAGCAGAGGAGAATAGAAGATGATCCAAGAAAATTGAAGGAATGATAATAAAAGGATTCATTTTATCATTTGTAATTCTTGGTTATTCCTTGGTTAGTTTTTGTAATGCTCAGACTATTTGCACCTATCAAAAGCATGTAATAAAATCTTAGTGTTTGGCCTTAAATTTATGTTTTTAACATTTATCAAAGTTTTATTTTGGGATAATATCAAATTCCTACTTGAAATAGAATACTTTTTTTATCAATCCACTATGTAGAGTTTTTTTAATCTGCTTTGTCCTTGATACCCTTTTTTATAATACTCTAAGGTTTGATTTCTTTTTTAAGCAATCAATTTTTTTGTTATTTCCTAAATTTATGTTGTTTAGAAATGTTTTGAAGTATTTATAACATAATAGTTTTATTTCTATCTAATCCATCATTAAAACTTTTAATTATTTGGTGGACATCATATATCTAGTAGGTCTCCATATAAACCATTATCACCACTACATCATATGAGGTGTAGTCTAAGAGGGAATAATACACCTTGAAGGCATTCTTAGAGATATCATCAATATGGTGCTGAGAGTTGTGAAAGCATACCTAGTCATGGACCCCATCATATATGTAGATGGAACTGTGAAGGATTTTTCTCAATAAATTAGTCTAGAGTAATACCTATGGTTTGGCCATAACTCTATGGAGTTTGCACTTCTTTTAGGATCTAAGGGCATCCTTATACTCTAACTATTGGTCATCATCTAAGCCTAAATCCCTAGGTAATTTTTGACCACTTTGAATAAATCATTGTAGTATTTGAATCTGTAAACACTAGCTAGGAATGTGATATCCCTATATTCAATTTCATTATTAGGGTTTGAGGATAATGTAGCCATTATAGTAGGATAGGGGGTCAATTAAGAATCTTTGAGTGTAAAAGGCATAAAATATAGGGGTGTTCTAGGAAATTTTAAAAGTAAGGAGTTAGATATTTATTTGAAATAAGTGATGGTAATTGTTATTAAGTTTCTCTTGGGCTTTTATAAACTCATGCATACAACCCCCTTGTATTAATGGTGTTTGGTGGCTCACTTGTTACATAATTGAATTTGAGTTGATGACTATATTTTATCTATTTATTTTTAAATCCAAAATCAAATTTAGAGCCCATGATCCTCTTCTACCATCTAGATATAGAAATGGAAATTGTATGTTTTAAAACTTTCTAATCAAGACCAACTTCATGTTTTGTTAATGCCTAGCACATGGTAGGCATATGGTCACATCTCTTGGAGGATTATTAATTAAATCTCACTCTATAATGCATGTCATCTAATCATTAGTATTTATACTAAAAATTGGAATATAGGCATGGATTCATACTCCACATCATTTCAGTAATAAGGGTGATGTGTCACCTAAGGATATGTGGCACATCATGATTTTATCTCTAGTCTCATCCATACCCTATTTTGACCTTCTTGGTGCCTTAGGTGGTTATTAGTTCATATACATATTGGGTGATATGGTGCCTTCTTATTTGGGTGGGCTCTCTCATGTTCTAACATCTCTGATAGGTCTAGAGGATTGGCCATTCTAGCACATGGTGATGTGGTGCTTGCCCAATCAGATAGGCTCTCCCAAGCTTTGACATATTTGATAGGTTTTGGGGGACTGATCACTCTAACACATGACAATGTGGTACCTTCTCATTTGTTTAGGCTCTCCTAGGATATAAAATGTCTAATAGGTCTACAATATTGATATCTCTAACACATGGTGATGTGGCACTTTCCCATTTATCTAGGCTCTCCCAAACTCTAATGTTTAATATAGGTTTAGGGGACTAGCCACTCTGACACATAATAATGTCACACCTTACCATTCAATTGAGCTCTCCTAGGATCTATGAAAACCATAAAAAATACCAAAAAATTAAAAATAAAACAATACATTAAGAACTTACCTGTAAATTATAATAGATATTTCAATTTTCCATGAACAATGATGAGTTCATTACTCTAGGAATCGAATGATACTCCATGAGATTCCAAGAAATTTTGACCTACAATGTTAGTCCCATGATTCATACAAATAATAAACACCCTGTATTCTTAAAAGTAAAAGAGACCTATTATTTCTTTGGGAAATCAATGTGATGTATATTCCAAGATTTAAGCAAGTGTTGTTGATGAGAACAAAAGAAAAGACCCTAAAGCTCTGGTTCATGATATTTTTAGATGGGTCCCCCATTTTGAATAAAAGGGGGTGTGTTGGCCACAACAATAAGAATGAGGGTAAAATAATAATTATGCTTGAGAATATAAAAATATAAACAACTTCCAAAGATTCACATGAAAACCATCCTAAAAAGTGACAAAGCCATGAAGATTCAACTATTACTTCTAATATTGACAAAGGTTTTTGTCAACATATCAATTTTGATAAGAAAAATTGGGATACATTGTGTAGAACTACATTCCCTCAAAAATGGGGATAGAATACAACTGAATTAACATACTCTCTATTGATTCCATAATCTCTTGGGTACATGAATTTACTAGTAGCATGTGGACCAAACATGATTCCCATGATCATATGGATATTTGACCAAGATCCACATTTGACATTAAAATATGGACAATATTGGTTTGCTTATTGGAATGCAACATTGAATAATGAAAACATGTGTATTACCTTTAATTTTAGGGGTAAGGATATTTTATTACACCATGATGGATACAACCACCCTTCCCCACTGATGATTGTTGGAATATTATACACATAAACATTGAAGATGTGATCAAGTGTCCATATAAACCAAGAATTAAAAGTTTTTAAAGTGATCTTGTATATTTTGATGATGAGGATTTATTTAATTAGTCATCTTAAATATTCTAAAAGTATTAAAAAAATAAAAAATATTCAAAAATCCAAAAAAAAATTAGAATTTACATGTTCTATTAGTTTCTTGGCATATATGTTTTTGGTTTTATGTTGGTATATGACATATCCATATTTATTATATACACATGTGTTTCACATATATTTTGAGTGTGATATAGGCATACATAGATACATGATCTTTGAACTTTTGGATGTTGGGATTTCCCTTTACTCACATCACCAAGATGTTGGGGACATCCACATCTATGATCATGAGACATACATTTTATATCACTCTATGGTCATTTTAAATTATCATGTTTGAGATTACATAAGTACATACACATGCCTTTATCCATGTTTATATCTTTCATAGTGTACTTTATATGCTATGTACTTAATATTTTTTTAGTAACCCATATATAGTGACTATTATGATATGTTTATGCTAGTTTCTTATGATTTCATTTATGAAATTCCTTGAGTGTATTTGCTTGTTATTATATTTCTCAATTGAGCATTCAAATATGTGCCACTTTTTGCATTTCACATAATTTTTTTTGCCTCTTTTACATTTGAATATGTCATTAGTTATTGTATGTGGAGTTTTTAAAATGTCATTCTAACTTTTATGTACATTTGACTAAGTTATGTTCCTTAAATTTTCTGGCATTTGAACATGCCTCTTGTTTATGGTCTCCTTTGACCATTATTTGTTTATTTTATTTTGAGTGTTCTTTTGTGTGTGCTTGATTTATTTTTGAGCTTAAATTGTTACTATATATGCATTTTATTGATTCAAATTATGCATATAAGGATTTGTGTGATCACATTCTTTGTGTTTTAATGATATACCTACATAGACATGTTCCCTCTATATGATACATGGTACATTCATAGTTTACATGGCTATCTTATCATTTTGATGTAAGGCAACTCCCAGTTAATAATTCCACTGACCTCAAAGGAGGGGGATAGATATGTGAGATCATGTCATAGAGGCATGACTTCTACATTACTTCACATATTTATATTGTAGTGGGGGGGAGCAATTTTCTAGAAACATGTTCTCCACATTTTTCATAGTTCTAAATTCGATGGGTACATGTTTTGGAAACATGTGGTCCACTCTTTATTCAATGTTTAACATATCTATATTGTAATGGGAGAATGTTTTGGAAACATGTCCTCCACATTGGCACTTATATAATTTTTTAGATTTATCCATAAATAATGGGGGTATGTTGTGATAAGCATGTCCTCCACACTTACATAGTTTAAAATTAGCCAAATGACATAGTTATATGATTCAAATACACATTTGTGGTATAATTTTATACATTTGTACCATTTTTATACAAAATTTTAAAGTGAGACATATATAAGGTGCATATGTTATGCAATATGTGCCCAATAATGAAAAATAAAACTAGTTTCATATTCCAAACACTTTCAAGGACTATCATCACCCACTAGGTTAGAATTTTAAGGGACATATTGAGCTAATAGATTGTAGTAGTTGGTTAACCTTTTGGTATGGTTGAGGTGATTAAATATCTTAATCTTGATGAGTTTTCTTTAATCACAATCATTGGGGGGTAAATCAGTGTACCAAAAACTTTATTTCAATTATAACCAATCATTAATGAACTATGAAATAAATATTGAGATATCACAATGCATAAATACCATTCACATAAGTATAACATGAGAAAGCACACATATGAGTGGGAAAACCTCAATGTTAATAAAACCAAATTTGATCCATATAAATGAACTATAGTCCTATAAAATTAAAGATCAAATTATGTTGAGCACCAACTCAACTTGGAGCACCAACCCCAATAAAGTCAAACACCAACTTGACTAGGCTTTAGCAAACACCTACTTCTAGGGAAGCACCAACTCAGCCACCTCATGAAATTTAGATTACTACACCTATAATTTTATGTTTTGATCTCATTTCAAGACCTCCTTATGATATAAATTTAAACTAATATAAAAATATAGCAATGCATAATCAACCATTCATATAAGAATGAAGCAAGAATATAACAAAAGAACATAAGATATACATTGGAAACCCTCATGGGGGATAAAACCCATTGACACATATCTTGGAATATAGTCTTATAAGTAATGAATCAATATTTTAGTGAGGCACCAACCCCTTAGGTGACTCTACACCAACTCATACAAATAAAACTTTTGATAATATTTTGACAATTATTTATCATTCAAATGATGATTATCCCCTTATTTTTCTCTTCACACACTTTTATCTCTCTCAAACAATGTATTAAGCCTCTTTACTCAACTAGCCCTTTTCTTGATAGATTTAGGTTGTATGACCTTGCTCATCATCTTTTTAATCATTATTATAAATTCATGACATATTAAACACACCTATATAATGGTATTCAGACCCTCTACCTAGTTTTCAAACTTCCATTTCATTTTCGTATTCCCTCGATATTCTAACTAGTTAAATTAGACCTATTAGACCTTTTTATACTTGACTCTTGCTTTCACCAACCGTGGTTGGAAAAAAAACATATACATGATTGGATAAACCTTGTAATATATAAAAAAACATTTTTCACAAGTGAAACAACCACTACATACTCTGGTCACCACTCATAAGGACCAAAACCACCATTAGGCCTAATAGAGACCTAATGTAATTAGGCCTTCTCAAAGCACACATTTTACCTTGGCCACCTTGGAACATCTTGAGAATACATATATAATTCATAACAATTAAATTATACCCATTATAATCTCACCTTATTTCCTACTCTTGGAGCTAAAGCACATATTTATTATCTCTCCATAATCACTTTAATTGATTAGTGACTTCTAGGAGTAGAAATCACACCTAATTCATATCTTAGATGTTCAAAAATAGCCTTTAAAAGAGTCTTAGTCAAGATATCTATAATCTGATTCTTGGTAGACACAAATTCAAACTTAATACTTTGTTCACTTACATGTTCTCTTAAGAAATGATACTTGGTATGAATTTTATTAGTCCTTGAATGTATGATATTATTCTTTAAAACACTTATGGCACTAGTATTATCATAATAAAATCCACTTTATAGTCTTTTAAAGTTTGTCTCATTCATAACACTTAAGTGATTTATGAAGATGTTACAATGTACTCAACCTAATAAGTAGATAAATACATTTAAGGTTAATTCTTTATTATCCATGAGACTAGACACTCAACTAATAATAAGTCTCATCTAATAATGCTCTTTATATCATCTAGACTCCTAGGCCAATCTACATCTATATATGCTACTATATCAAACTTCTTGATTCTTGGGTACCACAATCCATACTCCATAGTTCCCTTGAGATACCTAAGTATCCTCTTGACTTATTATAGATGAATTTACTTAAGATCTATTTGAAATATTCCAATAAGACCTAATTCTTACATGATTTTTAGAGGTAGTAGTATACAACCAACTCCCAATCATTGATCTATATTTTATCTGATTAACTCTTAAAGATTCATATTACTTGGTTATCTTACATCTTATATCCATAGGTGTACTGACAACCTTGAAATCTTCCATTTCAAACTTCTTTGACATCTATTTTATATAGTTAGCCTATGAACTAAACATACCTTTTTTAGATTGACTAATTTGAAGTCCAAGAAAGAAGGATAGATCTCCAAGCATAGACATATCAAATTCTAACTTCACCTCTACAAAACCCTTTGTAATGTTCTCACTATTTCCACCAAAGATGATGCCATCTACATATCCCACCACTATCAAATGATGGTCATTTTTTGTTTTGATATACAAGTTACTATCATCAACTCCTTTTTTAAATCCTTGGTCCAAAAGATACTTGTTTAGTATAGAAAACCAAGATTTAGGGGCTTTTTATAGACCATAGAGAGCCTTCTTAAACTTGTAGACATAGTCTTTATTATCATTTAATAGGAAACCTTCAATTTTCTCAATGTGCACTTATCCATTTAGAAATGTTGACTTGATTTCCATCTAGTATATCTTGGAACCTTTGAAACCTACATAAGAAATAAATATCCTAATAGCCTCTAACAATAATACTAGAGAAAAGGTCTCCTCAAATTCAATTCTTTATAATTGAGCATATCCTTTTCAGACCAGTCTAGCCTTATTTCTAGTGACTTTTCCATTTTCATTCAACTTATTTTTGAACATTCATTTTGTATCGATGTTATTTCTATCTTTAGACCTAGGTACTAATACCAAAGTTTCATTCTTATTAATTTGATTTAATTCCTTATTCATGGAATCTATCTAAACCCTATATTTAATTAATTCTACATAGATTTAAGGTTCAAATTTAGACAATAAGGTAGTATCTTCTTGATTAATTCTATATTTTTCAACCTCTTGTTATAGCATATGTAAGTAGCACTAAGTGATGAATATCCCAAGAAAATACCTTCATTAGACATTGAGTCAAACTTGCCTAAATTCTCCTCATCTCTCTTGATATAACACTTACAAATACTTTGAAATTTTCAACACTAGCAGGTTTGCAATTCCATAATTCATATGGAGTATTATCACCACTGATCCTAATCTATTCTCTATTTAAAGTGTAAATTTTATTACCCACATCTTATCTCTACTAGCCATCAGTTAAATTTGACTCATTCAACATAGTCCTTGTCATTTCTTGAATAGTTCTATTTTTCTTTCAACCACCCCATTCTATTGAGGTGTTTGTACTAGCTAAGAACCATCTACATATTCCATTTACCTCATAAAACTCATCAAAAAAAATTGATAAAAACTCTCCTCTTTTTTTAGAGCTAAGACACTTTATCTTCACATTCATCTCATTTTCAACCAAATCATTGAAATTTTTGAACTTACCTAGAGCTTCTAACTTCTCTTTCAAGAATGCTACTAAAGTCATTCTTGTGAAGTCATCAATAAGCAACATCAAGTATCTATCATCTTGAATTCTTTAAATCCTTTTAGGAACACATAGATTAGTATGAATTAGTTTTAAATTTCTAGTAGTATATTATTAGTTAGACTTGAATCTCCTCCTAGTTTTCTTACCATGTTGACATGCCTTGCAAAGAGAATCTAAAGGTTTGGAAAATTTGGGCATGTTCTTCATTAATCCCTTAGATCTAATCATAACAAAATTTTCAAATTTAAAATGACTTGCCCTCCTATGCCATAGCCAACTTTCATCTACCTTGCTCATAAAACACTTCTATTTTGTGATCTCATTTAATACATATAGATTTTTCTCAGTTCTCTTGACTTTGGAAATAAACATCCCTAATTTTTCTCCTCTTATCTCACATATTTTATCACGAAAGGCTAGGTTATATCCTTGGGTGCACATTTGACTTACACTCAACTAGTTATGTTTCAATCCATCTATATATAATAAATTTTCTATCTTGGTCTTCCCATTGTACAAGCTCAAGGCACCTTTGACAACTATATTAGTAGATGTGTTATATCTAAACCTCACTAATATTATGGAATTTTTATTCAAAGTGATGAATTTAATATTATCTCCTATCATGTGACTTGAATAACCACTATCTATGTACCACTTCAAATATTCATTCTAAGTATAAAATGTAGTTTGAGCTATGATAGATTATTCTCCTTTATATTCATGTTTCTCCTTCATCTTACACATGGGTTCTCCTTTATTTATCCATTATTTTGTATCATGAATACATATATTCTTAACTTGACATGTATTCCTCTTAGGTATTGTCTTACAATCTCTTGCAATATGTCCTCTTTGGTTGTAGTTATAACACATGATTATACTTATCCATCTGCAATCAACAACTCTATATCCAAATTGAACACAAGAGAAATGATAACCATTGAAATAATTTGCATAATTTGAATATATAATCTCATGTGGATTTTGATAATAATTTTATGATAAACTAATATGTTTGATATACTTTGATGAAATAAAACCCTTCTTGGACTGTTGATGATTGACTTCAAACTTGACTACTTCTACATAGGTCTTTATTCTAACAACATTATCACTCCTTGATAGATCATTGAATTTTGTAAAATGACTCTCCTTGAAATATTTTCGTCCTTTTTAAATCTAAGACCTATCTTATCATGATAGGATCTTTGAATATTCAACATATTGTTAAACTTTCTAGTACTCTCCTCAAATTTTTGATATGTCTTCATCATGATTGCATCTTTCTCTATTTGTGCCTATAAAGGCTTTACTTTAAATATAATATATTTATATTATTACATATTATTATTATCTTTTTAAAAATATTTACAATCTATTTCAATTATTTTAGATAGATATTCATTGCAATCATAATAAGCACTTTCATTATCATAATCCATACATGTGCTCCAAAAATAATCCTTAGATTATTAGGTTTGCACAAGGAACCTTTCTATGACACCAATTTTTAGAAGTGAAAAAAAAAATATTGGGGTGGGTTTAATTAGTTTAAAAACTTTTATTTCAATTCCACTAATCATTCAAACTAATATAGAGATATAGCAATGCATAATCAACCATTCATATGAGCATGAAGATGGAACATAGCACACGAACACAAGAACTACATTGGAAACCATAATGTGGGATAAATAAAAAATTAAAAAATATTATAATATAATCTTATAATAAATTAATAAATATTTTTGTGAGGAACCAACCCCACAAGGAGTGCCAATCCTTCACTAGTCAAGCACTAACTCAATCAGTCCTTTAAAAAGTACCAACTTCCAAGGAGGCACTAACCACCAAGGTGACTCAGCACCAACTCATCCACATATAACTTATGATCAAATTTTGACACATTGTTATCACTCAACTAGCCCTCTTCTCAGAATATTTAGGACATATGAACTTCATCATCATATATATAATAAATATTATAACTTCATTAAATATTAAACACATATATTTTATGTTATTAAAACCCTCTACCAAGTTTACAAACTTATATTTCATTCACTTATTCCCTCAATATTTTAACTAGTCAAGTTAAGCCTATTAGACCTTCTTTTTATACTTGACTCTTGCTTTCACCAGCCTTAGTCAGACACAAACCTATACATGATTGTATCACCATTTGAATAAATCAAAAAAAAATTCACAAGTTAAACAACTACTACATAGGTTGGTCACCACTCATAAGGACCAAAACCACCATTAGGCCTAATATAGACCTAATGCAATTAGGCCTTCTCAAAGCACACATTTTACCTTGGCCACCTTGGAAAATTTTGAGAATGCATAAATAGATTAAAAATTCAAAAAAAAATTAAAGTATACCATTTATAATCTCACATTATTTCCCCAACACCATTAATCTCATTTCACTCCTTAAACCACAACATTAGGCCTACTCACAATTAGCCCTTCTCACTATCAAAAAGTTTGCATTGAATAGCTGAAGCATACACTCAACTTTGACACTTAAAAACATAAAAAAATAAAATTTATAGAACATTTTTTACCTTAGGTTAATAATAATTTTATTTATACTTCACCATATAGGGAAAAAGAACTCAAACTGACCACTTGCATATGATCACTTAAAACTACAGACATGCCTAAAAAACTAGTTAAGAACCATTGACTTTTCACACCTTTATAAGTGTATTTAATGAATTAAAATACATTAAAATTAACCTATGATACCTATATAAAAAATTAATATGAATTATATTCTTCAAATCTATGAATAAGGACTCAATAACATCAATCTTACTAATACATAAAAAATTGCTTGAATGCACCAAAACATAGTCATGGAAACAATGACTTAGAACACATGTAGATTTAATTTTATGAAACTAAAATAGGTTTATATTATCCTTAATCATACTTATAAAATATTTAAATAAATATATTATAATTTTCAATATCAATACTGGTCTTATAGACCAATCTCATGTCTTCACCTTACATAGACCTCACTACATTAGATAGGTCACTTTGAGAGCAAATTTTCACTTGTATATAAGAATATATAAATATTATATTAAAAGAAGATATTTCTTAAATGTATTTAATAAAAAAATTGTGAAATTTTATCCATTACTAATACATGGTAACACATCCCTAATCTCATCCCCCCTTATACCTAGTTTTCTCATTATCTTCCTCACTAGGCCTTTTTAGCAATAGGCCAACTTCCATGACCATTTTAGCATATTTTAAGTATATAAAATACTTATAAACTTACATGGACATTAAATAAAAGTATCACACATCATCTTTTGATCATTTTCATTCTTTGACCTGGTAAACCCTACATACCATATCAAAAATCCAAGAAACAATGTATTTCTTATAGCTTCTATTCACTATTCTGATAGACTAATACCACTTAGAGGTACATGGGAGAGATTAATACAACATCCAATAATCATACTAGGTCAACCAAATATTTTGAATAATTTTTAATCATATCTTACATACTAGGTAACTATTAGGGTTTTAGAAAGGGTTTATACTACATTCTACTCTTAACAATCATTCATAAATATTAGGTCCTCAATCCAAAAAATAAAGTTATTAAATTTGAGATAGTACCCTTCCCTAAATACCATGATCTTATTGTATCCTCATGCATAGGTTTCATGTGTCAATGAGAATAATAAAACCATTCTCATGTCTAAAATACCTCATTTTGTGTACATAGAAAACCATAAAACCATAATTTATGATTTTTCCTTCAAAATTTAACCTTAAAAATAACCTTTCACACCTATTAAAATTATCTCATGAGGTTTATCACCTTTTAAACTTAACTTACCCCTCATTAGGCAACACTAGGTCTCTTTATGTACTAGGCCTTGAACTGCCAATCATAATTAGACCTTGAACACACCTTGAAACCTCTTGTAATATTCTAAAAACATAATAATAATGTCATAAAAACTCATAACATGATCACACACTACCAATATTATTCTCAAAATCCTTGGAATACTCACTTTAACATGTTACCAAGCCTATGCCTTCTCATTAGGTCTCTCATGTACATAGCTCATGAACTCAACCTCAAGAACAACAAAGATAACTTATAATGAAATTAATGACACTTTAATGACATTGATTAAATATCCATGCATACATTATAACACATTCTCAACATAAGTAATATTTTATTCACTTCAATTACGTATTTACAAATAGGCCTACACCACCTTTTTTATATGCAAGTCTCATGGTCACACACCACTTGGTCAACTGCACACATTAAACCTCTTTGGTTTTACATATAAAAAGTCTTATAACATCTTATTAACATTATTAAAATGAGATTTGGACCCCTTTTGGTCTGTAACAACTCAATTAGGCCTCATTTCTCTTTTAGGTCTCATGAAGACCTAATTGCATTAGGTTTATCTTCTTAATGTCAAAGCTTGATTATATTAGACCTAGATGTCCTCATCCAAAAAATAAAAACCATTAAATAACTTATCAAAATAATTATAATTAGCTCATATATTCTTTATTATACCTATGTATTTTGTTCATACCATGAATAGATCTTTTGGGACCAATTGCCCTATTAGGCCTGTGTACCTCAAAAGTTTATCATGCAAAGACAAAGCTCAAATACTCTTAGCCTACTAAAATATGATAAATTAAACTTGTATATAGGTTCTTCATGACCTCAATATCATCACTAAATGTTTTTAACACTTTTACTTAGGAGATAAAGGCTCAAAAACATCTCTATAACTCACTCACTCAGAACTACTAATTTACCTCAAGGACCAGTCATGGTGACTTAGAGGTCCAACACCTTTGTATACACTTTTCATTAATATTTATGCATGTAAATTTTCCTATGATATATATGAACCATTATTAGATATAAATATCATATCTTCTAATGGAAAATATTAGTCTTACAAACCAATTTCTTGACCCTATATCACACAACCTTATCTGAACTAGACATGTCATTTTATGAGCAACTTTTCACCATATTTACTGACCTTAAAAACTTATTCCAATCATGAAATTGACCAGAAAGTAATAAATAAAATCTTCATGCACCATTTTACATCAATCTAACATTCTTAGATCCTCAAATCCATCTTCTCATCTTTGCCTAGGTTTTTCATTGTTCACATCATTAGGTTTGTCTACAACTAGCTAACTTGGATGACCACACTAAAACACTTGAAGATTATAATCTATCTATAAATCATGATGGAAATGTGAAATTATTCTTTATATTCTTCTACCATCCATTTTATTTTCTTGACCAATACAACTTTTGAGAGCTATAATAACTTATTGATAAATAATCTTTTATTTGTGTATTTTCTCTCTTATTGGACTAACCACCACCACATAGAGGTACCTAGGAGAGTTGACTACATAATCAAATATATTTTCTATCAATTCGAATCCATTCTTAGCTTATTTGAACAAGATTTTTCACATTGGGTCCTTATTAGGGTTTTAAGAAGGTTTAATACAGGTTTTGGTGTTAGTGTTTATTCATAAAGGACTATCATTTAAATCCAAAACCAATGCCTAAAGATCTTAGCTATGACCCTTCCCCATATCTCCTTAATATCTCAATTTCCCATGCAGAGGTCACACATGATAACTAATGTCTGAAAGTGCATCTTGGGTCTTCAGACCTCATTTTATGAATTCAAGAAGGCTTAAAATAGTGTTTCATTAAATTTACTTCAAACCATGATATCAAACTTTATGAACAAGACTAAAAAAACTTATCTCACCTCTATCTATATGTAATCAAAAATTCATCATGCCTATAAATCAATCTTAGCTCAGAGAAGATAGAGTATACCTATACTTTTGATTGGGAATATATTTGTTAAGTGAGAGCATGACCAATATGGTGATCCACTAGACTTGATCAGGGGATCACTTGTCACAATACATCATGCTAGGAAGAGTTCTAAAGACTAAAATATAACACAATCATGAAATAACCCTAAACAATTCCTAGGTTTAATATTTACTCTATATCTAATAAAAAGAAAGTAAATCTAATCTAGTGCTCACCAAAACATGTGGCACAAAGTGGAGGTTAGAAATAAAACAAACTAAACTAAACATGCATAAAAGACATACTCACATCAATGCATATGGAATCCTAATTCATGGGAGAGAAGCATGACTACATTATTTATTTACTCTTTAAAAGGAGAAACAAAGTTAGGAATACTTACCTTTGAAGAGGAACCTATCAAACCTTAATCTCTCCCTTGGCCAAGGTCATTCATAAGAGATTATTTTGGTATGTAATGATAACAAATACAAATTAGATCTAAGCTAAAAAACCTATCTATGCATCCGAATGACTTCTTCACAAGATAAGATCCATATCCAAATAAAGTATGGAACCCTAAGATTTTATTCATCAACTATAATGGTCAATAAGTAGATGTTCATTCACACTTGTATTCTTCACTTTTATATTCTCAAATGGTTGTAAATGAACTTGTATATAGAGGTGGATCTTGCCTAAATCCTTCCAAATATGTCATTTGTATAGGGTCAACCCAATCGACCTTGTATGTTTTTGGGAGGTAAATAACTAGGTCCTAATATAGGTCATCCAAAAGGATAATTGAACTCCTAATAAAAATATCCCTAAATAGTATAGGGTTTACCTTACCAACCCTATATAGCAATTAGAGGCTGAAAATTGTATAAGATCAACCCATTCAACCTAGTATAGTCAACTGGTGAAAGGGGGTCAAGGCAAGAATAAAGAGGATAAAGCATAATAGATGACTATAATGGGTATAACAAAGAATAATTAGTAAATTATTTTAGGAGACAAGTATCTATATGTAAAGTGGAAAAAGGGATAATAATTTTATGAAGCACAAATGGTCTTTCCACCCCTTTCCTAGTGTACCTCTTAAGGCATGCACTCAAAGAGATTGAGACTTGATAGGTTCCTAAAAGATATAAAGTGTCAATAAGTGATAAAATTTTGAAAATATTATGTGTATACACTATCCATGTTCACATATGCATACTTTCCTTGAAATATTATATTCATACCTCATTAGGCTGGGTAAGCTTTAAGAGAGGTCTAGGTACACACCTAGACTAGAGGTTCTACCCCTATAAGTTCTTCCTAAAAATTCCATGAATGATTCAAATCCTTTCATACATACTCAAATAATTCCATATAGCCTTCATATGCCTATGTTCATCAATTTTCATGTAAATACCTATTCATGTCATGACTAGGCTTCTTATGTACTTTGTCATCAATGACGTATAACTTCACGCAAACATAAGACATTAGTTGCCTTTAAATTCTCTCTATATTGCCTTCAAATTCTCTCTTTATCTTTCTCTCCTGACATAATTATATCAAAATAACACCCTCTTAAGTATCTTAACACATCACACACTATTAGACTAGACTTAGTCATATTTGACATTAATGTTAATGATCAACAATCTCCCCCTTTTTCATTTATGGAAACCACTCTTAGAACCTTATTTAAATATAAAATTGATCCCTCATTCTAAACTTTCTCCCCCTTTGACATAAATTACAAAGGGATGTATGTAACTTCTTGGATCATACCTCTTTAAAAAAACACTCAACACAAAAGATTATGAGTCTATGAAACACCATATGAACATGCTCCCCATATCTCCATGCATACCTTATCAACACTACTCACCTACTCTTGGAGATAATGGACCACTTGATTATTTCCCCCTAAGCATTTAGCTTCATTAATGACTGCTAGGGATAGGAATCACACCCAATTCTTGTCTTAGATGTTCAAAAGATTCCTTTGGAAGTGGCCTGATTAAAATGTCTACAATTTGATCCTTTATAGAAGCATATTCAAGTTTAACACTTTGTTCACTTACCTACTCTCTTATGAAATGATACCTAATAGTAATCTACTTATTCCTTGAGTGCATGGTAGGTATCTTTGAGATGCTTATAACACTTGCATTATCATAATAAATAAGGTTGGGACTGTCATACTCCACCTTGTAGTCTTTTAAGTTTTATCTCATACATAGGAACTGAGTACAACATGAAGCTACTACAACATATTTAGCCTCATAAGTAGATAATGTCACTGATGGTTTTTTCCTTTCTTATCCATGAAAATAGGCACTAACCTAAGAATAAAGCTCCTCTACTAGTGTTTTTATTATCATATATACTCCCTTCCTAGTCTACATCTATACAAGCTATAAAATTGAAATCCTTGCTCCTTGGATACCATAACCCAAAATCCATAGTCCCATTTAGATACCTAAGTATCCTTTTGACTGCTTGTAAATGATTTTCTTTTGGGTCCACTTTAAAACTTCTTGCAATACCTACTGCTTAAGTGATGTCAGGTATAGAGGTAGTACTGTTTAAAAAACTTCCAATATTTGACCTATATGATGTCTAATTGACCTTTGAAGACTCATCTTCCTTGCTTAACTTACACCTTGTGATCATAGGTGTACTAACTATCTTGAAATCTTCTATTTCAAACTTCTTCAACATTTCTCTTATTTACTTTGCTTATGAAATGAATATACCTTTTTCTAATTGATGATCTGTAACCCAAGGAAGAATTATAATTCTCCTAGCATAGACATCTCAAACTCTTTCTTCATCACATCTTTAAAGGCATTATTTATATTATCACTATTTTCACCAAATATGATGTCATCTACATATACAAATACTATCAATTGATGGTCATCTTCTATCTTTATGTACAAATTACTATCTATAACTTATATTTTGAATCTTTTTTCTAATAGATACCTATTTAATCTAGCATACCAAGATCTAAGAGCTTGTTTTAGACCATAAAGAGCCTTTTTTAATCTACAAACTTAGTCCTTGTTACATAATTTTGAGAAACCCTCATGTTGCTCTATGGTCACCTCCTCTTCAAATTTCCTATTCAAAAAGGAATATTTGACATCTATCTGGTGCACTTTGAATCCTTTTAATCCTACATATGCTATAAATAATTTGATGGCCTCTAATATTTCTACTAGAACAAATATTTCTGTAAAGTCTACCCCTTTAAATGGTGCATACACCTTGCATACCAATCTAGTCTTGTTCCTAGTGACTTCTCCATCTTCATTCAACTTATTCTTAAACACCCATTTTGTGCCACTAACATTTTTGTCTTTAGGCCTAGGAACTAGTTCCCAAGTCTCATTCCTTTCTATTTGTTCCAACTCTTCATAAAACCTATCCAAAACTTGACTTCACTTGCTTCTACAAGGTTATTAGGTTAAATCTTAGATAAAAGAGAAACATTTTATTGATTTAGGTTACTTACCACCCTTATTTTTCTTTTCATACCTGCATTCTTATTTTCAATGATTTTTTATTCAAGATTATCTCTTTGAATCGATCTTGAAGGGCCTTTTAAGTATTGTCTTTCTTCAACTTTTTCTTTTTCCTCATCAATCTCTATTATTTCCTCTTCATTATTTAATTCCATATTGTCTAATGTATCATTTGACTATGAGTGTGATTTCTTTATCTCATCAATATTCACATTGGTGCTTTACACTATCTTCTAAAACCTCTTATTAAAGAAACTATAGGTTGAGATTATTAATGAATATCCCAAGAACATACCTCCATCAGACCTAGAATAAAACTTACCCATGTCTTCCTCATCTCTTTTAACAAATAATTTACTTTCAAACACTCTAAAGTGTTCCACAATAGTAGGTCTACCTTTCCATAGTTGATAAGTGGTATTTTTTCCATTAGTCCTTATCTATCCTCTATTTAAGATGTAGATTGTAGTGCTCACTACCTATTTTTAGTATCCATTAGATAACCTTGACTCATTTACCATATTTCTAGCCATCTCTTAAACTATATTATTCTTTATTTCCACTACCCCATTTTATTGAGGTGTCTTAGCTATTGAGAACTATCTCATTATTCCATGAACCTCACAAAAGTCATCAAACTCACTAGACTAAAACTCTCCTCCTCTATTAGTTTTTAGGCACTTGATCTCCCATTCTTCGCATTTCCAACAAGATCCTTGAATGCTTTGAGATTGTCAAGAAATTATAAATTTTCTTTCAATAATGTTACCCAAGTCATTCTTGTGTAGTCATCTATGAGTAACATTAAGCATCTATCTCCTTGAGTACTTTGGATTCTTGTAGTCCCACAAAGATTAGTGTGTATTAACTCCAAATTTATTTTAGTATAGTAATCCTTATAATTGAACCTTATTCTAGTCTACTTACCATGTTGACATGCCTCAAAAAGTGTGTTTTTTGGTTTGATGATGTTAGAAATGTTCTTCATAGTCTTCTTAATCCTTATATTGACCATATTGTCAAATTTTAGGTGGCCTAAACTTATGTGACATAGCCAAATTTCATCCATATTTATCATAAATCATCTCTCCTTCTTGATCTCATTTTTTCTTAGTCCTCTTAGCATTGGCAATTAGCCTTCCTTATTTGTCTCTCTTTATATGACATCTTGTATCATGAAAGGTTAGTGTTTGTAATTGGTTTTATATTTAACTTACACTAAGAAAGTTATGTTTCAAACCATATAAACACATTATCTATCTTGGTCTTCCCATTATCCAAAATCAAGATACCCTTTTCAGCTATATTAGCAATTTTGTTATCTCCACATATCAATTTTCCATTAGTATTCTTATTTATTGAGATTAAATTTATCTTATCCCTTTTCATGTGGCTTGAGTAGCCACTATATATATACCATTTCATTCCTTCATCTTGAATGTGAAAGGAAGTCTAAGATAACATATATTCTTCTCCTTTAGTATTTGTTCCTCATTCACCTTGTCCACAGGGTCTAACTTCTTGATCCACTTCTTAGTGGTATGACTATATGGCCTTTTATCTTGGTTGATCTTATTTATATGCATTATCTTGTAATACATTTTAATATGTCCTCTTTAATCATAATTATAACACAATATTATTATTTCATTACTAAAATGGACATTCACCCTATTCCTCTATGAGGAATTGATTCTTTCATAATGTCTAAAATCCATAGCTCTATGTCCATATTGATTACATGAGAAATAGTAAATATTGAATGAATTTGCATACCTTGTCTATTTGATGTTTAATTAATCACCTCTACCTTTGTTGTCTCTTCAAGGAGTCATAATCTTCTTGACTTATGTACAATCAATTTGAATCTCAGGTTTAATAGTTTATTCATAGGTTTGACTCTTTTTATTTTTGATATTATTTGAACCCAAGACTTGCCTTGTCATGTGGAGATCTTTGAATATTAAAAATATCACCAAGGACTTCATTACTCTTTTCAAAAAAATTATTTGTCTTCAACTTGACTATTGCCTAATCCAATTCTACCTTTAAGGACTCTATCTCTATTCCAAACTTGATTCATTCCTCCTCCTTGGTCTTAATACTTATAGTTAAAATCTCCATCTAAGTTTCCAACTTTTTGATAATCTCTTCATGTTCATTGGTATTATTACTTAGTATTTTAAATATGTCAGCTATATAGGATTGACCCAATTAATTCTATACATTTTTGGGATATAAATAATTAGGTTTCAAACTAGGATAATTTAAGAGTTGATAAAACTCAAAGATAAAAATACCATAAATAGTATAGGGTTATCCAAGTTGACCCTATATAGTAATTAGAGGATGAAAACTATACAGGGTCGACCCACTCAACTTAGTACAGTCAACTAGGAAAAGGAGATCAAGGTAAGAAAAAGGAAGATAAAGCATGATAAATGACTAGAATGGGTAAAATAGAGAATAATAAGCTTAGGTTAAATGGTTTTAGGAGATGAGTGTGTAAATGACATGTGGAAAAAGGGAAAACAAACTTACGAAGCACCAATGGTCTGCCCACCCCTTTTCGATGCACCTCTTAGGGCATGCACTTAGAGAGACTAAGACCTGATGGGTTCCTACTAGATATAAAGTGTTAGTAATTGATAAAATATTGAAAATATTATGTGTATACATAGTCCCCACTCAATGCTCATCATGTGTCATGTATGTGCAACATGGGATGGTGCTTCAGGAATAGAACATGATAACACATAATGTTGATGCTAAGTAAAGTGCAGTAAGTAACAAATAAGATAAATGAAAGGATATAATTGAAAAATGAATACCTTTACTTACCTTAGTGATATAGATAAATAATTAGACTACAAGAGAAACTGAAGGCATCCAATGTGAAGAACACTAGGTTAACCTATATAAGTTAGTGTGAAAATAGCCAAAAATCAAAATTTTCAAGAAGATAGGCATATAGTAGTTAGTAAAGACAGAGTTTTCAGGAAAATTTGGAAAATTAAGATTGTTAAGGAAAGTATTATAATATTGAAGGCAAATAAATGACAAAAGTATGGCAAAATAATGATAAATTATGGCAAATGAATGACAAATGAGCTTAAATGAATGACAAATGAGTGTAAATGAATGAAAAATGATTTATAAAACACATTAAATCATGTTGGAAAATATGTAAAACATAAATGATAAAATTAATATTGGACATAATAAATCACATTGGGAAGCATGCAAAACATGAATGACAAATGAAATATCAATGCAATAAAAATTGAACAAATATGTATAAGAAAGTGAAAATTAAGCTCATGTAAGATAGGCAAAAAGAAAATCATGAAAGATGGAAAATGAAATGTAATTGAAGATGTGATACAAACATAAATAAGGCATAAAGAGAAACATTTAATAATGGAAAATTTCATACATAAGATAAGTGAATTTTTCAAAAAATCAAATAAGAACATGATGGAGAAATGAAAATCAAAAGATCTAGAGGATGAAAACTCAAACTTAGTGCTTGTTCAAAGATACAATGTAAGAAAACACAACCACTAAATGAAATGGATAATATGATAATGAGGTGGTATGGTAAATAAATGGTGTAAGGGTGTAATCCATAGTTGGTCAAATATGTTGTTTTGATCTAAGGATAGATAAAATTGAAACAAAGTAGTGCTAGAATTTTTTCAAGAGGTGAAGAATAAGGAATAATAGAAGAGGGAAAATAGAATCACAATTTACCTATCAAGGGGAGAAGTGAAATAGGTATAGGGGAGAATAAATGAAAAACCAAGGTAGAGGAACTATTTAATAAAGTCAAGACACTCAAATTAGGTTTGTCAAAATAAGGGTGGGTCAGTTGGGTTAAAATTGGTTAAATTAGATGCTCCATTTTGAGGTGGGGGAGGCTTGGATGAATCAATTTTATGAGAAAAATGATTGAAAAGGTGATTTAGTAGTTGTTTGAGATGGTTCAAATTGAGTCATAAGAATGTCTTTCTTTTTTTCTTGGTCTAAGGATTCATCTAAAATTTTAGGTGAAAAAATTTAAACTTTGTATTGAAGTAGAGCCTTAAGAGCTATGATAAATAGTTTTAAAAGAGTATCCTCATTCATGTTATGGTCCAATTTATGATTGAGAGACTTCCATGATTTGATGAAAGTATGATTAGATTCATTAGCAAGTTATTTATCATTGATGAAATGGCTAAGGTAATTTTTAAGAAGGTCATCATGTTAGAATTACATCACTAGAGCATACACTAAATCCTCTAGTTGTGATATGGAATGTCTAAGAAGTTGGTTGTAGCATTCAAGTGTGTCACCCATAAATGTTTTGGATAATATCTTGGTGGTAGAAAAGGTGTTAGTTTGGACCCATTACTTATAGAGATTACCAAAAGACTTAAGAAAGATAGTAGGGTCCTTAGTCCCATTATATGTGATAGTTGGATAAATGTTTCCAATATCTATGGATGTAATGAATGGGGCTAAAGGTTCATTTTGAAGATGTTTAAGCATTTTGTTATTCATTGAAGATTAGTGGATAATATTTACATTAGTATCAGTAAGAGGAGGAGGGAATTTTTATGGATTTGATTGAGACATGATGCCTTGAGGTGATTGACTAGTCATGTTTAATAAATGTTGTTACATGTTCATCATTTGAGATTAATTGGTTGTTTGCATGATGTTCATTTGATGTATGACTTTTAAAAGGAGTTGAGTTATATTAATAGGTGGATTGGTGTTTTTAGGAGGGGTATTAGTAATGTTGGTGGGAGAAGGATTATTTGTAGGTGGAGGATTCCCAATATTAGTGTTAGTTGTCTTAAGGGTGGTAGAAGAAGAAGGAAGCTTGGTAAAGCCACCATTCTTGGTAGGAGTGTAAATAGTATTATCATCAAGGTTTTTAAAGAATTAAGAACCTTATAGATTATGAATTTGAGTGGTTTCAACCATGTTAATTTGGAAAGTGATAATACTAGGTGTTATTATTATGGGTTCAACAAGAGGATTATGAACATTGGTAATAAGAGGTGGAACATAATGTGAGGTTACAACATCTGATGTAGATGGGTTGATGATTTTATGAATTCTAGGTTTAAAAGGTGTAAAAGAGGCATAATGTATATGATTTTAATGGCTTGGGATTTGTCTAATAAGATTTTTTGGATCTACTATATGGTATGGGGTAGATGAAGATTCAGAAGATTTAGAACCATGTGATGAAGAGTTGCACCATAAAGAGTTATCTTCTATGGTGGACAGGTGAGGTAGGAGAGAAAAACCCATGTACATTTGGAATGGGTTGATAATATCAAAAAATAATTTGATAAGAGGCTTCATGATGCCAAGGAGTGTATATCAGAAGGCTAGAAGGAAAAATAGGGATAAAATTGGCAAATAGGGAAGGACAAGATCAACCTAGAGTGAAATGTACAAGGTTGGTAGTGTTGACCCAGTATGATAAAAAATGTACAGGTCAATAGTGTCAATCTAGTAGGATAAAAAAAGTATAGGGTCAAAAGTATCGACCTAGTAAGATGAAAAAAAGTATAGGGTTGGTAGTGTCAACCTAGTAGGCTAAAATAGGAAAAATTTTACAATTACTTTTGAGAGCAAAAAAATGAAAGGAAAAAATAATCAATTAGATATATGAGGTTGACCTAATTGAGGAACATAACATAAAACCTAACACTAATGTTGGATAATACAAGTTTCTACAATACAAAATATAATTGAACAAAGCATAAGAAATCAACTCTAAAAGTAAATAGATAACTAATTGGTCAACCTAAATGTTTATAAGATTATTAAGATATGTTTTTAAATGTGATAGGAAGTTGGTTTTAAGTAAAGAACTAGAATGGAAATCTAAGGATGGTTTTAGGTAGTCTGGGATAAAAGGGACTATAGTGGTAATGATACAAGCTTGGTATTGGGGCCTATCCCCTCACTTCACATGCCTCAATGATAAGGGTGTTAGGTTCTTATCTAGAATATACATTAACCATACTTTATACTTGACTAGAGTATCAATTCAGCTTTCCCCTTGGTGATGAAATCCAAGTAGGCTAGCCTTGGGTAGACAAATGTTAAAATACCTTTTTAGATTTTGTGATTTGATCATGTGTGAATAGAATAAAAAATAGTGAAACTAAATAGTTAATTGAAAACCACCTAATTAATCTATGTCATATATTATAAGCATGCAAGCAACAAGAAAAGAAAGTGTGAGTTAATTAATAACATATAAGTTCAATTCCAACCATTAAACAATGTATAATGTTCATATATTCAATAGTGTATGCATAAAATATATAACATGGTCGAACCTGTACTAAGAAAGCAAGGTCTAAAAATGAACAGGGTTAACAGAGTTGACCTAGTTATCTAAACAACACACAAAACACAAAACTAGGTTGGTAGGATTGATCTAGTTTACTGTGCAAGGTTAGTTTTAAAGATTGAAAACTATAAAAGGAAAGACTATAAAAAAAGATATATATATATATATATAAAGGAATCGTAGTGGATTAGAGATGTCTATAATTGAGATTTTTGTTTAATAACCTTGATACATGCTTGAAAATTCTTCTAACTAGGTTGACTAGGTCAATCAAACTTTGAAAAAACCTATTATTGAATGCCTAAAAATTTATAGGGTCTATTGGGTTAACCTAGTAGTCTAGACTGGATGTCTAAAAATCTAAAAACCTATATTGGGTTGACAGGATTGATCCAATAGCTTATATTTCAAATTTTACACTTAGAAGTTAGATATTGGGTCAACAGAGTTGATCCAGTATGGAAACTATATGATAAAAATAATGATGAAAAAATTAAATAAGGTCAATAAATTCTATAAAGGTTAGTTCACATTAGGTTCACCAAAATGTATGCAATCAGAAATGCATCATATCTATAAATCAATCCTAGCTCGAAGAAGATATATTATACCTATAGTTCTGATTGGGAATATATTTTTTAGGTGGGGGCATGACTAATATGGGGATATTTTAGAGCTAATTAGGGGATCAATTGTCACAATAAAAAAAGTTAATAAGGGTTCCAAAGCCTACAGTCTAACACAATCATGGAAAAAACACAAAAGCATCCTAGGTTTAATGTTTACTCCATTCTAATAAACAAGAAAGTAAATATGATCTATTGCAAACTAAATCTTGTGGAAAAAAATATAGGTTAGAAACAAAATAAACTAAACTAAACATGAATAGAAAAAATGTACTCATTTCAATGTATACCGAATCTTAATGCATGGGAGACAAGCACAACTACAATATCTATCTACTCTTACAAAGGAGAAATACAGTTAGTAATACTTACCCTGAAGATGAACCCACCAAGCCTCAATATCTCCCTTGGACAAGGTGATTCACAATATATTGTTTTGGTATGTAAAGATAACAAATAAAAATCAACTCTAGGCTACACAACCTATATATACATCGAGAAGGCTTCTCCACAAGACTAGATCTATATCTCCAAATGAAGTATAGAACCGTAAGCTTTATTCCTCAAGTAGAATGGTCAATAAGTAGATGTTAAATTACACTTATTACTCTTCACTTATATTCTTAAAATTTTTGTAAATGTAATTTTATATATAGGTAGATCTTTCCCTAAATCCTTCCAAATATGTTAGCTATATAGGATTGACCTAGTCGACCCTGTATGTTTTCAAGAGATAAATCACTAGGTCCTCAGATAGGTTAGCCTAAGGGCTGACAAAACTCAAAGTTAAAAATACCCTAAATAGTATAAGGTTAACCCAATTGACCATGTACACTAATTAGAGACTAAAAACTATATAGGGTCAACCTAGTCAACTTAGTACAATCAACTAGTGAAAGGGGATCAAGGTAAGAACAAGGAGGATAAATCATGAAAAATTATTGGAATGGGTAAAATAGAGAATAATAAGCTTAGGGTAAATGGTTTTAGGATATGAGTGTGTAAATAGAAAGTGGAAAAAGGGACAATAATCCTATGAAACACTAATGGTCTACCCATCCCTTTCATGGTGCACCCCTTAAGGCATGTACTCAGAGAGATTGAGACTCAAGAGGTTCTTGCAAGATACAAAGTGTCACTAATTGATAAAAGTTTGAAAATATTATGTGTATACATAGATAGCTCACCAATTCTTCCTCAAGGTTCTCTTTAACCTCTTCTTCATATGATTCTTCATCATCCATAATACCTTTTTCCTTTTGAATAACCCTCATTATCTATTTCTATAGCCATGAATAAGGTTTCATTTTAATCATGATCCTTACTAAAATAATCACTATCAAATTTACATGTGTTACTTACATCATATGAGCTACTGTCTTCTTTGATATAGAAACCTCTCTTGTTCTTGAATGACCCTTTCTTGTCTTCATACTTCTTGAGACCATTTCTGATCTTGTCAAGCTTATAGACCTTCTTATCATCACCACTATGTTCATCATGATCTATATCATGCTCATTTTTATCCTTGTTAGGACATTTATATGAAAAATGACAAATCTTACCATATTTGTAACACTTGAATAACAACTTTCCCTTATACTTACATGATTATTTCCTTAGTTTCTTCACAAACATGGATTCTATATTGTCATCATCAATATATGTATCCAATTCATCTTTGAATTTCCTAACTTATGACTTATTAGCAAATTTTAATGTATATTCCTTCTTGGAAGGTCTTCCATCACTTGTTCCCATTTCATAGGTAGTCAAGATGCCATGAAGCCCATCCATCTATAGTATGTTAAGACCATTAATCTCTTCCATAATAGATACTTTTAAATCAAACTTAGATGTTAGGGATATTATTACCCTTTTTAATAATATTGATTATTAAAAGTTCTCTCCCAGACCTCTAATGATATTTACCACTTCATTAAATTTTAATATATATGATGCAATGTTTTCATCATCTTTTATTCTCAAACTTTCATACTGCCTTTGATGATTCTATAGCTTTGTCAACTTTACTTTGGTTTCTCCTTCATATATGGTATACAACTTTTCCCAAATCCATTTGGTTGTATAAAAATTCATGACCTTTACAAATTATACCTCTGATAGACCACACAGGATGGCATCATTGCCTTAGAATTGTTCTCACTTGCCTTTTTTCCTACTAATTCAGTTAGTGGTGTAGAAGGTGGATGAATCCATAAATAATAGATTTAAATATGTCATAGCCTAAATAAATTATATAATTATTTAGTGTCATGCTCCAAAATTCATAGTTAGTCCCACTGAAGAGAGGAACCTTATTGGTTTATAAACCTCCTTATACTTAATGACTAGACATGTTTGTGTTTCTAAGATCTCCTTTAAGTTTTTAGCCTTGCTTAAAAGTACCATGATATGATACTAATTTTTTTAATAATAATAAATAAGAGGGGGATGACTAAATTTACCAAGAAAATTATTTCAATTATAACCAATCATTCATGAACTATGAAAGCAACATTGAGATCTGGTAATGTATAAGGACAGTTCACATAAGCATAATATGAGAAAACAAACATATGAGTGGGAAACCATCAATGGGAATAAAACCCACTATGATCCATAAAAATTGACTATATTAATACATTGAGATCTAGTAATGTATAAGGACAGTTCACATAAGCATAATATGAGAAAACAAACATATGAGTGGGAAACCATCAATGGGAATAAAACCCACTATGATCCATAAAAATAATCAAATTATGTTGATCCCCAACTCAACTTGGAGCACCAATCCCAATGAAGTTAAATACCAACTTGACTAGGCTTTAACAAGCACCTACTTGCAAGGAAGCACAAACTCCCTAGTAAATCAGTAAGAACTCAGAAACCTCATGAAATTTTGGTCACCATACCTCTTATTTTATATTATTTTCTCACTTCAAGACCACCTTCTAATCTACCAATTAATTTTTTAATCGCTTCAATTGCTTATTTCTAAATAGGCCTAAAATGCCTTACATATATACAACTCTCATGGTCACACACCACTTGGTCAGCCACACACCTTAAAAATATTAAGTTATCCATATAATAAGTCTTATAAAATATTATTAACATGATTCAAATTAACTTTGGACTCCTTTTGGTCTGTAACAACTCAATTAGGCTTCATTTATATTTTAGGCCTCATGGAGACCTAATTACATTAGGTCTATCTTCTTAGAGTCAAAGATTGATTATTTTAGATCCAAATGGACTTATAAAATAATTTAAAAACATTAAATAGCTTATAAAAATACCTCTTCTAAAATCATACATTATGTATTATACCTATTTATTTTTTTCATACCATGAATAGCTCCTTTAAGACCAACTACCCTATTAGGCTTGTGTACCTCAAAAGTTTGTCTTGAAAAGATAAAGCTCAAATACTCTTAAGATAATTAATTATGAAAAATGAAACATATATATATATATATATATATATATATATATATATATATATATATATATATATATATATATAATTCATGACCTCATGGTAATCCACAAATGTTTTTAACACTTTCACTCATGAGATAAAGGCTCAAGAACATCTCTACAACTCACTCACACATAACCACCAATTTACTTCAAATACTAGTCATGATGACTTAAACCTCCAACACCTGTCTAAAAACTCTTCATGAATATTGATAAATTTAAATGGTCGTATGATATCTATATATAATTATTAGATATAAATATCATATATTCTAATGGGAAATATCGGTCTTGCAGACCAATTTATTGACCCTATATCACATAGTCTTATCTAAACCAGAGAGGTCATTTTGTGAGAAAATTATCACCATATTAATAGAACGTAAAAAATTATTCAAATCATGAAAATTAATTAAAATTCATAAATAAATTCTTCATGTACTTTTTTCATCAATTTGACATGCTCAAACCATCAAATCCATCTCATCTCTACTTCGGTTTTTCATTGTTCCCACTATTAAGTCTATCTACAACTAGCTAACTTGGATGACCAAATTATAAAGCTTTATTAATATAACCTATCTATAAATAATCATGTAAATATAAAATGAGTCTTTATATTCTTATACCATCCATTTTCTTTTCTTGACCAATACAACTTATGAGAGCTACAACTTCTTAACAAATAAGCCTATATCTATCCATTTTCTCTCTCATCTGACTAACCACCACCACCACCTAAAGGTACCTAGGGGATTTAAATAATTACATTTTATACTAATTTTAATTGATTCTTACCTTATTTGAATAATATCTTTACATCAGGTCCATTTTAGGGTTTTAGGGAAGTTTAACATAGGTTTTGATGTTAATGATTTTTCATAAAGGACTTCCCCTTAAATCTAAAACCAATTCATAGAGATATTATCTATAACCCTTCCCCATCTCTCCTTAATATCTCAAGTTTCCATGTAGAGGTTATGTGTGCCAACAAATGTTTGAAAGTGTTTCTCAGGTCTTAAGACCTCATTCTATGAACTTGAGAAGACTTAAAATAGTGTTTCATGTAATTTACATCAAACTATGAATAAAAATGATATGAAAAATTATAAAATAACTTATCTCACATTTTTACATTCTCACATATGCATACTCACCTTGAAATGTGATCTTCATACCTCATTAGGCTAGGCAGGGTCTAAGAGAGATCTAGGTGTAAACCAAGACTGAAGGTCCTACCCCTAGAGTTTCATCCTAAAACTCTAATTAATGATTCAAAACCTTTAATAAATGTTCAAATAGTTCCATATATCCTTCATATTCTTGTATTCATCCATTTTCATGTAAATACCTCTTCATATAATGACTAGTCTTATGACTAGGCTTCTTATATACTTTGTCATCAATGACCAGTACCTTCATGCAAACATAAGACATTATTTTCCTTCAAATTATCTTTAATTTTCCTTAAAATTATCTATTTATATTTATCTCATGACATCATTCTCTCAATACAACACTCTCCTATGCATCTTGTCACATCACACATAATCAGACTATACTTAGTCATATTTAACATCATCCTTCACAAGATGCACCTTTGATATCAATGACAATGCTAAAAAAATTTATAGGTTGTAATTAATTAAATAATATATCATCACAATATTTATAGTGTGAGTTTACTTGGTTCATTCACACTCACTAAGTTATAAGTATTATTGGATTGCATGATTGAGTTAATCTTAAAAACTGGGAGGTAACACGTCCTTTCTCCAAGGTTGGGGGCATGTGTGCTCCAATATATCTCTATCTATCTAGATATATGCACTTTAAATATTTATATTTGTCCTAATATCAATTTTAGTGACTTAAAATTATAAATATTTCAAATCAAAATTTCAAAATGCAATATGGTTGCATTAATACACATACATACTCCTAAACCTTAATTTATTTCAATTTCAATCACTTCAATGATTTTTAAAAAGAGATTATATACATTTATTTTTTATTATAACATGTTCTTGGTTTTATTTCAATCACAAAAAAATGACTCAAGTTAGACTCAACCAAAGACAAGGTGTGTTATACATACCTAGGTACACATTTTTTCTCCTTTAAACTAGCAATTTCATTACTAGATTAGAGGGGCGGGAATGTAGAAACTATTTATGAATTATATAACACTTTAGTCTAGTACACTAGGAAAATAGATATAATGGATTTATCTTTAACTTTTACACCTTTTTCACTACCAAAAGGCTCACACACACTATCTCTTTGTGCCTATTTTCTTATCTCTTTGTCTAACGAACGTTATTCTAATGGCATACATTTTTATCATGCCTAAAATGTTGTAAACCTACTTATCATCCATCTCTGCAATTTCTATACCTTCACCTATTTTATAACTACCTTTACACTTGCATCCCAGTCAAACGTATATGTTGATGCAAGTGTCTAATGACCTAAAAGCATCCAATTTATAAATGAAACATATTTTAATGGTTGGACTAAGTGATTTAATGAAAAATATTATATAAATGAATTTGTATAAATAAAATATCAATCCTCATTCCTTCCTTACCTATAAAATTATTACCTAATCATAAGTAAACTTACAAAAAGCATTATATCAAGCAATCAAGTGAGTAAATTTTCCTTATTTTCTCCTATTTCCATATCAATCATAGGGGAAACATATATACAGGTCTAAAGTACTAAAAGAACGACCTACGAGATATATTTTCCAAGTTAGAAGTTAGGTCACTTTTGTATTTGCTTATCACACATTGTATTATTCACACATAATCCAACACATAAGGGATAACTACATAATTTTGAGGCGCACTTCAGAGTATTATATATGTAGGAAATTGTCATTAATAGAGGTGTATTTTATGAACCTCAACATAATGTGCCCACTAACCCATTTTTTCCAAAACCAACATGAAGATGGAGAACTAGGTTTTTGTTATTTGACAAGGATCAATAGTCCATGACCTATATCTAAATGTACTAGAGTGAAGGCGACACAAAACCCAAAATCATCTAGGTGGTTACATCTATCTTCATTAAGTATTTCATACTAGACAGTTGTGTCCAGGTTAGATAATAATGTCTATGTAATCATCCTAGGGTAACATAAGTGTGTAAGGATACAGAGGCACAATTTCTATAATTAGACAATTGATCCATAATTTATATCCAATTTAATTTCTACCTATTCCATATCTAGATCTATGTTATCATTATACATAGCTAATCCTCTTGTTTTTATTACAATATCTAGCATACATTTACTTTTCATTATTAACATATCTCAATATTAAAAAAATTAGTATATGTTATATATTATTTTCTTAAATAATTTAACTACTCTAGACATAATCTACCATCCTTGTGCCCTAGGCTATCTCTTACCATTTTAACCCTATATTACCCATAATTTTTATTTTAGGTTTAAAAAATTACCAATTGGTTGACCTTTACACCACTTATATTCTTGTTAGTTAAGTACTTTTATATCTCTTGGATATACATTACCCTTTTTTATCATTCATTTCATTTTGTATCCTTTTTATATCCTTGATACACCCATTTACAATTATTATTATGATCATTTCACTATACTGAGCCATAATGAGCATTATATGTAGGGTCTAGGATGACCTATAACTATCCTTTTTCTATCAATAGGCTAGGACTCCAATAAGCTCAATAAAATAAATCTTTCATATTTTTATGATTTGATTAGGACCTAGAATAATTTTAAACCCAATAGAGGTTAATCAGCACTCAAATGTCAGAAGGAAAGAGTTCCAAATCCTGAATGTATGGCATGGGGTTCAAATTTCATTAGGGTTCAATAATGGGTTAATGATTGTAATAATTATTGTAAAGGTGAAAGTAAAAGTAAATGATGATAAATGTTTGTAAACAAGGTAAAGTGCGATGTCCAACCAAATGGGGGTCTATACAACTTATGGTGATAGATAAAATAATTAAGTAACCCTATATTTAAACAAGTTAATTTTATATAAGTAAAAACCTAAGCAAATATACATACATAAATATAGAAAGAAATAAATTAATAAATATCTAATAAACTATGTAAACAAAGGAAAGAGTATAGTAATAAAAATACTTACATTTGGGTGGACCCATCGATGCTTCAATCTCCCACTTTGGCTCAAGTAGCACTTTGAAATATATTTTTTAGCTTGAAGGTCTCAAATGGAAATATGAAGACCTAGATATTCTTAGTTGGTAAATTCAAAATACCACTACTATTAAGCTTAAATATTCTACAAGACTAGATATCCAATATAATGTTATAAACATCTAATTACTCAAAACACTACTTAGAAGTAGAAATTTGAGTGAAAATAGGGTGTATGAGCATGATATATATTTTGGAATGAAATTTGAACCATATACAAATGTATTAAATACCCAGAACTAACCATGAACTCTAAAGAAATAGTATTGGCTAGGCTGATATAGTTTAAATTTGTTAGTTGACATAGTATGATATTAGCTTGGCTGATATAGTACAAATGATAAGGCATAAAATTAGAATTGTATCAATCTAGTTGATACAGTATATGGAAGTGAAATTATGAAACATATTGTATTGAATAGGTTGATACAATAATATATATGGAAGATAAAAATTATAAATGGAAAGTATATGGAGAGGTAAGATGGAAATAAACACAAACGATATTGTGATCAAGGAATTTGACTCAAGAGAGAAGGTTATATAGATTTTAAGTTTTCATAAAAACAAATGAAATAAACACACAAACAAGCTAACATCTCTAGGCCTAGATCATGGGGGGAACATAATAAACAAAACTAAATGATAAATCAAAACTAAAATTCAAAGAACAATAATATTCTTACCTTCTTTGAATGATCCAAATGATTTTTCATGTGGCTTGTTTGGCTTGTGCTCAAGAAAAATTTAGAAATGGAGTTTTATTTGCTCCTTGTCTCCTTGGAACCATTATTGGCTTTGTGGCTTATGATATGGATTGATGGTTTGGATTATGATTTTGGTATTATTACACTATTTTTTCCAGTCTTAATATAGAACCAACATTATAACTTTACTCTATCCAAGCTCTCCAAATGAAGAGGAAAATGCTTGTATTTATAGGTTTAGGAACTAACCAAGGTAAGTTAAGGTGTATTTAAAGCTTGTAATGGGTTCAAACCTAACATAAGTGAGCTAATTAACCCCAATATATTTAAAAGGTGTCAAAACCTAATTATTATCAATGAATAGGAATGGGTGAGATATTTTAGGATATTTACAAAGGCTTGATAACTCAAAAAAGATAATTATGAAAACCTAGGATATTCTTTATTTTTGAATTTCTTTTTTTATAATTTAATTAATTTCTCATGGATAATTAAATGGATATTTAGTTAGGGTTGATGAGTTGAAATAATGGTTTGTCCATAGGTAGCTATAATAATTAAGATGATCAAGATTAATAAAATATGTTTGGTTATGCCCCAATATGGTATAATGTCTAGTAAAACTTAATGGTATAACATAGTGCATAGATTAAAGATGAGCAGGCACAAATGTAGATGTGATGGTCTAATGATTAAAGAAGCCACAAATAACTAGGAACATAAGGATGCACAAAGTGATGAAAGATATGAATATAATATTAAGAATTGATCAATATAAATGATTTACTTGTACTTACCAATGTGGATATTCTCATCCTTACTATCTTTGACACAACTAGAATGGTCAATGGGTTGATTTGATCAAGGAGGATGGGAGGAATTTTCCAATGTTACCAAGGAAAAACTTTTGTGACTCCATTGCTTGTAAGTCTTATCAAGATAATTTTTTCTATATTATGTGACAATATGACTCATGATAGAAAACCATGATGACTTTGGAAAAATATTCATAAGGACTGACTCTCAATCTAATAAAAATTTGAAAACAACACGCCAATGATAAAAACCACAATGAATTTTTTTACATATGAATATGTACAGACTCAAGAATATTGTGCAAGGAATCATCCAATGAAAACATATAAATTTATTTAAGTAATAGTACTGAAATCAAAAAAATATGAGAGCAAATAACACACACAAACATGAAATAAAATAAACAAATAAACCAACAAAAAAAAAAAAAAATCCTAAAAGAAAAATCAATATAAAACATCTTAAAAATGGATTTGTCTTAGTAGGGTAGATCGAGGATGACTAACTAGGATTAAAAATTACAATGTTTTTGGAATTTTCTAAGCATCTCAACCCAATTGGGAATTATGAGATAAAAAATGGTCCAACTCACAAAATGGTGAGAGAATTAACTTAGGTTACTCATAAAATGGCAAGAAAATTGGTTTAGGTTACTTATAAAATGGTGAGATCATATATAAAATAGGGACTAAGATGACCTCAACATGAATTGAGCACAACCTACATAGTTCCAAAATGACCTCAAGTCATAGTAGTTCCACCCACACAAAATGTGGTAAGAACCAACTATGTCACAAGAATGTCTCAAATCTAGAAAATTGTCAAGAAATTGAAAATAGTAATGGAAAAGTAATGCATCAATGCATGGTAAAAGTATTTTTATTAATTTACCCATAGGTATTTATAATTAGGAAATAATGGCGTAGGTTTGTGGTAATAATTTTCCCATAGGTGGTTATAATTAGCAACACAAGGTGGACTAATGATTTGACCATAAGAAGTTATAATTAATAACACCTATCCAATGTGAATGAAATATAACATTATAGATAAATATCACACTACTTTCATAAACTATCATTTAAACATGTAATTATAAAACTATTGAAACTAGTTTGGAATCCCCTTGTGGAAAGTGTGGAAAGAACCAATATAAAAATAGGCTTGGGTAGGATGGTTAAAAATAGGCTTTGGTATAAATAGAGATGGCATGGTAGAAAATAATATGATATGACATTTTATAGGATGATAATGGTATGAATATCGGATAAAGTGGTAGAAGGGTTACTCCCTAGTGGTAAGGTAAATAGAAGGGTATGAAATAAAGGAAAGGTAATGGCAAATGAAAATGGTTAGGTATATGGCAAATGGAAAATGAAAAGGATTTTCTTTTCAGCCTAGGTATGTTAAATGTTTCTGGCCAAGGTAAAGGTATTTTATTGGCTAAGGAAATGTCATGGTTTTTGGCTGATGGCAATGGTATGGTACATTTTTTTTCTTGGGTAAATGTTTCTAGTTATGTTTTATGATTTAGAGTTGCACGTCCTGATTACCAAATAATACAACTAGAATAATTATTCATGTAAATTTCTATCCCACACCTCTTATAAATAGCTTATCTATAAAAAACATACTTCATATTTGGATGCCAAGAATATTGTTGTGATATTTTTTGGTCACTAATTATGTTTCCTTTAAATGTTGAGACAAGGTATCTTTGTAGTCTATGCAAAAGAAAGTGAATCTAGGGATGATAAATCTAGATAAATAGCAGATGATATGTTTGATTTGGTAATGTATAGGTGGATGATAATGGAATGTATAATGGTTGGGAAACACATAAAGATTAGGTTTTTTAGGCACACATAATGTTTTTGATTCTAGATTCGACATAAAGTTAGATGTAGAGGGGCCAAAGACTTTTGAATATGATATCAATAGGACCACCATATTTTTTTGTTGTTTGGGATTTAGAGTAGTTACCATATAATTAGGTTGTAGATTGGAAACTATATTGAATCAATCTTTGATTGTGTCTTCATCAAGTAGTGAAGAACTATTATGATCAACTATTAGTGCCTCTAGGAGCTTTTAAATAATAAATTTATCTTGATTGTCTCATAGTTACTCTAAAATGTTTTCGCTAAGGAATGTTAACTTTGGACTTTGATTGTCTTATATCACCTCCAAAAAGGTTTCACTATAAGATGCCAAGTTTGAACTTTAGGTGTCCCCTAGTGCCTTTGAAAAGGTTTCACTAGGAGATTGTTCTTCTTCTACATGAATTTGGTCTTGGCCTCCCTAATGTTATTCACCTTATATGTCACCATGGATGAAATTAAATAAGGTATGATTATATTGATCCCAATCAACACTTATGGGAGATAGAATGCCAATAAAATGGCTAGGTTACCTAGTGGTAAAGGCATGTGGAATCATAATGTCATGGGGGAGTAGCACAATCCTCATAGAAGATACTAGGAGAACTTGTTTTGAATATGAAGTAATCATCCTAAAAAACCATGGAAGGATCATAAATATATTTAAACTAATATGTAAGGCATGTGTAACCAATATTGTAATAACTATGAATCTATTTTTATTCTAAATTTGATTCCAACTCAAAGAACTCTGAATCTGATGTTGATTCTTCTTATGATGTTAAATATGATGTTGGTTCAAGAATAGAACCTAAATATAATGTTGATTCTTCATCTGTTATGGATGGTGCTATAATGATGTCTTGTTGGATGTTTGGTATTGGACAAGTAATGGCCTATGATGGTATAATGAGTTTCACAAAGATTGGTTTGTCAAAGTGAGACTCCTCAATGATGGGAAAAATCTCTAAAGATAATTTTGGCCATTTTTTGGCCCACATACAAAGTTTTGAAGAGTTGAGTGGAGTTATTGTGGAAGGAGGGTCTTTATGGTGTTTAATAAGTTCAAGGTTTGTGATAGGTTTGTACAAGCTTCAAAATTCCATTTCAAAATTTCAATATCAAGTAATCAACTACTAAAGCAAGTCTAGAAGAGTGTACATGACTAAAATCTAAGTGTATACTTAGCAAATATTTTAATGTTTATTTGGATAAGTGTTAGGATTTATTTTAGGGGTTTTATTTTGGGTATTTAGCTAAGTGTTGGAATTATTTCAAAAAAATTATCAGAAAGAAAAGTTCCAAAGATAGAATTATTTTCAAGAAAATACCTTAAAATTTTTTTTTGAGGACTTGTTTATTTCAAGAAAAGTGTTTATTCTAAAAACTTGAAGGACATTTCAAACGGACAAAAAATCTAAACACTTTTTTGAAGGATCATTCCTTGACAAAGTGTACTAAACAAAAATATTGAAGGGTGTTTTTCAAGCAAAGTGTCCTAAACAATTTTCCAAAAGGGTCATTTTTGGGAAATTATCCCAAGACAAAGTCCTAAAGGTTCATTTATTTAATAAAGGGCCCATTATTATTTTACTAAAGAGTTATTTATTTTGATAAAGTACCACAAATAAATCCCTAAAGGGTCATTTATTTAGGAAAGTGGTCCAAAAAAAATCTTGTAGATAAGGATCTAAAGGAAATAGACTAGGGAAAATGCATGGGAAGTAAATAGTTATGGGTCCATAGTGTCAAAATCAAGCTCAGTAGTTAAACCTTTGGTTTTCAAAAGGTGATAGTCTTGTGAACATCTTTGATGGTCGCATGAATGTCATTGATGCTCACATGGACATAAAATTTAAGATCATGATAAATAACTATTTCATAAGCTTAAATTTAATGTTCTTGTAGATAATAAATATGTTTGCATGGACATCAAATGATAGGCATGTAAATATCAATTTTAAGCCTCATGAACTAGCTATTAGATTTTAAACAGTGGGTCCCGATAGATTAATACTTCACATTTGATCATGCATCTAAGATCAATGATACGTGAACAAGTAACAAGTCAAAGGATCCAAAGAATATATACATAGGTGCCAAGTTTTAATAACATGTGAATCTGGTGGAAGATTTAATGACATGTGTTCAACCTATCAGAGGAGATCTATCCTATGACATTTTTTATGAAGGTTGATGAGCCAATTTTTGACCCTAAAAAAATAAATATAAGGAACCAAGATCGAGCTCAACTTGAGCTAGTAGAAATACATGGTAACAAGTTTGATGTGGATCTTTATGGAACCAAAATAAATATTTTGAGACCAAGATCTACCATTAAGGTTATTAAAAGATAGATTAGGTCTTTTAGACCTAATATAGATCAATATTTAGTAATTTTGTGGCTAAATGAGACCATGCATTGAGTAGAGTGTCATATCTATACATACTATAATAAAACTAATAATATTATATTGGTTTTTGTCTATATTTAATCTAGGTCTAGGTTTCAAAGAAAGACCAAATATGTGCAATTAATGAAGAAGCATCCTAGGCCATGATCTCAATAAATAGTCACTCAAAAAAAATTATTCATGGCTCTATCAAGATCAAAGATATGAGGATTTTATCCTCATCATGAAGTCAAGTGGAGTATGGCAAGGTTCATGGAGGAGATTTGTGAATTATAGAAAAAGTTATAACATTTAATTCTTATCAGTGCCTTTGGGGACCTTTTCTCCTTCAAAGTATCATGACCCTCTCATCATGCAAAAATAATTATTATCTTTTAGTACCTATCTCTCAGTCAATAAGAAGAGTTAGAAAAATACTAGAGATAATTTAGGATAACTACTGATGATGGACTAGTTCTCTATGGGACTAAAGTGTGGAGTATCCCTGGATAGGTGGTAACTCATTAATTTTCTTAGATAACGAGACCCTCTCTTCTCTTTTCTCCCTTCCTATATATTATCTCAATCTTTCCATTTGTAAAGTGTTCTCAAATTTTTGACTTTTGATCTTTTTGAGAGATAGGGATATTCTTTGGGATATTGTAAAGTATGTTTAGCTTGATTAGACTTGACCTTATCAAGCATTTTTAAGAACTACCTCTTGATGCAATATAAGGACTTTATTACCTATTTCTTGTAGTAAGTTTATGTTTGGTGAGTTATGCATGATGGAATTATGTTAAGGATAATATTCCTCATCAATTTTACTCCTTTATTACCTTTTTTAGGGAGTTTTCAATGCTTCTTGTAGATCTAGATTAATGTTCTACTATGAACCTCTTCTATGAAATACTTATGTAAGTAGCTTGATCTTGAGGTTTTGTGAGCTAGTATTGTCTTTTGTTGATCTAGTGTGGGTTCAAGCTTATTGGAGTTTCCCTTTTAAATGTTGTGCATCACCTATTTACCTTTCTTAGGATCCCTTATCCCCTTTCTAACCCTTTTCCCCATGAAGCATTAGTTTAGCATTAATTTAGGTAAGCACAAAAGAGGAAGTCAACCTACTCTACAGGTTTATCCCTTACATATGTTACCCATAGCTTTGGGTTGTATCAATGTTGTGATTAAATGGGAAGGAGATTGAATAACCCTCTCTAAGGGTATACATTAATGTCATAAATTTTTTGGGCATGCCAAGTGGGACCAATGTCTAAGGTAGTGGAAGGATTTTTGGTGTTGTTCTTCTACATATCATCTTTTTGAGGCATTGTATAAACATTAATGGTGATTATGAGCATTTATAAACCTGATTAAGTAGTACAATTACATAATCATCATTATCTAGTATGTATAATCAATCATATTTTGATAAAAAAATTCTCTGCCTTAACATCCTTCATATCAGGTTAGTAATGTTTATAGCTTCACCCCAAGTGGTTCTCAAGATTTAGTATAGTAGCCATTTTAGGCTCAAAATGTCCCTATTTTTTCCCCAAACTAATCCATTTTAGGTTGGAGGAAAATTCTCTTAGGCTAGCAAAAGTGCATGATAAGCCTTAACACGTAGAGGGGAGATGGTGAAGATATCTCTGATGACATCATTCATGACATAGGAGGTGGATTAAAACTAATGAAATAGAAATGGGTGCCTATTGAGAGTGAAAATTAAAAAAAAATCTTAAGTGATATGTTGGATGTGATTGGTTACATTCAAGGCATTGAGGATGAGCTAAAGAACCTTTAAGAACATTAGGTCCCATTACATCAACCTTATGTGTCTTCATATACATCACCTTATCCCTCATATAGTCAACCCATCCTTCCCAAAAAGCTACTCTAAGTACCCTTTATTGTGATCCAAGTTCTTCATGTATTCTTCATACTTTTCCTTCTTGGACTTCAATCCAAGCAAGCCTTCAAAGGAAAAGGAGACTATTATTGAATAGCCTATTTTTAATAGCCGAGATCTCACTTATCTTCCTCAATACTCCTCTTATACCTTAGACCAATCCTCTTGTGTTCCTTATCTTAATGAGGCCACTAGCCACCTTAAAGAGAGGATTTTCAAAGAGATTATAGATAGATAAATCAAAGAATTAGATATAAAAATGAGGAAAGAGGAAGACAGTCAAAATCAAGAAAAGGTAATTATTTCCTACACATTCCCCTCATGGAAATCAGCCAAGGAATGAAAAAAAGAATTAGGTATTAATTATGAAAGTCCAAGAACTAGTTCAATAAAAAGAGGTTACTCCCTATACTTTTCCATCATGGAAATCAATTCAAAAAGGCTTTCAACAATATTAGGTGCTAGTTGAGGCAACCTAATAAGCAGTTTTAGAGGAGGAATAGGTTGTGCCAAAATTAAATCAAGCAACCATAGCTCAACTCAATGAGCTTAGTGTGCAAGAGTTTTGAGACTCTCTCTCCTTAATTCAAGATCTACTAAAGATACCATTCAAATTCCCTAGATGGAAGAATACCCTCTTAAGCGACAAGTAAGGTGAACTTCTTTACTTTCCTACCATCTCCCTTATAAAGGAGGATCCTATTCGACATAAGATAGAAGAGGATCTTGTAGCAATAGGTGAACCTAAAGAGGAAAATTCAAGTGTCTATGATGAAGAGATCATGATGGTTAGTCAACTTCATCTAAAATGGGAAACATTATGTGTAGACCAACCATTCTGGCATGAATTTGACACAAATGAACTACATCCTGATGAGGTCAACTTTTAAGATGAAAATAGAGTAGATTTTGAATAGACAACTAAAGGTCCATTTTTTATAGATAAGGAAGAGGATTAGGACTAGGTGACTGAGGTAGATACACTTTAAAATGAGGTGCCAAATGAAGATACCCCTGATATGTTGGAGCTAGAAGAAATTAAATCAGATCTTGAATGAAATGGGTATGATACTTGAGACCTTGGATGGTAAAATTAACCCTCATTTGTAGTTGAGTAATAAGATAAAAATTTAAGTGAGGTTGATGAAGGGGACATCTCAAGTGCTCAAGTGATTTAATTTGATGAGCATATTAGTAAAGAGCTTGAAGAGTTATGGTAGTAGTTCAATGTCATAAACAAAGAATTTAAAGAGGATGAGGTACATGTCCTTCTCCTAAAAGACATGAGCATGCTACTCTCAGAATGATAAGTCTTTATTTACATAAGAATAAGGTAAAAAAACATGGTCTTTTTGAACTACTAATTGAACCAAGAGTAATTTTTCCCAAGAGCACAAATGAAGTCTTCATGCCATAATTTATCAAAAATGATGAGAAATAGTAGGCAAGTACTCCCATAGTCTAACATGAACCAAGCTTAGAAGACTTGGACTAGTATGTCTACATTGAATACATGTTCATTCTATTTCATCCACTAGGGAGCACATCAAAAGGATTGGCCATCAAGCTACCTGTTTCATCAATTTAGGTACCTCTAAAGCTAGGTATTTTTCACCTTAGTTTGTTATGATTGAATGATAACCAAAGTTTTCCATTTGACCCAGGTGGAAAATACTCATGAATTGTAACCTTATATATATTAAAGTAGGTTCATCTTTCTTCTAAGTGCCTTTATGCACATTTTATTTATTAGGTTAGTTTCCTTTCAATAAGTGCCTTGGGCACTTTTTTTTGTTTCATTTATTTTGATCCTTGTTGCTTCAAGAGGAAGTTTGAGAAAGGGTCAGCCTTTCCAATCAAAGAAGTGACTCCATGCCTAATGGACTAGACTAGGCACATGGTCTGGGTTATTTTGCATAGATATGCATGTAACCCCTATGAGTCACCAAATATGTTAGCCATTTTTTAGCCCACATACAAAGATCTTAATAGTTGAGCAAATTTCCAATGGAAAGAGGGTCTTTATGGTGTTCGAGTAGTTCAAGGTCTAGGATAGGTTTGTACAAGATCTGAAAGTCCATTTCAAACTTTTAAGATCAAGTAATCTACTACCATAATAAGTTTAAAAGAGTCGACAAGCCTAAAAGCTAAGTTTATACTTGGGAAATATTTCAAAGTTTGTTTGGCTAAGTGCTTGGATTTATTTTTGGGATTTTATTTTAGGTAGTTAGTTAAATGTTGGAATTATTTTGGATAAACTGTCTTAAATAAAAGTTCCAAATATGGAATTATTTTGGAGAAAATGCCTTAAATTTTTTTAAAAACTTATTTCTTTCGAGAAAAGTGTCTATGTAAGAAACCCAAAGGACATTTTAGTCAGATATAAAGTCCAAAACACTTTTTCCAAAGGATCATTCTTTGACAAGGTGAACCGAACAAAAATACCAAAGGGTATTTTTCAAACAAAGTGTACTATACAATTTTCTTGAAGGGTCATTTTTTAGGAAATTATCCCAAGACATGTCTTGAAGGGTTGTCTCTTCAACAAAGGGCCCAATAAAATTTTCTTGAAGAGTTATTTATTTTGGGAAAGTGCCACAAATAATTTTCTAAAGGGTCATTTCTCCAATAAATTAGTTTAAAACAAAAGCCTATAGATAAGGATCCAAAGGAAATATCCCAGGGAAAATACATGGGAAGAAAATACTGATAGTCCCATAGTGTCAAAATTAAGCTCAGCAGTTAAACCTTTTGTGTTCAAAAGGTAATGGTCTCATGAACATCTTTGATGGTCACATGAATATCATTGAAATTTACATGGATGTCAAATTTAATCTCATGACAAATAAATATTTCATGAAATTATATTTATGATCACATGAACATCAAATATGGTCACATGGATGTCAAATGATGGGTGCATGAGCATCAATTTTAAGCCTCATGAACTAGTCATTAGATTTCAAATAGTGGGTCATAGAAGATCAATGATTCACATTTAATTATGCATCTAACATCGATGGTACATGATCAAGTCAATAAGTCAAAGGATCCAAAGAATTTATGCATAGATGCCAAGTGTTAATAGTGCATGAATCTAGTAAAAGATCGAATGGCACACATTTAACATGGTAGAGGATGTCAATGATGTGAGATAGGGTCAAATAGTCAACAAATCCTATGGATGAATGTGAGGTTGAACTCAAGTTAGTAGGTCCCAAATATCTATGATCCATATTTAATCAAATCTTAGATCTGATGGTGTGATCAAAGTTTAAGGAATCAATGGAGTTGAGTTGGATTTTTGATAACCAATGGGAAATGGATTAAGCGTAAGACATTTTTGATGGAGGTTGATGAGCCAATTTTCAACCCTAGGTAAAAAATATAAGGAACCAAGCTTGAGTTTAACCTGTGATAGTGGAAATACATGTATCTAGGTTTGATATAGATCTCGGTGGAACTATAATAAAATTTTTGAGACTAGGCTCCATTATTAAGGCTCTATAAAGATAGACTATGTATTTTAGTCCTAACATAGATTAAAGGTCATAAATTTGGTGTCTGAATGGGAATAGGAATTGAGAAGAGTGTTGTATCAATATAGAGTATAGGAAAACCAATAATCTTAGATTGGTTCTCATTTATAGTTTATCTAGGTCTAGGTTTGAAAGTAGGAGCATATATGTGTAATTAATGAAGAAGCATCTCAAGCCATAGTCTTGATAAATATCCACTCAAGTAGTTTTAGTCATGGATCTATTATGATCAAAGATAAGAGGATTTTGTCCTCATCATGAAGTTAATTAGAGTATGGTGAGGTTCATATAGTAGACTAGAGAATTAGAGAAGTAGTTGGAACATTTAAGTATGATTAGTGCCTTTGGGAACCTTTTATCCTTAAAAGGATCATGACCCACTCATCATGTAAAACTAATTCTTGTCTTCTAGTGCCTCTCTCAGATAATAAGAAGAGTTTGAATACTAATGGACCTAGTTCAAGATAATTGTTGATGATGGATTAGTTCTAGATGGGATCAAAGTGTGATGGATCATCCCTAAATAGGTTGTAGCTCATTGATTGTTCTTAGATAATGATCCGCTCTCTTCTCTCTCCTCCCTTCCTCTATATTATCTCAATATTTCCATTTGTAAAGTGTTTTTAGATTTTAGACTTTTTATATTTATTAGAGATAGGGATACTCTTTAGGATACTATAAAGTATGTTCATCTTTATTAGGCTCAACCCTATCAAAAATTTGTAAGAACTACCTCTTGATGTAATATAAGGAATTTATTTACCTATCTCTTGCCCTAAGTCTATGTTTGGTGAGCTACACATGATGGAATTACGTCAAGGAGAATATTCCTCATCCATTATCCTCTTTTTTGAATTTATTTATGGAGTTTTCAATGTTACTTGTAGGCCTAGATTAATTTTCTACTCTAAACCTCTTCTATGAAATACTTATCCAAGTAAATTGATCTTGAGGTTGTGTGAGTTAGTATTGTCTTTTGTTGATCTAGTGTGGGTTCAAACTTATGGGAGATTCCCTTTTAAATTTAGTGCATCACTTGGTTAAAATTGTTATTAACCTTTATACCCTTTCTAACCCTTTTCCCCATGAATAATTAGTTTAGCATTAATTTAGGTGAGCATCAAAGAGGAAGTTGACCTAATCTAGAGGTTTAACCCCTGCATAGGTTACCCAAAGCCTAGCATTTTCCTAATATTGTGAATTAATGGGAGAGAGCATCAAGAACCCTCTCCAAGGGTGCATATTAATGTCATAACAATAAATCCATAGAGACTAGTTTGTCAGAGGGAGTTTTTATAAAAATAGGTATATATTTGAGGTAATGATTTGCCCAAAGGTGGTCATAATCATTAAGAAGTGACTCAAAAAATATTATCTTGTTAGAGTGAGACTCCTTGACATCAGGTATAGTAATAAGAGGTGATTCATCATAGGTTTACTTGCCAAAAATGGTTGGTTTAACAAAAACATCATAGATTGGCTAGTTCTCTTAGCCTTAGATTCTAATCAGTTGGAAAATACCAATTTTGAATATAGCTTGGTCCTCAAATGATTAGATTGTTTGGGAAGATACTAATTAGATTATTCAAGGATTGACAATGGGCATGGTTTTATAAAGTTGAAAATAATTGGAAATGAATGAAGGATGACCAGTGGTTAGATAATTATAAGGAATCATAGAGATTGGTATCTCATAGAATCCAAAGGATGAGGTCCTAAAATGGTAATGGTAGGGCATTTTGGATCTTTATTACTCATATAAGATAAAGGATGAGGTCCTAAAATGGTTATGATAGGGCATCATGGATCTTGGTTACTTGCACAAGCTAAAGGATGAGGTATTAGAATGGAAATGATAGGGTGTTGTAGATCTTGTTTATTATTACAAGCTAAATGATAAGGATAAGGGTAGGGAATCATGGATTTTGGTTGCTTACACAAGCCAAAAGATGGGTTCTTGGTAAAATGAAAGGGCATTATGGAGATTGATTGCTCACACAAACCAAATGATGAGGTCTTGGTAAAATGAAAGGGTATTATGGAGCTTGATTATTCATACAAGATAAAAGATGAGGTTCTAGTAAAATTAAAGGGTGTTATGGAGCTTGATTTATTACACAAGCCAAAATATGATGTCCTAGAATAGTAATGGTAATCCTTGGATGAAGTGGAGCTTGATTGCTTGTATAATCTAAAGGAGGATTAATGGTATAAGTGGAAGAATGGACACCATGATGAGTGAAATGGAGAAATTTATTTATCAACTAGCTAGAATAAGGTATCACCAAATACTATGCTTGATTATCTTAGATTTGTTCCCTATATTGAGTATTGCAATGAGGGTATGGATCCATCTCAAAAATAATATCATCCTAGTAGGGGTCTTGAACAAAGTCATTTTGTGTAACCATTCTATCAAAACATGGTGTGTACCTTTGGTTTTGTTTCCTAAATTGATTATTTCAAGGAGGATATGGATCCATCTCACAAATAACATCGTCCCAATAAGGGTCTTTAATAAAGTAATTTTTTGTAGACATTATATCATAGCTTGGATTGTAACTTTGGCTTTGTTCCCTAAATTGAGTATTGCAAGGAGCATATGGATCCATCTCCCAAACATCATCCCGGTAGGGGTTTTGAATAAAGTCAATTTGTGTATCCATTTTATCATAACAATGTTTGTATCTTTGGTTTTATTCCCCAAATTGAGTGTTGTAAGGAGGATATAGATCTATCTCACAAGCACCATCATCCCAATAGGGGGTCTCAAATAAAATCATATTGTGTGGCCATCTATCATAACTTGGATCATATGTGACTCCACCATAAGTGTACATAGACATATCCACATCAATAATTAAAGTTCCACAAAAGGCCTAGAATTTTACAAACTTTGAAAAATAATGTCCAAAGGATAAAATGTTCGAACTTGGTCTAACATGGTCTAAGGGAGTTGTATCTCCAAAATATTTTGTGATAAAATTTGGTGTAAAATAATCTGACATGAAATGTCTAACATCAAACATCTCACACACAAAAGGCCAATTGGCTGAATAAAAACTAGCATACCAAACTCTAGGTACAAAGTGTTTGAAATAAGTCTAATCTAGGAAAATAAAAAATTTCTAGGTCTTTTGGCGAAATGTGACATCAAAATATAGGATCAAATAAGACATGTCCTATTACTTTTGGCCAAATGTGGAATCAAAAGATAGACTTTAAACAAATGTGATAGTTTAGTCTAAAAAACATGGAACACTTTGGTATAGACTAGGCATACTAAATTCAAACATAAACTTTGTCAGTTGGCATAAGGCATAAGGTGAAAGGCACATGGAGAGATATGCTATTTTATCCAAAATAAAATACATAAATAATAATGAAAATTAGGCTCATTTAAATAAACAAGATTAGACAAAATTTAAAAAACATAATGACACTATGGAAAGATCCAAGCAATAGTTTTCAAATTTGGGTAATAAATTAACCTAAGTTACACAACACAGAAGATAAAGATCAGTGTCTAATCCCCAATTAAGCAAGGCATAAATAAAAATCAATCAATGTTTAAATTTGAATATGGAAAGGTTAATTAAAAAATTAGTTTAAGAAACTAGGCATATTTAAACAAATAATAAATTAGGCATACTAGAATGGCATAATGACACAATATAAGGATTCAAATGGCATATATGGAATTGGTTCTAAAAAATGGCATAAGACACAAAGCAAACAAGTCTTGAAACACATTGAGTGATGTAATGACATTATCGAGCTCTAAATATGTGAATAATAGTATGTTTCAAAGAATCCAAGGTAGAAAACATGTAATGATTTGGGTAGCATAACATTACCCATTTCAATCAAGTGACACACACAAAAAAATAGCAAAAGTCTAAGGCAAATGTGTGGTCAAAAATGGCCTATGTAATGCCTCATAAAATAAAGGAGTAATTTATAAACAAGACCCATTTTTTTGTGGTTTTAAATAAACAAAAGTTTTAGAATAAATAAACTTAGCAATAAAGGATGAAATGACATAACATCTAAATGTAACATCCTAGATCCTATATCTAACAAGGTTGGTAAAATTAGGTTGACTAAAACTATAGTTTTGAAATGTCTAGATTGGTCCCAATCATGGATAATTCTAGAGATGAAACACATCAATTGAGTTCATAGTGGTTAACTTACTATGGAAGGGTCTATTCTTTTGAAAAGTGATTCCATCAATTGAATGTTTAGTAAAAACCCCTGGTTAACTAGACCTGACTCAAGGCTTCATTATGAAAGGAGAGGTTAGTCATTTAACCCCTAGATCTCATAGTATGTGTACCTTAATTTATATACCTCACTATGGAGTGGAGATGAAACACTATCTATATATGAAGCCTCAGGTCATTACTTCCCTAAAAGACTTGTGAAGTGGAAATGACATCCCTTCCACAAGACAAATTGTATGAAAATAAAAGTGGAACTACTTTAGGGGTTGTTTTTAGATCATCCAAACCATACAGATTTCGGGGAGACCCTAGAAAACATTCTTTTCATGGTTTAGAATAGGCACAAATTTAAGTGAAAAGGCATTTTTGGTCACCCAAGTTCCCTATAGGGGATGGGGGAGAGCATACATGCACACTTTATTTTGTACAAAAAAACAAACAATTTTAAACAAACATGGAATAAAATTAATATTTTTCAAATCACAAACTAAGTGATTTAAAATTTATTCTAAGGTACTAAAAATGAAATGTGTTGTGAATTTTTTGGCCCCCTTGGCATTAGTTGAAACTTGCAAAAAACTTTTAAAAACATTAAAGTATAAAAAATGAACTATGTTCTTTTTAAACACAAATATATGAAGTGATATTTATTTAAACACATTCAAATGAAGTTCCTTGGCTCCTTGGCTTAATTTAAAAACATTAAACAAATTTCACATAATAACTTTAACATAAATCACATAGGTTCATTTTAAGCACTAAAAACCAAATGTGCAATACTTAGCCAAAATCATTTCAAACACCAAAATGAAGTGTTAAAAACCATTTAAGCTTGCAAATTTGTGTTCCTATTCCCACCTTGGACCTACAAGGGTTAGGGAGTCTCTGCTTGCTTAGAAGCACTATTAATGATGAGCAAACAAACTTTCAAATGATATTTCTCAAGTTTGTGTTTTAAAAACACAAAGACCAATATCAGTCACTTGTGATTGATATCGGTTAGTAGGTAACCAATGTCAGTTGGTAATAATTGATATTGGTCAATAATGTCTGAGATCAATTACTTATGAACCTAAAGGCCAAACTAGAATGAGACAAAAAAATTAGCTCAAAAATAGACAAAAATTCTTTGAAACCTATAACATAGTGATTAGATAGAGAGTTTAAAGTTCAAAGAAACTAAGAAAGAACATTTAAGAATGCTAAAAAGATTACAAATAAAAAAAATTAACATGTTTTCCCTTAAAATTTGATCAATGATGATCACATAGAACTAATCTCAGCTAGTTAGAACCAATGATAGTTTGGCAGAACTGATGCCAGTTATGCCTGATCGATGTTGGTCTTTGTGTAGATCCCAGTTATCAAAAGAATTAAAAATATGGCCAAAATTAGAGAAAAAAATTCAATTTTGATGATTTTCAAGCATTGATTTGAAATTTTCAAAGTTGTATGTTGGTCTCCTTGATATGTGGGGTGTTTATCATCCCACCAAGCATCTAATTTGTGATCAAGGAATTTGATTCAAGAGAGGAGGTTAAATCGAGTGTTATTTTTCATAAAAAATTAAAATAAGCACACTAAAAAGCATAACATCTCTAGGCCTAGATCATAGGGGAATCATATAAAAAAAGAACCAAATGAAAAATTACAACTATAATGTAATGAAAAAAAATATACTTACCTTATTTGAATGCTCTAAATGATTATTCATGTGGCTTGTTGAGCTTGTGCTCAAGAAATCTTTGGAAATGTAGTTTTCTTTGCTCTTTCTCTCCTTGGCACCATTGTTGGCTTATGATATGGCTTGATGGCTTGGATTATGATTTTGTAATTATAACACTATTATTTCTAATATTTCTATAAAATAACATTATAAATTTACTCTATTCAAGATCTTCAAATGAAGAGGCAAATGCTTGTATTTATAGGTTTAAGAACTAATCCCAACTCAAGGTAACTTAAGTTGTATTCAAACCTTGAAATGTTTTAAAACCTAGCCTAAGTGAGTTAATTAACCCCATTACAGTAAAAAGGTGTCAAAACCTCATGATTATAAATGAATAGGCATGGGTGAGATATATAAGGATATTTGTAAAGGCTTGACAACTCACAAAAGGTAATTATGAAAACCTAGAATATTCTTGATTTTTGAATTTCTTTTTTCTAAATTTCATTAATTATTCATGGATGATTAAAATAGTCATTTAATTATGTTTATAGTTTTAATTAATTCTATTTAGTCTTTTAACATTTATAAGATTTGATTTATGTGTGCACTTGCCTCATTTAATATGTCTATAAGCCAAACTGCATCTTTTATTATTGTGGAATGATTGGAGATGGATCTGTGAGAGGTTTTTGTTTATTATGGTAGAATACCCAAATTAGGGATGTGTCAATAGGATTATAATATTTGATGAAGTATGCACAAGAAAATTTGGGATTTTTAGTGATTCCTAGGCTTAATTTGTAATGGTTGGTAGGAATCAGTCTAAAGTTTGGTATGAAGCCATTAGTGTCCAGTTTTAGGTGTATACATATACTAGTTTATAGTAATAAAGGTATAATATAGTAGTATTAAAACATCTCTTTTACATTATCAAGATCCTATCCCACCACATTCTTAATTTAATATTTGATTCATGCTCTCAAGGAGATTGATGTATCAATAAGACCCTACAAGTTAATTCATTAATAAAAAGAAGAGAGTGAAAATGTATGTTGTATACATATTCCCCACTAGACTTTTTTCATGTATCACTATAGTGTGACATGAGATGGTGCTTTGGAATAAAAACATAGCAATACAAAATTATAACTAAAAATAAATGCTAAAAGGGATATTGATAAATGAATTACTAAAAGTAACAAATACATAACTTACCTTATCACTCAATGTCTACTTGAAAGTGCCATAGCATTAATAGTGAAGGGCTTAATAAATACATTTGATAAATCCTAAGGATATAATGAAAAAAATAAAATAAATGTGTGCATATGTAAGATGATAAATAAATGGATGTTGAATGAAAAATATCATAATGAAAAACTTGAAAAATATATAAAGTTAAGATTGATGAGTTTAGAATAGGACTAAAAGATATAAGGAATTAGATATGGAATAGAGTAAAATCTGATGATATGTCAAGGCTATTTACAACTACTGAAACCCAACAAATCATCCCAATTAAGATAACTAAAAATAAAATTCAAATCAAAGACACAAATTAATTTCACACAATAGTAAACACATCTATGTAAGATAAGTAACACACCAAATTCAGAAATACATGTGAAAAACATAGAAATGGGACCACATGTCCTGAAAAAAGGTGAAACATGAAAGCATGAAAGGAAAAATAAGTCCAGGTATCCCAAAAAAAGTGAATAAAAAAATCAAATACCCTAAAAATAACTAAGATAAATCCTAAGAAGATAAGTCATTAAAAAAGATAACATCTCACAATAACTCAAATATGTAGTTTCTATTCTAAATATGGAAAAACTAGAACCATTACAATTCTACTATGTCTAAAAGATTAAAAAAATATTAAATTAAAAAAAATGAGGAGGATCTTGAAATAGACCTTTTTGTCATGGAATAAAAGTGTGAGGGAGAATATGGTGTCATTAAGGTGAAAACATTGCTTATTAGAAACAAAACACTCAAATCAAGTTGGTAAGACTAATAGTTGTCAAAATCAATAGCCTTAAGGAACCTAACTTAACAAATAAAAGCTTGGGATACCTAGTTAAATATAGATATCATTTAATGAAAACTAGCATGCATGAAAAATAACAAGATCCTACCTTCCCACAACATGTTATCCACTCCTCAAGACTCCTTATAAAATTACTAATCTACTATAAATATTGGGTACTTGCATCTTAATGTTAGAGGTACAATCATTGAGAGAGGGGTGTGAATCAATGAGCGTGGATATTAAAACTTTAGTTCTAATTCATTCAAACTCTTAATAAATCATCATAAGCATTCATGAAGCATACACAACATTCATATTAATGAGCAAGAGAGACAATGCAAGATCAATCACATAACACATAACATATGTGGGAAACCCTCTTAAGGGAGAAAACCCACTAGAATTTGCAATTGGAATACTATCCTATAATAATAAGATCCAATTTAGACCAAATGTAAGTGATCAAGGAACTACAATCACATAAGGTGTTGCCACACCTATTTAGCTAAGTTGTAATGATAACTAGACTTTTAGCAAGTTTTACCTTATAAGGAGGCTATAAACACCTTAGATGTTAAGTTACCATAACAAAACCTATGAACACATCCACCTTTGAACTAATGTCTTATACACCTGATGATGGACATATGATTACCATTCTTCACCTTCACTCACACTCAGTCTATAAGAGAACTATTATGCCAACAAAATTATGACTTATAGGTCGTACAAATAATCCTCAATCTATTTTTCTATTCAAATCATACATAGGGAACTCTTACCCTCCTTCACTCCATATTTCACACACACAAGCCTATCTCCAATCTCTCCAAAGTATCCCACATAAAATCTATAAACCATCATCTTTTGTTCCACTATTTATAGAGCATACATGATAATCAACACCTTGGTTGGACATTAGGCATGCCTTAAATCTCAAGGAAAATATCTCATCAAGACATACATCAATACAATATTCATAGGTCTACCATAGAATTTATGGGTCACTCTTAAGCAACTACACCTTTTAATGAGGGCCTTGTATCTCTTATAGGTATCATGGAGACCTATTTACCCATTAACACTTCATCAAACAAAATAAGAATGCAAAACATCTTAGCAAAAACATGGACCCATTACATATGATCTATAGGTCCCCCTTAAGTTCCAACAACCAACATATAACCCTTGTTATTAAGCATAATTCACTTAAACAATATTATGTGCACATAGTCACCATGAATAAATACACAAACAACTTCTAAACCTTTGTTCATACTACATAATACTGGTTAAATATTCAAAATGCACACAAATCATCTTAATTTAGTTTGAAACACTACCCAATATCCAATTCATTAATATATATCTAAACAATATCAAAATAATCCCAAACAATCTTCTCGATTTCCTTAAAGTCCATGCACAAACACATTGTCATATTTGGACCACCATAACTTTGCCTATACAAACATTCAAACCACATAACTAGGTTAAATAGATGTGCCATGGAGTGATATTCATATTTTCTTTTTAATTCATCAATAAATTCATCTTGAATAAAAAATTTATGGATAAATACATATCACTAGTTTTTCCTTTATTAAATTCAAATACTCAAACACCAATGGTCATAGTTAAACCTTGACCACGTGCTCTTGATCAACTTGGACAATAATGCAACATCAATATTATTGTAGGATTATCTCTCTTTCATATCTATGTAGGTCATTAAACATCAAACATGTTGACCATTTTGACATACCATGCACCATAGATATTCAATTGTATGATCACACACTCATCATTGATATTTATCCTTTACTTTTGCTCAGTCATTAAATAACATGAAATTCTTGTCATATCACTACTTGATTACATATTAGAGTAAATTTACTCTATTGATCTCCTTGATAATTTCCTAATTTTTACCTCTTAAAAATTTGACTAAGTATGGGGATCCTTACAATCTGTTTGAGAAGTCAACTTTGAGCCTTAATAACTTTGCATTTCAACACATGATCTCAAATTTGGACTATATATGATCTCCCCAAAAAGGAGAATCCATCCATATAAAAATATACTCTTGAAACCCACACACATGTGAGATATTCAATCATCAAAATTCTCACTCATAATTCTCTTCCACATAGCCAACTATGCCTGGAATTGTTTAGAAGGCCAACTTTGCTCATACATATCTTTTGACATGATTCATTGCATGATCTAAAATTTAGCACAAATAAACTAGGATAAAAAATCAAAAAATACATATGATTAAAATATCCTAAAATGTCCACACATGTGAAATATTCCATCATCAAAATGATTTCTTGTATTTATTTGAACATAGAAAACACTATCAAAATGCCTAGGAGCCTAACTTTGCACATCCATATCTATTGTTATGATACATCATATGACCTAAAATTTGGAACATAAAAACTAGGCACAAAAATAAACTAAACCATATTATCAAATTATTGTAAAATTCCTACATGTTTGAGATATACCATCACGAAATTACTTACTTGACTCTTTCTTGCCTCATGCAAATTTGGATATGGGAAAACACTGTCTAACTACCTGGGAACCCAAAATTTTACTTACATATATTTTTAAGTGCTTTATAGAATGATATTAAATTTATAAAAAATAAACTAGAGACTAATGTTATCATAATCATATTACCAACTCCCATTGACTCATCTATATGTGGTAATAATGATGTCATCAATTTGATTACTCAAATTTTCTACCACTAGACCCAAAGTGCCTAGATGAAAATTATGGAAAAATAGATGAATTATACTTATGAACACAAGAAAATAAAGCATATAAAACATCTTAGGTACTTATTTCACATCCTAAAATCACCATACTCATCCTTGAACATCTCTATCCATGCCAAAGTTGAAGATCAACCAATCATACTTCAAGCGTACTAGGATACACACATTGCACACTTTGTCATTATCACTTAGACTATAAAGGAACTTCATAAACTCACTAAGACACCTGTATAACATCAATATAATGTCATCATGAAAACTATCTAACAATCTCTCCCTTTGTCATTAATGTCAATAACCATCATATATCAATATATAGCTCACCTTCCTTCTCTATCTTCAAACACTCCAAAAATAGAAACTTTTCCCCCCTTTGACACAATGAAAAAGTGGGAACCAACTAATCTTGAGGACATATAAAGACCATAAAATAGTAAATTACCATCTTAAAAATATGATACAAACTCCCCCTTACCTTGAGCCAACTTCTTATCTTGATAAACTTTCTCTTGTTCCATGCCAATAGTCTCTTCAACCAAGCACTACAACCAATGAATAAAGAACATACAAAAACTTAGAACTCTGATAGAACTCACCAAGAATAACTTGAGAGGGACCCCCATAAGAAATATGATCAATTTCACCTTCTAATCATCTTCAAATCTCCACATACCATGAAGAATAACCACACATGCTTACTAACATTCTCTCTCAAGTTACCATAAGGACCACCAATAGAACTTCATGCCACTCACCAAATATAAAACATGCACAAAACCATCCTAGGAACTCACCTTGAAAAACATACCTTTCTATTTTGGATAACCTAAGAAAATAGGCACTCTTTTATATACTAAGCATGTATAGTCTCCTTGTAGTCCTGTCTTGAACTTGCATAGCCCACAACTCTCAATAGACACACATTCAAAACTTGAAACTTAATATCTAGAGAATTATCATATTCCCCCTCAATCCCACCAATTTTTACCACCTAGATCATCTTATGTAACATACTTCCTTCACAAACCAACTAGTTAATTAAGCCTCCATCTTGACAAAAACATGAATAATTTGAAAACCACAAACCTTCAGATCTTTATGAAGATTGATTTAAAAACCTATTTGAACCATTCAACTTAATATAAAACCTTATATCTCAACTCACAAGGTAAACCACTTTTATAACATAGCCCAAAATCTTAGAATCTCAAAAATAATAAGCTCAACAAACATCCTTTTGGTCAAATTATACCTCTAAAACCTGTTTTACACATGGAGACATCCACCACACACTTATAGACCAATATTTGAGCTTCCACACCTTTAGGAACCCATACATCCTATAACCCATTATAGGCTTGCTTGCCCTTAAGCCAAAATTGAAAGAATCACGAGCACTCAAAAAAATTCAATTTGACTTGAACATACCATCAAACCAAAAAAAACTTGGATCACATCAAAAATAATTTTCTATAACATTTTTTAGCATTAAATATTCTTGACATTTGTATTAATCTCATTAAGCCACCTAGAACCACCCATTTTAACTCTATACTACCACTTTTTCACAAACCTTTAGAGCAAGCTCATGAACTTTGTTGATCCACCTTAACCAAATAATTTATATTGTTATAATTATCATCTTGATCACACAAAATTTCTTTAACACAATAAAAATTTCTCCTAAGAATCATAGGAAGATACATCCTCTAGACCACAATGCTCTACCATGGTGTGAAACTAGGAATTGCCCACAACTCCTCATATTCCTTCTCCTCCTTATTCATTTAATAATTATAGTTCATCTTATTCTTATTTTTATTAGGAAAAATAAACTCCAAATCCACTACAACATTCTCCTTTTATTCTATGATTGGATTGACAATACATGGAGACAACATATATTCATGACATACCTTTTCATCTAAAGAATACTCCTTGCAGTTTGGAATGTCATCATTAGGCACAGATAATTAATGTTCATTGTATGATACATGTTCAAAAATAATAATATTTTAACTTGGATCCATACATACCTTATAATTAGCTTCAACCAACACCTTGGTCTTCTCCATGAGCTTGATCTCTTCATTCTCAACATGAGCAGACAATGAGACCTCTTGGCACACTTTAACTTTTAAAGTATTCTCCACCATAGCAAAAAAACTACTTAAAACAATAGTATTTTCATGGTTCACACTTGTAACCTTAATTTACATGTGTTAACTTGCTTTATTTATTGCACTATAGGATCCTAATTAAACTTATTATGACTTGTAGACCTTTGATTATATAACATAGTAGTGTGACCTCTCTATTCACAGTTATAGCACACCATAATCCTTCATGGAAACATAGTTTATCTTAATGTTTTTGTATAGAAACTTGAAATATGTCCTTTGTCATGATAGACAAAATAACCTCCCATTTTTAAAGAGGACTAACCTTGTCTAACCTTATGTGGACAAAGATTTGTAAAATTTCCCACAACAAGATAGTTGAAAAACTTAATTTTCCTCACTCCTTTTGACTGATTACCCCTATCATAGTTCCATGTAAAATCATTTCTAAAATTTATCTTAAAATCTCTATCCCTATGACCAATATGATTACATGTGAAATAGTAACCATTGAAACTTTCATACCTTATGGCATTTGGCTATCTGATTTGATTTATTTTTACTCTGTCAACAACTTCATTTCTTGTCTGATGATTTATCTTCAAAGTATGATTATCATAGTTCACATTAGTCTTCATCTTGTTTTGATTTACATTATTTTTTATTCTTCATATCCAAGACCATTTATATCACTAACATGCTTTTGACCACTTAGAATATTGTCTAGATCACATCAATTCTTTTCAAACCTCACAAATATCTTCACCTTACTAGTTTTATTTTCTAGCTTAAATATTAAAGAGTAATTTTTAGAAACATACATTGAACATTCATCTTATTTAGCTTTTAGTCTTTTAGATATAATTTCCAATTAACAACTAAGATGCTTGATCGAATCTTCATGATCCTTGGTGTCTTCATTCAAACTTGCCTCATACACACTAAATTTATCCTCATAGTCCTTGAATTTAGATTTCATCTTCTTAATCTTTATTTATTCAAGAGTGTTCATCAATATGATCTTAAAATCCATCTCATATTCATCATCATATAAATCTCTCCAAGGAGACACCTAATGTGAGTAACTTCCTTTCTTAGCCATGAACAAAGCTTCATCTTTAGTAGGACCATCATCTTCATGATCATATTTGGAGTCACTATCTTCACTCTCATCTGATCAGATATAATCTTATTTGGTGTAGAGACTCTTATTATTATTGAAGGACTTCTTGTTGTTATACTTTTTGAATCCTTTATTCCTATATGTCTTCTTCTTTTCATCTTGACCTTCACCATGCTCTTCATCATCAATATGTTATGCTTATGAGGGCAATTGTGAATAAAATGTCCTATCTCTTCATAATTGAAACATTTAAAGGGTAGTTTATCCTTATACTTCCCTAAGCCTATGTTCAACTTCCTAGTAATCAATGTAATTAGTTCATCCTCATCAATATTGGATATATCATCCTCTTTAAATTTCTTACCTTGGAACTTATTCTTAGGCTTCATTCCTATCTTTAATGTCGCTTCTTTTTCTAGTGGTATATCATCATTTATTCTCATTTCATATATAGTAAGGGTGTCATGAAGTTGATCCATCTTAAACTAAGTAAGATCATGACTTACTTCTATAACAGATAATTTTGGTTCAAAATTAAGAGATAAAGACCTTAATACCTTTTTTTAGTATAGTAGACTCTTCAATATTCTCTCCAAGACCACTGATGATGTTCATAGTCTCATTAACTCTCTATAGAAATGATGCCACATAATATTTTTCCTTAATTTTGAGACTTTTGAATTACCTTATGTGAGTCTACAACTTAGCAAGATTGACCTTTCAATGTCCTTGAAAAATTATTTGAGTTTTTTCCCATATCTCTTTATCGAATTTACAATGGATTACCTTGGTGTGTTTAGTCTCTAAAATACCACAAGTGATAGCATTCATTGCCTTGGAATTGTTCTCAAACAACTTCTTGTTTACAAGACTAGATGGAGGAGTAACATGAGTAACATAACCATCCAAAATATATTACCATACATCAAACACTAGGTACATAATGTATATCCTCATCCTTGCACTCTAAAAATTATAATTTGATCCATTGAACATTGGTGCTTGTTTAGTAGAGAAACCTCCTTGATGACTACCCATATTGTACCTTGGATTACCTTTAAGATATCAAGCCTTTAAAGGACCTAATTCGAATCCAATTTTTAGATGTATAATAATTGAGAGGTGGGGCTGAATTAGTGATCCCATATATTACAACTTTAGTTCTAATCATTTCAAAATCTTAATCAATCATCATAAGTATTCATGAAGCATACACAACATTAATAACAATGAGCAAGAGAGATGATGCAAGATCAATCACATAACACATGACATATGTGGGAAACCCTATTGGAAGAGAAAACCCATTGGAAAATACAATTGGACTAATATCCTATAATAAAAAGATTCAATTTAGACCAGATACAATTAATCAAGGAACTACACTCCCTATTTAGTGAGATTATAATCCCACAAGGTGGTGCCACACATATCTATCTGAGCTACAACAATACCTAGATTTTTTGCAAGTTTTGACTTCCAAGGAGGATGATACCACCTTAAATGTTAAACTACAAAAATAAAAATAAAAAAAAATAACCACCTTTGAATTGATGTCTTCTACACCTAATGATGGACCTCTGATTATTACTCTTTGCCTTTACTCACTCTCAATCTATAAGATCACTATTATACCAATAGAATTGTGACCTATAGGTCATATAAATAGTCCTAAATATGTTATTTTATTAAAATCATCCTTATGAATTCTAGCCCTCCTTAGCTCCATAATTCACACACACAAACCTCTCTCTAATATCTCCAAAGTCTCCCACACAAAATCTAAAAACCATCATCTTTGGTCTCACTATTTATAAAGCATACTTTATAATCAACACCTTGGTCAGCCATTAGGCATTCCTTAAACCTTAATTAAACTAAATATTTGATATATATCTAATTACAATATTCATAGGTCAGCTACAACATCTATGAATCAGCCTTAAGCAACTACACCTTTTAGTAAGGCCCCTATATCTCTTATAGGTCTCACGGACACCTATTCACCCATTAGTAATTCATCAAACAAAATTAGAAAATATAAAATCTTATAAAAATCATGTAACCATTCCATATGATCTATAGGTCCCCCTTAGGTGCCAAAAACCATCATAGAACACTTCTGCTTAGTCATAATTTACTTAAACAACATTGAATGCACATAGTCACCATGAAAAAATACATAATCAACTTCTAAGCCTTTTTTCATACTAAATACAATTTTTAAAACCTTAAAAATGAACACATATCATCCTAATTGATTTTAAAACACTCCCCAATATCCAATTCATCAAGATATATCAAAATAATCTCAAGCAATCTTTTTGGGTCACTTACAATCCATGCACAAACACATAGTCATATTTGGAGCACCATAACTTTGAATATAAAAACATTAAAATAAATTTAATAGGTTAAATATATGTTTCATAAATTACTATTCATATTTTAATTTTAATTCATCAAGAAATTCATCTTGGATCAAAAGTTATGGATTAAATATTGAGCACTAGTTTTTCCTTTGTTAAATTCAAATATTCAAATGACAACAGTCATAGTTAAACCTCAACCACTTGAATTAATCTAATTATCTCACTAAAATTAGATAATAACTCACCATAAATATTCTTATAATGTTATTTCTCTTTAATTTCTACATGGGTCATTAAACATTAAACATTTTGACCATTTTGACTTACCATGCACTATAGATCTTTAAATGTATGATTGCACGCTCACTGTTGATATTTATCCTTTACCTTTGCTTAATTTTTAAATAATGTGAAATTATTTAAATATAATTTTTTCTTAAAATATTGTATTAAAAATTCTGCATGGATATACTTGAGACTTGCTTTATCTTTACCTCTTGCAAAATTGACTATGGGGACCCTTGTAATTTGTCTAAGAAGCCAACTGTGAGCCTTAATAACTTTTACTGTGCTTAGATGCATGATATCAAATTTGGAACATATGATATCCCCATAAAGGATAATCCATCCATATAATAATATACTCCTAAAACCCCCACATGTGTGAGATATTTTGTCATCAACATGCTCACTCAAAACTTTCTTCCATAGAGCCAACTTTGCTCATGTATATCTTTTGATGTTACTCATTGTATGATCTAAAATTTAGCACAAATAAACTAGGATTAGAACTAAAATAAACCTTTATGATCACCTTCTCCTTAAATTTACACATGTTTGAGATATTCCATCATATAAATGATTACTTGGATCTATTTTAACATAGAAAACATTGTCAAAATACTTGGGAGCCTAACTTTTCACATGCATATCTTTTGTCATGCTATGTTAAATGATATGATATTTGTAATATAATAAATATGCACAAAAATAAATAAACCCATATGATAAAATTATCCTAAAATTTCCACATGTGTGATATATGCCATCACCAAACTAATTATTCGGCTCTTTCTTACCTCATGCAAATTTGGCTATGGGAAAACACTGTTAAACTACTTGGGAACCCAACTTTGCACTTGCACATCTTTTGATGCACTTCAGTGCATGATATAAAATTTATCCAAAATTAAATAGGGACTAATTTTATCACAACCATATGACCAAATCCCCTTGAATCATCCACATGTAGTAATGTTGACATCATCAATATTCCTACTTAAATTTTCTACCACTAGACCCAAAGTGTATAGACAAAAACTATGGACAACCAAATGAATTCCACTTATGAACACAAGAACTAAATGCATATAAAACATCTTAGGGACCTCTTTTAGATCTTTAAATCACCATACTCATCCTTGAACATCTCTAACCATGCCAAAGCTAAAGATCAACCAATCATACTTTAAGCATACTAGGACAAGCACATTGCACACTTTGTCATTATCACTTAGACTATCAAGGAAATTTATCCACTCAGTAAGACAACTCCATGACATTTCTATGACAACATCATGATAACTCTCAAGCACATAAATTAATTAGCACCAAGCTATAAGAATATATGGATATATGATGATCTAATGAGACATCCTACCTTAGTGTACTAGCCTACAAGACCCTAATTGAAATTGGTTCTACCATAAGGCCAACTATGGAGTTTTATATTTAAAAATAATAGGAGATATACCAAAAATAACACATATTTTGGTGTGATCTTAATTTTATGAAATGAATTTAAAATATTTTTTATTTTTATATTTTCATGATCCATTAAGATTTAAAAATACCAAAAATGGGAGATAAATATTAATTTTATTAGAGATATTACACTTAGTCACTATAAAATATAACATAATTTCAATGATGCCTAAAACTTTATAGACTTTTAGTTTAGAAAAAAGTGAAATCTTGAAAGAGATATCAATAAGCCCAAAAGTAAATGAAAAATGAGAAGTTATATAAGTGATCATAGAACAATTAGGTTTCCCTAATCATAAAAATTGTGTAAGAGATATGTCACAATGAAATCTAGGTATGAAACATCATCATAAGATAAGGTAAAATGTAGATGAGGACATGTAGATAGACTACTATAGCTTTACCAAAAAACCATATGACTAAATCTAAGTGAGGAAAAAAAATACTCTACCATTGCCTTACATTATAATTAAAGACCTAGATAAGGTTGAGACAAAAATAAATATATGAAGAGAAATGATGGGCATTTTTGAGGAGAATGTAGTTGATTTCATAGGTTTTTCCAGGAAATTAAAAAATAAAAATCCAAAAAGTATATGCAAGATAAAGATATGAAGGATGGTAAAGATATAATAAAGATATCAAAGACACAAAAGTTTTACATAATGATAAAAATATACCAAATAATTATAAAAAGAAGAATGATTTAAGAGGGCCTAGTTGAATCCATAGGGTTTACCATGTAACTCACAAACTATAAAAAATAGAGGTGTAAAATGACAAAATACATGTTAGTGTAGGATATTTATTTTCCTTTTTTCTTATTTAGGTTATTCCTATACTCATATGTTATTCCTAAAATTGAGTTATCTTTCTTAGGTGTTCACATCATTAGGAGTTAATATGTCCATCATCATTACTTAGTGGATGTTATTAAATAATAGGATTTTAATGCATATTTTAAGCCTTTTATGGTTGTTCATGGGAGTTACACACCATACTCTCTTATTTGTACATCTTTGATTAGTGAGGTTTTCATGAAGTGTGTTGGATTACAATATTTTGCATTTTTCTCTCTTTCATAGATTTATGTGCATTCTTATTTTAGTTTCTCAATATTGGTGTAATCAACAATATGGTATAAGAACTTTGGTCTAGTATTGAGAGCACTTGATTATTTATTCTGTTAATATTATTTGAAATATTATATTTCTATTACATAAAAAGTGGTTTTTTATCCTTTACTCCTCTAAGGTTTAGTGATTTTTGGTGATTTTTGGATGTCATGTTAGTGATCATTAGTGTGAAAAAATATATGGTACACCAATTAAAAGGAAGTCACCCTTATTCATAATGACACATTGTTGAAGCCTCACAACCTACATTTACTTCCAATATGACATTTTTTGGGGTTTAAACAGTCACTCTACCTATTCAAAGATTAAAATGGTTTTCATGGCCTATTGAGTAGTTTTTAATTCTCTTGTATAGGTTAAAAGGCCTCCTTCTATGGCTAAATATGATTTATTCTTTATTTTATTGGATATAACATTCCAAATTGGTTGAGAGTTCATATATCTAGTGCAAAGGAGTAGTTTTTTCCTTAAGGAGGAACTTGGCTTCATCTATACCTAATGCATTCATGCATTTACCTTGTTATTTACCTTGTTATTTTGTGATTGATCTCTAAATGTTTCCCTCCTTACCATTTCAATCATAATAAAAAAAAAAATTGTTCTAATAAATTCAAAGGAAATCTAGCTTCTCAATCCCCTTGGTTCTACTCTTTGGGTGACACCATCTAAGTATACAGGATGAACAAATTTACTTAGGGATTCTCTACTCCTACATGGATTTACAACCATGCATATCTCCTTGACTATAGTCTAGCCAACCTCCATTGATAAGTTCTCCCATTTAAATTATACTAAAACCCTTAAAATTGTAGTGTAGACCTGGGAGGCTCTCTACCTTTGTGTGATTTATGTTCTTCAATCTACTCATTCATCTCCATTGGGATGCTTATTTATATTATTCAAATCTAAGTCAAACCTAATTTTAAACTTGTGCCCTAAAATAGTTTTGAAACAACGTATTTAATATTTATTTTTAAATCAATACCTTTTATTTTTCCCTTAAAGAAGGAAATTTTCCATTAAGTGGCACATAGGGGTGCATAAGAGGAATGTATAAGACTTATGATTTTATTTAAAGAGGTCAAGGGTTCAATTTTGATTCCAACACTTGGTTACAAGGCTATATATGTGGTTTATCCTTAGAAGCAATTTAAATTTTGTGAAAATTTAAATAATTTGGTCCATTAATGATGGAAATAAGATATTTTAATAAATTTTGATTAGTATTTCATATTTGAGTGTCATTTTCTTAAAAAGTTCATGTTTTTAATTCTCGATCCATTGGTCTCATTTATTTAGTAAAATTCACTAAATTATATAACGACACAATCTAAGGGGTTGATCAGATGTCTATTTTAGGGGGAAATTTTTGTATAAAATTAGTGAATTTTGGGAAATTCTAAGTGCCATGCAAGATCCAAATTTTATTTATCATCAAGAACTCACCGCCTCGACTCCAGCCTATATCATGATAGGGAACATGCTAGGGGTCTTCCCCTGAACCCCATAAGGGGATTTTCCCCTTGACCTCATTGGGGAATGTTTCCCACAGAACCCTATGTTGTGGCCCATTATTGAATACTTCTAATGTAGTTTATTGGACTAGAGGGTGAGGTCTGATCTAATAGGTGGTTGTATACACTCAAAATAAAATTTTATGTTTTATTGAGTTATGTACATAGATGCATTCTTGGTAGATATCAACATCTTATTAATGCACTTTTTAAATTTTTTTGCATGTATTAATATAGTGTTAGCTTCACTAATTATTCATTCTCATGGATACATTTCTAGTAGAGTTTGAAATCCATTTATTGATATGTGCATTGGCACTTGTGCACTATTTTCTCTTACCTATTTAGACACATTTTCAATTGAGTTTAACATTCATACATTTGAGAATGTTAGATTAATTTTAAATATAAAGGTTATTTATTATATTAGAGGGGTTTTATGGGCCATACTTTCTCTTTTATGCACACACTTAATTTATAGGATTTATGTGCAACATTCAAGACCACTGTACTTATTTCTCTTGCATTCATGGATGAATTATCAACTAAGCCTAACATCCATTCATTGAGCATGAATTTTCACTTGTGTAGTGTTTTTACCATTGCATTTATTTGGTGTTTTCTCTTAGTCATGTGAAATCCACTCGAGATATACCAGTTCATGAGGACATTTGATTCTACACTAGTGGTTCTTCTCAAAAATACCAACTCTGATTCTTGCTATTCTTACATGGAACACTTACTCAAAAGAAAGAATCATGTTCCATTATTATATGAAAAGATTGCTTATCCCATTGATCATGTTCATTACAATAAGTGGGATAATTATTATGACAAGGTTCTTGGTAACTTATTATTACATATTTTTATGGATCTTTATTTCAATGTGAAATATAAAACATGTCCCTACACTATTTTTAGCATCTTAAAGTATCTTTTTAGATATCCTACTGAGTTATATATCACTCCTCTTCCTCTCATCTCTTTAGAGACTACTGCACTCCATGTTCCTACATTTTCTCATGATGACACAATCATAATGGACTATGCTCTTATGTTTTTCAAGCCACCACTATATGATGAGATTATACTTGACCTTAGTTATCTTAATATAGATTATACTTCCTTCCCTATTCAATATGTGATCTTTTAGAGCATTCATAATCTTGTTCCTATGGATATTCATATTGCATATCAGTGTGCTTCATCTATATTACCTTCTTTAGTTTCAATGGTTATTGAGACAAGCTCTCCTCTTCACATAGACATTATTCCAGTGAATGTTCCATGTCCTGCTTCTGATTGGTTCACTTTAGTGGTATTAAAACTAGTTATTATGCATGATCTTGTAAATATCTATGGCATGCCTTATTTTTAGACCTCTTTTAGATATCTTCGTATTGATGTCTTCAATATTCTTTGTGGAATGGGTAGAATTTTAGTATACTTGTGTTATTTTTTTGGAAAAAGGAAGAAACATTATTTGATGCAGATGAAGATTCTTTAGTCTTCATGAACATGATATTTTCATTGGCATTGGTTATCTTACAAGATATACTTGGAGTGTGTATTGCTTCAACATCATCTTTAGGGGGATTATATCTCTCTACTCTCCTTTTCTCTCTTTTTTGTGGTTGTTGGAGTTTTTTTCTTATAGGTTTTCTCATTTTCAAAACTTTATTAAAGTTGATTTGTACATGGGTACCTCATCACACTTTGTTACCAAGACCCATTTATTCTACCCACCTAATTTGTGATTATGGGGGTATTAGTGTACGATACTTATTTTATTTTATTTTGTTATTCAAGTTATTCATACACTCATTGGTTATGTCTACACTTGTGTTAGCTTGATTAGGTGTTTATATAATTGGGAGTTACTATTTCCCATAAACAGTTTTTAGTGGATGTTATTCTACTATAAGATTTAAATGCCTATTATAGTCTATTTATTGTTGTTTATGAGAGTTACACACCATACTCTCCTATCTGTACATCTTATACTAGTGAGATATTCACCAAGTGTGTTGGATGAAAATCTTTTACATATTATTTTATTTATATTTCTTAGTTTCACATATTCATATGCACTCTTTCTTCTAATTTCTTGATATTAGTGAGATACATGATATGACATAAGGTCCAAGTTGTAGACACATAAATTTGGTCACATGCTCTTGAAAAGTTTAATTATTAACATTTTCTTAACCATATGACTTGCATCTAATTACATGTTTCTTATTCACCATTTATCTAAGCCATTCATGTATATGTGAGTTTGATCCTTTGTTTGTCATTACCACTATACAATACATTGTAAGTATAATTCTCAAGATGCCTAAAACCACATTCATATAGTTAATTTAAAATAAAAATAATATTTTTTCTTCCTAGAGAAGTCCACTCTAAGTAAACATGGACACATTGAACCCATCTCCACTTGGGTTGGTTGCATCCTTCACCAAATAATCAATTGTTTAAAATTTTGATAACATCCTTTTGAATTTTAATACACATTTCATAAGGTTATATAAATTATTTTTAAAAAAATACTCACTTTAAATACATGCCAAGAATCATTCATTTTAGCCACTTGATATTCATTTCATAGAATCATTTATACTTATGCACATTTATAAAATTCCCCATATTCTATCATATTTTTGAATAATTTAATATGTTCAATCATAAAACAAGTCAAGAGACACATAGATAAATTTAAGAGATATTCATTTTCAAGTATCAAAACCATCTTCTAGCTTCATATATACAGTCAAAGGAGCACACTTTCAAAATCACTCCACTTGGGAGAACTATATGGGATTGATTTTTCTCATTGGATTATTCGATACATAGGCATATATCAATCATCAAAGTGGTGATTGAGGTAATCTCATTCTGTTACACTCCCCTATTTTTATTGTAGGTTTTCAATAAATCAAAGTGCAATAAAGTTTTTAAAGATAAGATAAAAACAATGATTTTTTCTTGGCTAGACTATAAATTCAATTATCATATTTTTCGTCATTGAAAGATGTAACATGTCCAGTGATTAGTTTAGACACAACCAGTCTAGACAAGTATATTATTAATAAACTTGGGCATATTTCATAGTTTTCTACCTACTATGTTCCTTTGCATATTTATCCTCTTATTCTGATTATATTATTTCATTTCTATATACTTTCTTGATCTATATTTTTTATATTATCTATTATATTCAAATTAGAATAGTTCATGATCAACATATTAGAGAACATTTACCCATCATCCACTTATAATAAACATGTATAGATTGTGATTTTATTCCTAATTTTGATATAAATCCTACACATTCATTTATTATTTTGATCTTTAAAGTTAAATAGTCATAAAAATAAATATAGATCAATGTGTGAGTTAAGTATATTCCTTCTTATTACTTTTACAAAATAGAATTTTCTATGTTTAGCATATTTGTCAAAATTATATTAGTTAAATATTGTATATCTTTAGCATTATTATATTTTTTAATTTTACACATGCACATGCATGTGTGTGCATGCACACACACACACACATATAAAAACTTAATAATTAAATTTAGTAAGTTCTTAAATCAAAATTATGGTAAAACATATTGGTGAACCTAAACCTTTGTTTTTGAGGCTTTGTTTTCTAAATTTAAAAATTAATTAGAAAATTTTTGGATCAAAGTGGCTCTATTTTCAAACTACTTATATTTCTTATTCATATTAATAGAATTAAAAACTATTTAACCATAAGTTTATATATGTGTGTGTTCCATAGGGTTAAGGGGATTAGATTATATTTTACACAAAGGTGGTAAACTAACCTAATAAATAGGAAAATTAATGGAAAGCTTAGACAAATATTGTTATGTATTTATATAACTAAGATTGATGAAAATATTAAAGTACAACTATTGATAAATATTACAAATAGTTTGAAATAAAATATACTTAATTGGTTTAATATGTACATGCATGTCTGATCTAGAACAAGTTAGAAGTGGAATATAAGGTGATCATGGAATAATAATCATATTCTAGAAATAAATTCTTTGTGGATACAAACACTTGAATTGTATTTAGATAGTTTTGTCGATGTAGGTGTTTAATTCTCCCACAAGTGTCTTGTATAAAATATTGACTAATCTATATGTGACCAATTAGAGCCTTCTATGTTTTTTATCAATTTTTTTTTATGTATTCAAATCATGTACAAAGGTTATTCTCTTTGTCAAATGACAAACCTTATCTCTTCACCCTTAGAGTGACTATGGAAAAAATGGGTTAGTGGGCTCATAGTGTCAAGTTGCTTGGAGAATTCCTCTGTACATGAGTGCTACCTACATATATAATAATATGAAGATTGAATTATAATTATACATTTTACCCTTATGTATTGAATTGTTTGTTTACAAGTATGCAATGTGTGATAATCAAATACATATAATGACCTAGATTGTAACTTAGAAGATATGGCTCATGGGTTGCTCCTTAAATGCTTCAAAATTGTGTAAATAATTCTCCTATGAATGATATGGAAAGAATTACAAATAGGGAATGTTGTCTCACTTAAATTATTTATTTAGTTCTTTTTGGTATATTTAATTATGATTTGTATGTGATTTACAAGTGTTTCCCAAGTGAGGAATTAATGAGTGTTGATATTGTATATATACCACTCTATTTTTAAAAAATATCACATTGAATTGCTTAGGCTAACCTTAAGAATACATTTATTTTGAAAATTTAGATTACTTTTGGGAACTAGACACTTTTTAGTAAAAGTGAACACTTGCATTGATGTAGGTGTTTGTATGGGATGAAAGTGTCTAGGGAGCTATAAAATGGGTACACATCTAGAATTAACTATAAAGGATAATAATCAAGGTTAGATATGTTTCACAATATAGAAGGCCTGGTCATTAGATTAATAATGTTTGTACTAAGATATAATTAATTTAGGCACAAATATTTACTAACATGAGCCTTTAGTAGTGGGTAGGTATATAACTTAAAGGTAAAACCATGATAGTTTTATCCAAGTGTACAAGACTTAGGTAATATATAAATTAGATTTTAGTATCTACATTTTCACTACTTTAATATAGTAATGAAAATGATAGTTTGAATGAAAAAATGCATAATTGGGTGTGTATAACACATATTGTCTTTGTGTGATCCCAACTTGAGTGGTTTGATGGTGATTGCCATGAAATAAATATCATTTTACATTATATAATCAATGTATGAAATATTAAATTGAAATAATTTGAAATGATTAAAAGAAAGAAGAGCATAGGAATACACCTATGTGTCAATCTAACCATATTACCTTTGGTATGATTTGAAAGGATGCCTCAGTGTGAACAATTGAATATGATATTAAGATAATTTTTAACCTATATGCATATATATACAGAGATTATAGGACACAATCCCCCAAACTTGGTGTATAGTTTAGTTTCAACATGACCATTAAACTTATTTAATCTCAATCATGCAACCCTAATATTTTTGTTATCTGGTGAGTGTAAATGATTTAATCAAATAACACTATATATCTATAGAGGGTAGATGATTTGATCAAATATAACCTATAATTTTAGTAAATTTAGATGATTTAATCAAACCTAACTTATAAATTTGGTAAGATTAAATGATTTAATCTACTCAACCTTCTAAAAGTGAACTAACTACCATAATAAATTAGATTGCTAATTGTACATAAGATTCCATCATGTTTATGATAAAATTTTATAATAGTATTTGAAATCTAGAAATTAATTTGGATTTAAAGTTTTAGGTTCCCTTTGTATGGTATATGTACCTCATATATGTCTTAGGCTGAAATTTGGGTATAATAACAATACCAATGTATAGAATGCTAACACAAATATGTACCTAAATCATATAACTATGAAATGTATACTTTTAAAATTAGTGCACTCATGAAGGACATGTTTATATGACATATTTCCAAAGGATTTGGGACATCATATAATTGGTGTAAATGTGCAAGCCATGTTTTCATAACATGTCACCACTATGATTTAGAGATGTTTAGTAGATAATAAGTATAAATGTCATGCCTTTTAGACATGCCTTTAATAAAATATGTAATTATGAAAATCTAGAGTTGTGCCTCTATCCTAATTGACATGCCCCACCTTTTGAGGTGAGGGGAAGTAAAATATATAGTTACCTTACCTCTCAAGGATAAGATAATTGTATAAGTTGTGTATAGATCATGTAGCATTTAATATTAGTATGTATACATAGATATATCATTGATGCACATAATATATGATCACACCAAGTCATAAGATGCATGATGTAGATCATGGAAATGTCTAAAGAGTAGTAGTATAATCTCAATAAGAAATTAAGAACACAAAAGAGAACTCAAAATAAAATCAAAAGGAAATACTCCAAAGACACCTGATACAAGGGGCATGCTAAAATTCCATATAGTCAAATGGACATGACTTAGTCAAATGTACACAAAGTATATAATTACATATTCAAATATCCACATATAATATAGAGTGACATATTCAGAAGTCCAAATAAGTAAGCAAAGGCACATGAGACTGTAATCAATGGAGAATATTGAAATGATCAAATAGGACATATAATTTAATATAATAACAAGGAACACAATCCAAGAAGCACATGGAATATATAAAAATAACATGAACACATCATATTAGTTCCTACAAATATGTTTTCATAAAATATTAATTACATAACATATCAAGCATACTATGAAAGGTATAAGCATGGATATAAGAATGTATAAGTATATAAGCTCAAAAATGATAATGGAAAGTTATTATAATATAACATAACCTAGGTGTATCATGATCAAATAAGTATATGCCCATAATATAATTAATATGTGAGTAGAGGGAAGGCCCAACATTTGTATCTGCATATATCATGTATCAGGGTATGTCTTTATCCCAGTCAAATGAATCATGAAACATGTGATTAAATAGGAAAGGAATTATATGCTTTGTACTAACATAGATCAAAAAAAATATGGATTATAACTATTAAATTTAGGAACATGTTAAATTCTTTTAGTATTTTTGAATTTATTTGAATGTTTTTATAATTTTCAATATTTGATTTTTGTTAAAATGTTGTAATATTTGAAAAAGGCAAATTTTTTCTAATTATCCCATTTAAGGGATGATCATTTGGAATTGATATAAACACTAGATATGGTATATTAAAGTGGTGTTACTACCAAGGAACATGTATAGGTGTAATATCTAACAATGTAGGATTTTTTATGCTTATGTATGTATCATAAGACACTGAGATATCAAAGAGGTAATATAAGGAGTATGGGTTCATGGAATCCATATTTTTTTGATTTTAGTCTACTATAAGTATAAATAATAGGGACATGTTTAGTTGCTCTAGATAACATAATATGTTATGTAGGAGTAGATGAGGATTCTATGGAATGCATTGTGTAGCTCTAAGGTAACGGTCTCTCAAGTATGGGTTGCCTAGGAAAAGGGATTACTTATTGCTTACTATTTTGTTTGAGATTATATTTATTAGGATTTATAATTATCTATCTTGGAATAAATATATCTTGTTTAAGTTGATGTTTTTATGGAATCCCAATAACTATGACTACTATATTGGTATAGATGTATTTAATACACTCATATATAGTAGAAGGTAATTCATAGAGTTTATGTATCCAATATCATCATAATAACATATCAAATATTCATGTGCATGGTATAACTTGGGTAAAAGTACAATATTGTGTCCCACTATTTGACACAAAAATAGTAAAAAAAAAAATCCTTAAAAATACTTAATGATTTTTAGAAAATTTGTAAAAATGTATATGTAGTACATATTTGTATCTATCATCTAAAACATATTTTTTTATTAACCTAAATGTCCCAAAATCAATATATTTTGAGGAGGAGATGAAAGTGTTGTGTCTTCTTTATGCCAAAAAATGGGATAGACTATTCTAATTTGTCCCACTTATAAGGTGGTGATGACATGTGTTGGGCCAAACCGTAAAGGTCAATCAACCTCACCAATAACATGATGCGGGTTCCTATTGAATGATCTGATCATTTTGGTCAAAGGGTAAAAATCATGATGTGTATATCCCAAATGTGTAATTAATTTCATGGTGAAAACATTTTTCTTATGACCATTATCCATCATAACAATATTAATAGGATGGTCATCAAGGTATGTGTGAATAAATAATGAATGAATATCTAAGTTATCATCCAAAATATCAATGCCATCAAAAGTAATATATGGTCTCTAAACATAGGAGTTATAATTTTTGTATAATTTCCAATAATATTATATAATTGGTGCCCATAATGTGGTAGAGGAGGATGTGCATTATATGACATTTTCAATTCTAGATTCCTTTAAGAATGATCTTGTAAGGGATCATTAAACATATTTTGGTTTTGATGGTCACCAAGTTGTGACCCTAAATCTTTGGGAGGATCATAAAATTTAAGATGTTGGTTATTAATAAGGTATTAGATACTATTATTCAAAGTATAAAATCAATTATTATAATGCCTAGGGTCCTAGTGATAGTCACAATAAGAATTTGCATCATATCCATGAGGTAGAGCTATAATTATATCAAACTCTGTGTAAAGAGGAAAATATATAATATTACAATCTACAATATTTTTAAGTATCAAATTTGGAGACTTGGGTAGTTTCATAAATTTTCTCCTTTGTGAATTAGATAAGATAAGCTAATTAGGTTGTTGTGACACTACATTACATTAACAATTATGTTTTATTAATTTTTAGGTTCTATAGGTTTACCTTTTATCTTGGTCTAATATGAAAGTTGGTATCTGATGTAGTCAATGTGTTTGATACATAATTAAGATTTTTCAACTAAATAATTTTCATTTCACAATCTCAAATAATATGGCATAAGTCATCAAAAGCTTTTAAATTTTTGAAAATAATGGACTCATGTAATGGGGCAAGAAAAAAATGACTGAATATGTCTTGAAGTTCCTTGTCTTAAATTTGATTTGTCATTTTGTCCAAAATTGTTTGGTACCTCAAGACATATTCATTGATAGGTTCATTAGTTCCTTCTTTGATCTTTTTGAATTAGGTATATGATACACTTTTAGTAATGTTGATAGAGAAGTTTCTTAAAAATGGATCTAAAAGAGGTTTGAATGCCTTTACTCATTGGATTGGTAAATCATATAACCACCTTAGATCATAGTCCTTGAATTTCCTTGGAAACATTTTAGTCTAAAGTTTATCATTAGAGGCATAATAAAGGCATGATGAATATAAATATCAGAGATGATGTTTGTGATCAGCCTTGCCATCACAAAATATGAACTTAGGTGAAACAAACCCAATTATAATGGGGTGAAAAATATATCTCAGGTGTAAGAGGGTTATGCAACACCTCTTGTGAATCAATAGCATAACGTGACTTCATGTAATTTTGCTCAATATTTGTAACCTTATATTAAAAACTATAGTTTGTAAAAAATATTTCACATGTTTCTCACTAAGGTTTGAAGTTTTAGAAGTAACCAGAGGAGGTGTAAACATGGTTTGAGTTGATATAGACATTAAAAATGGTAATTGGGTTAATGTGCCAATGTTTATTATGGAGTTTCTTGCAATAATATGATTTATTTTAGGGAACAATGGTGTAAACATATAAATCATGCCCCCATTAGATGTATGAAGTGATTATGTGATCAAAAGGAGGGTGGTTGGTATGGAATCATTTGTATTACATGTTTTTCACTCCAAAAATCTTACTCAAAGAATACTTATGAGCTTAAGTGCTCAAAGAGATAAAAGTAGAGGAAATAAGGGACTTTCATCCTAGATTTGAGGATTAATAGATTGTCAATCAGGGGAAAATTTTTAGGTATGTGGCTCCATGATGTATCCTACTAGAAATAACTTCCAAGAGATTTGGTTGATATAACTAGAAATGTAATATCCTAATTGAATGACATTCTTGCTTGTTAACTTGCCCTTGAGTTTTAAATGTCATTGCATCTCTATTAAACTAATTTATAAATAAATGTAAGGGTATTTCTGTCTCAAAACAAACATAAAATAAAGGGAAAGGAAAGGCAAAAAGGTGGATTCTAAGCCTTGATAATGTAAATGATTTAAGGGATGAAAGATACAAAGTCACAGTTATACCATTGTGTCTATAGTTTAACAATTACATAAACGTTTAAACACTTAGTGGGAAAAATTTTATGGAGAAAAATATGAATGTTTAACTCAAAATTCCTTCACTAAATTTAAACACACCAAATACCTATGTTAAAATACATATATAACTTTGAAATCACCTTATAGCTATAAGAACATTAGGCAATGAGTGTTCTAAAGTAAATGAAAAGGATTCAAAAGCAAACTAAATTATAATGAGACTAATATGATTAGTAAATTAATTAATTAAAAAATCATAGCATCAATTCCTTGGCACAATAAAATACTCAATAAAAATAAACTATGGACAACATTCCTAGGAAAGAAGACATAGTTAAAACAAGTAAAATATTTTTTATATAATTTTGACAAAGATTTTTTACATAGTGTCAACTTATTTACAATATATATATATATAGACAAATTCAACTCATAGAATACAATAAGATTCAAATTTCTCCCATTACTAGGGTAGTTACAAGAATTCATTTTAATTGGGAAAAGTGGTTGAGGGCAAAAGAATTCAATTTTGATTTACTTTGAGATCTCCATCAGATCATTCCATGACCAACTTATAACCCTTGATTTTTTAGTTATATCCATGTCTCATTAAGAAAAACATTTTTCTTATTATTCATTTAACTAATCTTTCCTAGCATGTCAAGCCCAAATTAATGCTAAGCTATCTAATTTATATTTAATTTTGAAGACAATTTAATACACATGCCAATTTAAACTTGAATTCTATGTTCCTTGATCAATTTACCATTTGAAATGAATTGAATCTGACTATTAACATCAAGTTTGGACTAAATTTTATTCCTTACATTCATGCCATAGATCAACTCTACATCAAGACCAAACTTATACTCAGTTTTTAGGTATGATGGTCAATTTGATGGCTAGATGAACTTCAATTTTGAACCATGCACTTAATATGATGACTCAACATGTTGACTATTAAATTAGGATCCATTTTTATATTTTTTGTGTTGTCTATTTTCTCACTTGACCTGGGCTTTTGTATGTTTTTAAAGCTTCATAAGGAGGTGCCACTTTGTACTCCCTTGGTTCCTTTTTATGCACTATATGATTTCTTATTAATTTTTGTTATCAATGGGATTAGAATAGCATGGTAATGCCACTTTTCATGATTATGAATCTATTTCTATAGTCAAGTTTCTCATAGTGACCATGTTTTCTTTGTGATTGGGTCCTATGAGCTATCAATATAAGAGATTAGATGGTTTGTGATGATATAGTCTTCTTAGCATTGAGAGTTCTAGGTTTTAAGATGTTTCCATATAGATACATCTCATGAATTTAGGACTTAGGTATATACTAATGGATATATCATCACTTATCCTTCATGATTTATTAATTTTGGATATTGAAATTCAATGGCCTTCAAGTTTTTCATTACTTTCACTATGTTTTTTGAGTCTTAAGCTTCTACGATAATACTATGTGATGGAATCATGGGATTTTGAGACTTGGGACACTTTTTTATCTATAATTTCTCTATAATACCTACCTCCTCATGATTATGTGACATGGTATAATTATAGACCTCAGAGGTTCTAAATGGCTTAGTCTATTTTCAGCTTTTCACCTAGTCTAAGCTTCATGAGATGCTTCCACTTGTCATATGTTCATTTAATATTTGATGTGGGGTAGAATTTTCACCTAAAAATTTTAATAAAAATTACTAATAAAAATAATCAACTCATTATGGCAAAGGAGATAATAATATTAATTAGCATGAATGCAATAATAAAATAATGATTTTATAGGTTAAAACAAGTCATTCCCATATATCAGATAAATAAAAAAGTGCCATGCACTAGGCTCTAAATAATTCAAAGACCTTGGAATTTATGGTATATTTATGGGTATATTCCTATCAAACTTACACTAGGGTACCCTTTTAAAATCATTGGTTGCATGTGCTGGTCTTTTGTTAACTTGGTTAGTGGCCTTGGGTTCATAGGATGATGTCATGTGGCATCATCCTATATATTTAGGGTTTAATTTGATAAAAAAAGATCATAAAACATGGAATTATTATAAATTATCTAAGTTTTTCATATGTTTTAATCCATTATAATACTTGGGTCTCCATGATCTGTTAATGTGAGAGATCAGATGGTTAGCAGGGCTCATGGGGTTGGGTGATCCTTTGTAAATGATTCAAGTCCCCAAATTATAAGATAAGAAATGTATGAAATAAATTTATATATGAAAATAAATTAAATTAATCCTAATGTAATATAAAATAAAATTAATATATAGTAACAAATAAAGAAAAAAAAATTAAAACTTCACACTTGAATACAAGATTTCTCCATTACAATGTGTATTTGATTTTCTCTTTCAGGTATGTGATGCTCACTCTTCCAATGAAAATATAGAATGGGTGGAGTTTTTTTGAAAAATGATGTATTTTATTCACTTTTATTTGATTTATTTGAATGATCTCAAGATCTTGTGATTTCAAAATATATAATTGTGACTATGGGTATGATTATGATGATTGAAAATGGAGATTTGTAAGCTTATTTATGGATACTTGGAAAAGGATCCAATGATGGAGGATAATTTGAAATTTTTAAATGCTCCAAATTATCAATGATGGAATATGAGTCCCCCATGTATGAGGATGGATACCTTTTCAACCTGGTTGAGAAAAGAGTGGAGTTAGTTAGCTAACTCAATAATACTTAGTCAATTTCCTTGATAACTCAGGGGAAAAGTCATAAGAGGTGGATAACTCATTGGATTTGGTTGGTATGAGGGATAAAAAGGTGGGAGAGGTTTGAATAAGTGTAAAATATGGAGTTTAATATTTAAAACTAGGATTTAAGGGTGCACAAGTGACTTATTCAATATGTTGAAGTATTCAATTATTTGATTTTGGGAATAAATATTATTTATTAATTTAAGAAGAATTATTAAATAGATTAGGTGTATTTAAACACTAAATAAAATATATGTTCTACATTTCCCTCTCTTTAAAAGAGTGTTGTGAAGCAATATTGTTTTAAATAATAGTATAAAAATTAGAGTGTTGAAGATAGAGAAGCAAAACAAATATCCAAATGAATGAAAATTAGTGTGATGATGCCCCCTTGAAGGTTTGTATGAGAAATGAAAAAATGCTCAAAATTGATAAAAAGAGGAAATGGGTAAAATGATGGAGATGAAGAATAGATCAATTTATTTCTAAATTAATGTAAAATTTGAAAGATGTTGGTGGCATAAAAAGATTGCCCCTAGTTAATTATAATTAGAGTATGTATGTGAAATATAATAGTTTTTAACCATTTGGAGACTACATGATTATTGTTTTTGCTAATGATGCAGGGGTTAATTGAGTAGGTGTTGGAATGATATATCCCAATAATAATAAACTACATATCTATAAATAGAAAAAGGTATTGATTTTGTAAATGATTGTGGATTTTATGCTGAGAGATTATTGTAATATTTGGAAAAAAAAATTGAAATAAAATGATTTAATGTTGATGGAATTTTCAAAAATGTATGAATAATGAGTATTATGGAGGGATGTAAATGATAAAACTATCATTAATAATACAGATACTTATCTAAATACTAATTCTTACAAAATTGTAGAGGGTATGTATAAAACTATTTAACCCTAGATATTAAATGCTAGAGAAGATATTGGAAAAAGTACATTTCACACTTTATAGACTACATGCTTGGATTGTACTCAGACTCGGAGGTCTCACCAATAGATGTTGGAATAATATATCTAAATTATAGTAAGACACATGCCATAAAATTAAAAATATAGATTGTTCAATTTATTATAGATATTTACAAATTTTATATTTACAATCATTCATAAGTATAAATAACACTTTGATTAAATGATAGTAGAAAATGTGGATTAAATGGATTAGATGGATGATGGTGGTTGAATTGACCCTAGAGATCTTATGTCTCTAAGTGTTTCCTACATAATACACTTTAGACAAATTCTATGTGGGGATATCAGGCTAGATGTAGTTCTCCCAATATGGGAAGAGAAGTGATGATGTAATATAAGATTGAACCATGGATGCTATTACCATACTTAAGTTAATGATTGTACATTATGATTAGTTGATGGAAAAATGATGGAAAATGTGATTTTATCAGTCCCAATTGATAAGTGTAGGATATTTAATAGAAATATTAGGAAATGATTGTTGATGATTACTATGCAAGCATTAAAAAATAAATGAAGTGACTACATGGATTAATGATCATGGATTAAATGATTTGACAACATGGATGATATAAATATGTATGCAAGAGAGAGATTACACACAAATTCTTTGTTTGAAAATGTGAGATGGTTTGATAGTTTCCTTGTGTTTATTTCATTATTTGCATTAGATTTCCAACAATAATTACAACAAAGTAAGAGTTAACCAACCCAAGTTTTGATATTTTCCATGATAATATGCACTAATGGTATAAAAAACCATGATGACTAAAGTGTGATACAATCTAGACTAACAGATTCACAGGACAAGCATCATGATATTGAAGATCATAATAACAACATTAGTAATGCACATAGTGATCTAGACACAAGAAAAAAAATAAAGATAAGATAAAAATATATATTTCTAACAATGAAAATGATGTAAGTAAAACAAAAACATAAGTAAACAAAGACTATAAAAGCAAGTAAACACCCATGATATAAATGAAATTAAATGACTATACAAATATGTAAGAAAATGACTAAACAAAACAAGTAAGAAAATGATATTTTAATATGTTCTTGTCTAGAGTAAAACCCTTTAACATATGCAATTTTTGAGAATGTTGAACTAGTCAATGAGTAATCCTTATAAGGTATGACTAGGGTATGCAACTAAGGACAAGGGATTTTTTTACTATTTTTTATGGATTTTTTAAAAAGATTTTCTAATGTTTTGGATTTTTTTGGAGTTTTTAATGTTTTTGGTTTTTGTTTTCTAGGATTTAGAGGTGTATATATAGGGAATACCAGCAAAGGGAAAACCATATTTTAGCACTGAAGAGTGAGTGGTAGGGTATGGAAGGAATACATTATATATGTAGTATGGATGAGTAGGAAAGGATTGGAATCAAGATGACAAATCTAGGGAACACATGAGGTGAAAACCAAGTGTTTAGTCATCAAAATAACATTACAAGGATAGACCAAGATATTTCTAAGAACATGTCTCAAGATGTTTCCACTTCCTTTTCAAGGTTAAAATGGGAACAAGGATCATTTTATGATGACAATAATTGGATGGGTTTTGATGGGTTATGGGTTAAATAGACAAGGATGTGTTAGGATAGGTAAGGTTACTTAAGGGTGGTATATAATGGTTGAGGATGAGTTTAGGATATATTAGATATGTTTAGGATGGGTAAGAATGCTTTAGGATAGTTTAGGATTGGTAAGGATTCTTTTTGGTAAGCGAAAGATGGTATAGGATGAGATTAAAAGAGTTGTAGGGTGGGTAAGGATGGAGGGATGATTTAGAATGCATAGAATGGACATGGAATAAGCTTGCCCCCAAGTGTATGATACATGTAGATAACTAATTACTTTAAATATGATGCCAAAAATTAGTTTTCATCATGGTAATTACCCAATGTGCCATATAAATGGTTTTCACCTTTGGATGAATTTATTTCTCTTCCTCTTTCTGATTTTTTTATTTTTGGATTTTTGTTTTTTGATTTGATTTTTTATCATTTGCACTTTTTTTTTCTTTTTTTTTTGGAATATTAATTATAAAAAGGGTTTGATATGCATGATGCTTACCACTATTGATATTTTAGTTATGTGCTCCAGAGATGTCTTCAGTAACTTCATTGAATTCTAAGTTGGCTTCTTCCAAATTTATCAGGATATAGTCATAGCCCCTATGATAGAGGGTGCTACCAAATAGGGCAAAGCAGAAAGTATGTTAGATGAAGGATGTGTGTTAAGTACATGATAGATTTAGAAGGATGGAATTATAGTGGGGATGAGTATATGGTTCATGATGTAAAGGATGAATGGGAATAATAATCTTACATTCAGTAAGACTAGGAGTAAATGTTAGTAGGATGATTTATGAATTTAATGCTTCTTCAATGATATCTTCAACTTGTGATGGGGATCCATCCTGACACTATCTTAATGTAGAGGATATATTTGTTTTCACATCTAATAGTGCCATAAAAACGTTTTGACCAAAGGATTCTTCTTGAATTTTTGGTTTGGGATTTAAAATTGGATTGTCCAATAGCGCCTCAAAGAGGTTTTCACTAAGGGACTCATGTTTTTGATTTTATATATTTTGATATAGATTTTGAATGCAATTTGTATTTTGATCATCTAATGGTGCTTGAAAGAGGTTTTCATTATCGGTTGTGTATTTTTATATTTATACTATAGGATCTATTTTGATTGAAGTATACTTGTTGTTCCTTAGAATATGTAGATGTTTCTTGATACTCTTCTAGTAGGAAACTAGCTAGGAAGTTTGCAATTTTTTTTATCATGGAAGGAAGTTAACTGTAAGTAAGGTCATTGTTCCTAATCAAAAGGTGTAGTATATTATCTTGCAAGATAAAAGTTATGAATGGTAATGTTGATGAAAAGAGTGATGGAAACATAGTCCTCAGGGATACTATGAATGGATCCTATTTTGATTATGGATGAAGTTCCCTTAAAAATAACAAAAGTATCATGAACATCTTTACATTGACTTTCAAATGGTTTGTAGTTGATGTTATGGGGTCTAGCATTTAATTCAAAATAGATGGGTTTTATAATTCCCTGATCATGGATTATGTATGTAAGTAAAAATGCATCATGTCTATAAATCAATCTTGACTCAGAGAAGATAGATCATACCTACACTTCTTATTGGAAATGCATTTGTTAAGTGGGAGTATGACCAATATGGGGATCTAGTAGACCCGATTAGGGGATCACTTATCATAATACACTATGGTAAGGAGTTTTTCAAAGCCTCAAGTCTAACACAATCATGAAATAACCCTAAGGGGATCTTAATTGTTAATATTTCATCTATGCTAATACCAATAAAGTAAATATAATCTAGCACTCACTAAATTTTTTGACATAAAGCAGGGGTTAAAAACAAATAAAACTAAACATGCATAGTAGACATATACTCACATCAATGTATATGGAATTCTAATACATGGAAGAGAAGCATAACTACATTATCTATCTACTCTTACAAAGGAGAAATAAATTTAGAAATATTTACCTTAAAGATGAACCCATCGAGCCTCAATCTCTCCCTTTACCAAAGTGCTTCACAAGAAATTGTTGTGGTATGTATGGATAACAAATATAAATCAACTCTAAGCTACATAACCTATCAATGCATCCAAAAGACTTTTCCATAAGATAAGATTCATACCTCCAAATAAAGTATAGAACCCTAAGCTTTCTTCTCAAGTATAATGGTTAATAAGTAGATGTTCATTCAGACTTCTTTCTTATTCACTTATTTCTTATCAAATGGTGGGAAATTTATATATAGGTGGATCTTTCCCTAAACCCTTTTGAAAATGTCAGTCGATAGGGTCGACCTAGGTCAACCCTATACAATTCTAAATAATAATTCACTAGGTCCCCAACTAGGTCAGCCAAAGATCAAAATAGATCCTAACCAAATGTAACCTAAAATTGTATAGGGTCAACCTAGTCGACCCTAGATAGTTGACTGACAAAATAGGATTTAGGTAAGGAAAAGGAGGATAAAATATGGAAAATTGATTAGAATGGGTTCAACTAAGAAGATCAATTAGGGTAAATGGTTTTAGGAAACAAGTGTGTAGACAACATGTGGTAAAAGGGATAAGAATATGATGAAGAAATAATAGTCTTCCCACCCCTTTCTTGGTGTACCCCATAAGGTATGTACTTAGAAAGATTGAGACTTGATGGGTTATTGTAAGATACACAATGTCAGTAATTGATAAAAGTTTTAAAATTTTATGTCTATACATATTCCCCACTCAAATCTCTTCATATGTCACATGAGTGCAACATGGAATGGTGTTTCAAGAAATATAACATGATAACACATAATGCTAATGCTAAGTAAAGTGTAGTAAGAAGAAAATAAGATTAATGAAAAGATAGAATTGAAAAACACATGCCTTTACCTACCTTAGTGTTATAGATTAAAAAAATAGACTAAAAGAGAAATGAAGGCATCCAATGTGAAGAACACTAGGAAAACCTATAGAAGTTAGTGTAAAAAATAGCCAAAAATCAAATAATTTAGAAGATAAGCATATTATAGTGGAAAAGATTCTCTACATCATCACGAATATAGAACAGTGTATGGTTCAAAAAATGGATGAGTAAAAACAAAGATAGAGGCAAAATAAAGAATATGCCAAAAAATAATTAAAAGATTTAGATTTTAAAAAGTGATTATAAATAGGGTGAAATGAAAATCATTTGTTATTTTTGACTTGTGAAGGAGAGAAAAAGAGATATGAGAGATCGAACAAGCTAGGATGGTAAGGAAGTGATAGGCTAGGCAAGAGGGACCTCTAGAGGTAGTAGTGGGTACATGACAGGTAAACAACTAAAGATCTTAAACCTATTTTTGAATATTTGAGTGTTTTAAGTGAATTTTTAGAAATTTGTAATTTTAAACAATTTTTTATGTCAAAGTGAAACTAAATTAGATGTTATGGGTAAGAAAAACTAATTAGAGAAATGGGTTTGAGGGGTTTACAAAAAAAAATTCCAGAAGGCACTTTTTCCATAAAATGTAAGTGTTTGGTAGTGAAAAATAACTAGGTCAACCTAGTCAACCTAGTAGACTAAAAATAATCAAAATCCACACTATCGACCTAGTACAGATGTGCCAACCTTATATATTTTGTAGACTCCTGACCTAGTATAGTTTTCCAACTAATCTAAAAATTCTAGAATGACAATGTAGTACTAGGGGGAAATAAGGAATTGACTTAGATTTTTAAGTTAACTAGGTCAAAAATAGGGAAAGTTTGTTCAAACTAGTTTGACCAAATAACTCGAATAGTATGGTAAGGCATGCAAGTGACCAAAACAGATCTATTATGATCCATAATTACCAACTAAGGGAAAAAAGGGGTGAGTAGGCTAAAAATAAGTTAAAATGAATAAATTAAAGTGGCTTAAGCTTTTTTTTAGTAAAATTGTAAAAATAATGTATTTTGACTATACATGACATGGAGGATCTAATACATCTTTTGTTGTTTCTTGATTGTAGGGATGACCTAAATTATGGTGATTAGTAGACATGTCATAGCTACCAAATCTACTGGATCATCTAATGATACAAGATAGGGTGATATTGATCTTCATAGATGACGGTGGCATAGTAAAGATGTGTAGGATCCACCTAAGCTTAGATTATTTTAGTCATGTTACTAGGATGTTGGGAATGATTGACTAACACCTTCAAGTGGGAGGTGGAAGGTGATACAATAAAAGTGGATATCACCCTAGAGGATGTACATATCATCCTGAGATTACTGATAGTAGGGACACATATTATGACTAGGATACCAGATAGTGATGAGGAGTGGATAGTCTTAGACATATGGGCTACAGGCTTGGTAATGATATATGCAAACTAAAGAGTGAGTATGTTTGATGTATATACCTCATAATTTTTAGATATATAAAAGGATATGATAGGACTTATGATAGCATGAGTGTTGTTACATAAGTCAAATAATAAATTACCACTATTCATGATAGCCTTGAGGTAGATGATACTAGGGGAGAGAGTAGTATATGATCTAGGGTCTATCATCTAGGTCTAACTCAGACATGACATGTATGGGATGTTGATCATAAGGCATAAGTCAATTAGATCGATCATACTACTAATGACATGGATATATGAGAGGTTTTTCATGTATCAACTAAATGGGTTGCCTCATGCGATCAATGATAGGTCACCTCGAGTACTAATATGGAGATAGGACTAGATAACATGGGTTGTGCCCCATGTGCTATCACTATAGATAGTGAGACATGTAGACATATTATGACAACTTTATGGGTACATAAAAATTACATGGCCAAGCTAGGACATAGTTTCACTAGTTTTAACATATACATAGTTGACATGACATTATACCTATAGTGGATAGAGCCACATCTAGTGACATGAGTGCTAGAGTAGATGGGTTTGCCTCACATAGAAGCATCGATAGTGGTGCTTATGGTTTAGTCCTATCATGTTAGATAGATATAGGGGAGGGGATTTCTAGGGCCACTAGTGGCAAGGTTGATGTTTAGGCCACATCATGAGAGATCATGGACTAGTTGAGCATGAAAAATAATAGAGTGGGAAGAGAGGGATGTAGAAGTGAGGACACCAGAGGTGCCACCACTTGATCTATAGTAGGAGGAGTAAAGACTACCAAGGACACAACATCACTAAAGGTAGTAGGAGATAATAGAGACTTCAGATATTTCAACTGACTTGGTAGGTAGGCCAAGGTAGATTTAGACTATAGATAGGCCACTCAAGCATAGGTTGAGATGGACTTGAGCTATGATTGCAAGATTTGTTTTTATGAGGTGATTGACAAAGGAAGTTATCAGAGGCCATGTAGATGGGGATATTGTGCTTGAAGTTCATGTGGATGGTGAGACCATAGTTGTTAATACATAGATAGGTAAGAAAAGATTAAAATGTTACTTAATTTTATTATGAAATGTACTAAAGATAAATAGATTTTGACATATAAAAGTGCTCTAATACATATCTAGTTTGTTTTTTGTAGGTGTATCAGAGGATGAGGAGATTAGATGAGGATACCTTATGAGGGGAGAACTCCATGATGTCCTAGATGAGGCATTGATTATGTATGACCCCGTTACATTAGAGGACCCTAGGGTACCATTTGCCCTAGCTTGGGCGAGCTAGTTTAGACTAGCCAAAGAGGTAGTGAGGTTGATATGAGCATATAGAGAGAGGGTACACGTACCAATAGAGATGGATGTAGGTGAGACATAGGCATGATAAAACCTAGTTAAAGAAAGGGATACACGTTTATATATAGTGACATAAATAATATATGTACATGCTCAAGATATAGTGATACAAGAGTAAGAGAGAGAAACACATCTGGAAACCTTGACCCAGTTATCATAGGTGAAGGCTTAGTTAGCTCATCTATAGGGGTAGGCATTGGGACTGGGATCTTGAACAACCTAATTATAAAATTATATATATGATAGGACATGATATAGATAATATGGGGCTCAACCATAGAACTAGAGCATTGTATATGATTATATTGTTTTATCAAAAATTATGAGACATATGTGTGTGTGGGTGTGTGTGTAGATTATTTTGGCATTTTGTATATTGGTTGTATGTGTTATCATTACGGTTGTATTTATTGATGATTTGGATATATTTCTTTATAGCACATGTATTTGGATTTTTGTTGTATATGATATATGAAATATATGATTTGTGGTTTCTTTTCTATCACTATGTAGGAAACATGCATGGTTAAAAATAAATACGCAAAAAGGACTTGGTAAAATATAATCAATCAAAGAAAATGTACTACACACTATTTCAAGTTGGAAAATGTGTAATAACAAGAAAATGACTAAGTATAAAGAACTAAATGGGAATGGTAAAAAGGAAATTTGTTTTTAAAGCAAACAAAAGATTGGCACCAAATCTAAATAAGTAAAATCATACTAAATTACATTAGGAAGTATGAAAATAATGTAATAAAATGGAAGTCATTTAAAAGGACAAATGGTATAAAAAAAAATCAATTGAGTCATTTAATAATACTAAATCATGTTATGAAGAATAAGAGAAAAACAAAATTGGTAAAAAATTGGGTCTTAAATTTATCACACTAATTCAAGTTGGAAATTATGAAAAATTCAAGAAATGGTTGTAATTTTACATGCACTTAAAAAATAGGTAAATAAGATCAAAAGACAAATAAATTAAGCATAAAACATACTAATTCAAGATGGAAAGCATGTCGAATGGCATGTAACTTCATAATCAATCACATATTATCTCATATTTAACACATACAATTTTGATTGTGACTTGGATTATTGGAAAATTTTGTGAGGAGGGCTAGGTCCCATCCATGGTCTTATACTATAAATTACAAATGAAACACCATTGAGGTGGAATAAATGTGAAAATTAGGTAAATAAAGGATGTGGGTAATAAGAAGGTAAACTATGGTAATTTATGAGGATGGCTAGGTCTAATCCATGATCTTACAAAATAACTCACAAATGGAATCCTTAAGGGGAGTGATCAGTGAACAAAATAATATTTCTCAAGAGAAAATATGAAAAATGTAGGGAATGAAAAATGGAGTGTAAAAATCATATTGTATGAATCTTATAAGAAGACCTTAGGAGATAGGAGGTATAGTAAGGACATGAAAAGACACTAAGTGACTAGTGACCATCAATGTACAAAGGAAAAATGTTCTCTATAGACACAAAGCTTTATGGGAAAATAAGTGTGATACTAAGATCAACTCATGAAGGTAGATTGGTACAAAAAAAGTAACATGGAATTAACTTCCCATGACATGTTCCTTATTCCTCAAGACCCCCTACAAAGCCATCGGTCTACTACAAAGATTGGATACCTGTATGAGAAAGTAGATAGCACTAAAAGATTTTTTATTCTCCTTTTCTAATCTATGGCCTACCACACCCCAATGGACCTCAACAATACTATGAGGCTATCTATGGAGTTTGAGCTTCGACTAGAAGAAGGAGATGTGATTTGAATCACATATTTTAGTGTGATTTAAATTTTAAGAATATTTTTTCCTTTTGTATCTTTTCTTTTTGTTTAAATGATTTGGATTTTGCATAGTTTTTATGGATTTTATGATTCTTCCTCCATATGGACTTGGAATTACCAATCATGAGAGATAGAGTGATATACATGAATGATTTATAAGATTAGGCTAAATAAATCTAAGTAACCAAAGACAAGATTGACTAGGACACTTAGGCTTAAAAATGAACCAATATGTAATGTCAAGTCTCAACCATGTATATGTTTAGATTTATGAAAAGGAGGAATAATTGGAATAAGAAGATCCAAAGTGGACTGATATAAGGAAAGTATAATGAGATGAATTATTTGCTAGCTAATCACATAGTAATATGAAATAACTAAAGGGAACCATGTTTGTATAGCCAAGTCAAAATGAAAATTATCCATGAAAAATAGAGAAAAGAAAGAAAATAATCATAAAGACATAATAATGGAATTTGTAAGTGGGAAAGAAAGAGAAATAAATGATAAATAAATATATCCATAATCAAACACAAATGGTAATATAAGTAATATAGAGTGTGAAAGTAAAATCACCATGTAAGAGAAATAATAATTTGACAATGTCAAATGATATAATAGATAGATAAAGATAAGATTGGAGCACACATCCAATCCAAATGAAAAAGTAAAATCACCATACTTGTTCTCATAAATATTGATAGATCTTCCCACACACATTATCCAAAACATCAAATAGATCTATATGAAGATGGATGTAAATTGCTACCAATGTCTCATGTATCTTGAGTGAGAACTAGGAAAAAACCTCTCATCTAATCTCCTCCATAGAAAAATTAGGAATGCTATATGGATCATGAGAGGGAAATCAAGTAAGAGATGCTCAGGAGAATGACTAGGAGTGGGATCTATGGGAGATGTAGGAATCACTGGTAGATAAAGATCCATAAGTGAAGGAAAATCCATGGGTGAAGGAGGATTTACAGGTGAAGGAGTCATGTGTGTAGGAATAGAAGGTGATTAAGGGACCATAGGATAGGATATAACCATAGGAGATGGATACATGGGAGAATAATGAGGAACCTTCTTTTGGGAATGACATGTAGGGAGAATGGTAGAAGGTCCAAGAATGATTGTAAGGTGATCTTTAAGGTGTTATTTAAGGATGAGATAAAGATTAGTGTGATGGGTGTCACATTGGTGCCACAAACAATAAACCTCACCATAATTAGGCATATATTTAGGTATAAACTTTGGGGGAGGCATGGTTTTATTTGAGGACTAAGGAGAAGAATAATGTAAAGTATCAATATATTTTCATAAATTAAAACAATGGGTGGATGAATGATTTTTTATTCTATGAAATCAATAAATACACTTATGATTGGTATTACTAGAATAAATCAAAAGAGGAGGTGTAATTAGAGTGGAAGGAGTTGTAGAAGACTTGTTAGCCCATTTAGTGGGAAACAGAGTCATATGAGGCAAAGGAAGAAAACCGTCACCAACAAAGGGTGGTGGTGGACAAGGAATAAACCTAGGCTCAATAGAAGGAGTAATGGGATTAGAAGTATAGGTAGACTCATCAATAATAGAATAAATAATATGCTCAAATATAGTGGGATAAAGATGGTTTTTGAAGAAAGTTCTACTATGGGAGGGTTGGGATATACATAACGCCTAAGAAGGGTCACACTCATCTCAAAGATAAATTAGCTATGATGGTCAGGGTACTTAATAAAGGGGCAAGACCCAATCATATCATGATCCATGATCATACTCTTATGATGATCCTAAAAATTTATAGGTGTTGGTGCCATCTCTAATTTATGATAAAGAGGAAAAATAATAAAATTAAAAACTATAAATGAGGGAAAATGGGAAGATATATGAAAATAATCAAACAAAAAAGAATGATAACAAATAATCTTAACATTATGGGCTTGAACAAGACCACCTAAGAATGGATCATCTAAGTAATAACCATCATCATAATCAGGTGTGTGAATTTCAATGATGTAAGTAGGGATGATCTTATCATTTGAGGAAGTGTGGTGAATATAATGCCGAGTCTTGGTCAAGACAACATGAATGTCATTATAAGGAGGTTTATGAGAATGAGGCTATAAATAAGAAGGAAGTTGTAAAATGAGATAAGGTGAGAGATTTTAAGTTTTAATCTTTAGTTTGATCTTATCAGTCTTCTCATCATCATAATATAATAGGTGAGGATCGATGCTCTATTGAATAATAGTTGCATAAGATGGTTTATATGATGAAAATAAGTCCTCATAAGCTCAAGGAAAACATTTTGGGATTGATGATTAGTGAGATCCATAATGGGATCCCACTCATCATAACCCATATTAATGTTGTTTTATATAAGTACATAATGATTAAGAATGTCCTTGAAAGGAGGAGATTAAGTGCATTGTAATTTTTATTGATAAGAAGGAGAAGGTTTAGAACAAGTTTGTAAATTGTGTTACAAAGATTAAATAGTTGGTATAAGTTGATTTTGAGAATTGGTATAAGAAGTGTTAGTATAAGTTTGATTATCATTAGTGTTAAAAGATGGAGGAAAGGTAGAAATAGAATGGGAAGTGTTATCCAAGGGAGAATTAGGAATCATATCATCAATGGTTATAAGGTCATCTTGCCTTAACTCATTTAAGGTAGTTGGAGAAGAATCCTAGACAACAATATATGTTTGAGATAATGGAATAGTGCAGATAGGTTAAGTGTTAATAAATGAAACCACCCTTCACATATTAGTCATGTTAACCACATTCTCTTAAAAATTGGGATTGACAAGACTTTTTACATTATTGTTGGAAGGGGTGGGCTTATCTTGGGTGTCTTGAATAGGTTGGTGATGAGGAAGATGGTCTTTGTAGATAGCCAAATGAGCATTAGCTTGATTTAAAGCTTGAGATTTATTATGTGATTCATGAGCCTTAAAAGCAATGTCATAGGATTTTTGATGATTTATAATGATAGAATCATGATCAAAACTAGGACCAAGAAGAAAATCCATTGCTAAATTTTGGAGCTACTTATAGGTTGCATGAGAGTGACCCAAACTAGCATGAAACCAACCAAACTTGATATGATAATATCAGTATTTCACAAGATCATTAGGGTCAAGTTATCATGGTAGAGGCCTATGTAGATTCTTAAGTAATTCAGTTGAGGATAGAGTTTTGTGAACATTAATGTTATTTTGTGAAGATAAATAAGAATTGGTATATTGTTGAGAAGGGGGAGCTCGTTCTAAAGATTTGTTAGGAATGCTAGCTTGAATGGCATAAATGGTGTCATAAGAGTCTATGACACCATCATTGATAACATTACAATTTTTGTTCTTAATTAAGAAAAGAGGATGCATAGAAGGTTGGGGTGGCTTGAATTGATGTATAAGGAAATATTGAAATTTAGCTTGGTCAATATCCTCCTCCAAAGTATGTGGAGAGAGAGTGTGGAACTGATATTATAACTTAGTAAAAAAGCATAGTGAAGAGATGGAAAAGGTTATCATTGGCCATGTTATGTTCACACTTATTTGACAAATTTTTCCATCTTCTAACAAAATCTTGAGCAATTTTATTTTCAATCTATTTACAATTTAAGTGGGCCAAAGTGTTTTTGGGAAGATCACTAGTTTGGAATTCTTGAACTAAAGCATTCACTAAATCCTTAAAACTAGCAATGGAATGAGTTCTAAGTTGATTTTAATAATCTAAAGCATCACTTATGAGGGTTTTGACTAAGAGTTTGGTAGCAGCAAAGGTGTTTAATTTGACCCAATCCTTATAAAGATTTCCAAATGTTTTTAGATGAAGGGTAGGATTAGTCAATCCATTATAAGAAAACATAGGGGTGATGCCTCCTCTATCAATATTATCAATTTCATTGGTAAGAGGATCATTTTGAATATGTTTAATGGTTTTGTTGACCAAAGGAGGTTGAGGAATGAGATTGACTTAGGAATTTTGAAGAGGAGGAGGGGGAACATTTTTATTATGCGTGAAACAATTAATTGGGTGAGGATGAGTTTTAAGATGGAGAAGGTGATTTTGCATTCTCATCATTTGATTTATGTTATGAGATTGAAAGGTATTCATTTGATTAAGTGTTTGTAATGATAGATGGTGGGTTTGATAGGAATTCTTAATATTAGTTGAAAATTTAGAATTGGTATGAGTAGCATGGGTACCACTATTGATGTTGATAGGATCTTGAGAAGAACCATGATAATGAGAGTCACTAGTGGAAAAATTTGTTTATGAAACAAAATATAGAATAGTGATGGGATGAAAAGAAAAAACACTAAAAGCATGATTACCTTGGGTAGTAAATGATGCACTAGTAGAAGGATTAGTGATAGTGGTTCTTATGAGTAGCCCACTATATGTATAACCTTCCATGTTAGTGGAGATACTAGGCATAGAGGTAGAAGAAGTTAGAGAATAAGAGGTCATGATATGATAAGGGGTCATAATCAAAAGAAGAGGCTAAGAATCAAAGAAAGTGGTACCTCTAAATCCATTTGAGAATGTGGGAGTAGGTGAATGAGGCTCTTCAAATTGACCCCTAATCATTAGATGGTAAATAGTAGAGTATGTTGCGGAAATTTAGAGATAAAGAAGATCATTTTGGGGTATACTCTAATTTGGTTTGGTATTCTAGGGAGAAAATAGGATTATGTTATTAAGAGGTATCAAGAGGGGTCCCATAGTTCATTGTGTGAGTGTCTATGTGAACATTACTCTCATCTAGGAGAGGATACCTAATCTTTATATGGGAGACCCTATGAGGGTTGGTAAGAATCATCATGTTTGTTGAATTAAATTTAGTGTTGTCTTCAAACAAAAACTACATGATGAAGGAAAAGGATTGAAATGAAGTAAGATAAATGAAAAATCAAGGAAATACATAGTGGAATAAATAGTATAGGGTTGAATGGGTTGACATAGCATAGATAACAGGTTTTACAAATATTACAGGGTCAATTAGGTTGATCCAGTATAGTAGACAAAGGCTAGAAAAGTGTATAGGGTTGATTGGGTCAACTTAGTATAGCAAACATGGAAAACTAGAAAGCCTAAAATAGACTATGTCAACTAAAATGACCATGTATTGAGAATAATTTTGAAATCACTTTGAAAAGTAATAAATTAATGGAAATAAACAATCATAACACAAATCCTTACTTTAACGGTGGCTAATGCATGTTTTTGCAATACAAAATACAATTCAGCAAAGAGCAAGAAATCAACTTGGAAAGTAAAAGCTAATTACTTGGTCAAATTAAATGTTTGTTAAATTATTAGAATATAGTTTTAAATGTGATGGGAAGTTGGATGTAATCAAGGAACTAGAAATCAATCTAAAGATAGTTTCAAGATGTTTGGGCTGAAAGGGATCTGTATTGGCAATGATATAGGCTTGGTATTAGGTCCTGACCCTTTAATTCACACATCATAACAATAAGGGTGTCAGGTGATTAGTCATAATATACCACTAACCACATGTTTATACTTAGCCAACAAACCAAGTTAGCTTCCTCCTTGGTGATGAAATCAATATACGTTGGCCTTGGATAGATAATTGTTAAAGTGTTTGTTAATATATTTTGATTTGGTTATTTGTGCATAAAATAGAAAATAGTGAAACTAAATGATAAATTGAAAACAACATAATTAGACTATGTTACCTATAATATGTATGCAAGAAACAAGAAATGAAAGTATGAGCTAATTACTAACATATAAGGGTTAATTTCAACTTTGAAATAAGGTACAGTGTTGATGCAATCAATAGCTTATGAAAATAATACATAATAGGGTCAATAGTGTCACCTCTATACTATAAAAGCAAGGTCTAAAATGAACAGGGTTGATAAAGTCTATCTAGTTATCCAAATTTTACATAAAATACAAAATTGGGTCAATATAATTGATCTAGTTGACTGTACAAGGGAAGTTTTAAAGATTTCAAACTATGAAAAGAAAGACGATAAGGAAAGAAAGAAAGGATAGAAAAGAACCTTAGTGATTTTAAATATGTAGGGAAGTGATATTTATATCAAATAACCTTGAAAAATTCTTTAACATTTTGCTAACAGGGTCGACTAGGTCGATCTAGCTTTGTATAAGCCTTTTATTGAGTGCCTCAACTATACATGGTCAATTAGGTCTACCTAGTATGTTGAACAAGATACCTAAAAACATATAGGTTTTAATACTAGGTTTGACTAAGTCAACTTAGTATACTTAACCTAATGTTTAAAAACCTCAAAAATTGTATTGGGTTAATTGAGTCGATCTATTAGCTTGTACCTAAAAACATGCACTGAAAAATTAGAACTGGTTTGATGCAATCGACCTAGTATGGAAAATATATAATAAAAATAATGATAAAAGAATGAAATAGGTAAATAAATTCTACAAGTGTTAGTTCACATCGGGTTTACCAGAATGTATGCAATCAAAAATTCATCATGTCTAATCAATTTAGGATCAAAGAAGATAGAGAATACCTACACTTCTGATTGGGAATACATTTTTTAAGAGGGAAAATGACTAATATGGGAATCTAATAGACCCAGTTAGGTAATCATAATACACTATGTTAAGGAGGATTCTAAATCCTCTAGTCTAACATAATCATGTAATAACCCTATGGGGGTCCTATATTTTAATAATTTACCTATGATAATAATAATAAATTAAATCTAATCTAGTTTTTACCAAATCTTGTGGTATAAAGTGGGAGTTAAAAATAAAACAAAAACTAAACATGCATAATAGAAATATACTCATGTCAATGTATATGGAATTATAATGGATGGAAGAGAAGAAAAATTGCATTATCTATATACTCTTACAAAGGAGAAATAAAGTTAGGAATACTTACCTTGAAGATGAACCCACCAAACCTCAATATTTCCCTTCAACAAGGTACTTTCAAGAAATTATTGTGGTATGTAAGGATAACAAAGACAAATCAACTCTAAGCTACACAACCCATTAATTCATCCAAAATAATTCTCCATAAGACAAGGTTTGTATCTCCAAATAAAGTATGGAACCTTAAGCTTTAGTTCTCAAGTAGAATGGTCAATAAGAATATGTTCATTCTAACTTCTTTCTTATTCACTTATTTCTTATCAAGTGGTGGGAAATAAACTTGTATATATAGGTGTATCTTTCCAAAAACCTTTTGAAAATGTTGGCCAACAAGGTTGACGTAGTCAACCCTGTACAATTCTAGATAATAATTCACTAGGTATTGAGTTAGGTCAGCCAAAGGTCAAAATAGCTCTTAAGTGAAAATAACCCAAAATTATATAGGGTTGCCCAATCAACCCTATATAGAAAACTAAAAAAATGGGATTTAGGTAAGGAAAAAGAGGATAAAATGTGGAAAAATGATTGAAATGGGTTCAACTTAGAAAAGATAGCTTAGGTAAAATGGTTTTATGAGATACGTGTGTAGATAACATGTTTAAAAAGGGATAAAAATATTATGAAGCACCAATGGTCTGCCCACCCCTTTCTAGATGCACCCTTTAAGGTATGTACTCAGAGAGATTGAGACTAGATGGATTTTTTCAAGATACAAAGTGTCAGTAATTGATAAAAGTTTGAAAATATTATGTGTATATAGATTGTGTTGTCTATAAGTACCTCTATCAATTAGGGTGCATGTTTTGGGATGATGGGAGATTCAATAGGTGATAAGGATTTGGGTGTTTGTACAATGGGTGATAGGCTATGTTGGTTGAAGGAGGTTTTGTACAAGATAAGATCTTGGTCAGAAATGGGATATTTATCAAAAATGGGATCTTTGTCAAAAATAGGATCTTGATCAAAGATAGATTTTTGGTCAAATATTGGCTCTTCAATTAAGGTGGAATATTCATCAAAAATGGATGTTAAACCATGGTTGTCAAAGTTAGGTTGATCAATAATGGATTGGATAAAAATGGATATGTCAAAAATAAGATCTTGAGAAATGGATGAAAGGTTATGACCTTGACTTAGAAGTGGTGTGGCTTGATTAGGCCTAGGAATGACATCTTAGTATATCCCTAAGATACAATTTTTAGATGTGGATACACTTCGATTTACCTTTATTTACCATTCATTAATTAAATCTTAGATATAATGATTTAATCTTGTATAATAGTTTATAGAATGCCCTTCAATTTTGCGATAATCACAATATTCATTAGGTCTATACCACTTAGGTTTTGGGACATTTTGCTCAAAATATTTGGTGTTTGGAACTATGAATAAGTTTAGATAAACCAATTTTTTAAATAATACATCATAATTTTCCCCTAAAAGAGTGAATTTTTTCTTAATAAGCATAGTAATGTTTTTGACAGGTTGGAAGTTTTGTAACTTTGGGGGTAGAGTAATATTATATGGTACATGTGCTATAATTGGATTCCCTTTGTTAGTGTGATAGGGGATGTTAGAATCAATGCTATAAATAATGGATGGGAGACTTGGTTTATTTTGTAAAATATGTTTACTATTGATAAGGTGATGTTGATGTGGAATGTTTTGGGATTCCCTAGTAACAAAGTAGATTGGAGAGGTAACTTGATTTTGGAAGGATAGATTTATTAGATTTGTGTTAAAGTTGAGATTATTCATATTTGGTGGATTTTTAAAGTTTTATGGACTTGAATCTATTGGGTTTGTGAAAAAATATGAATTTGATGTAGTTTGGTTCATGTTTGGGAATGGGTTAGATGTAGAACCAAATGGTTGATTTTGATAAATTTAAAAAGGTTGGTTTTGATGGGTGCAAGAGTTGAAAGGTTGATTTTGATAGAAGATATTTAGATTTGACTACATTTAGGTTTTATTTGTGAATGAATTTTGTTTAGATTTGAAAGTTGTGGTGAAGGTTGATCAAAATTTTTATTTAGATTGATGTTATGATTAGAACTAGATGTATTGGAAAAGAAGTCAGGGTTTGAGTTTTGGCGTGAACTAGATGCAAAATCAAATGATTGATTTTGATTATTATAGAAATGTTGATTTGGAAAACTTGAATGACTATTCAAGTTTGGATTTTCTTGATTGATGGATGATAATGAATACATATTTAAACTCAAATTTGTATATGTTGGATGATTGATTTGATATTGATTCAAATGTGAATTTAAATCAAAATTGGTTGGATTGAACCTTGGGTTAAAATAAGGATTATTTAGATTTGGATTTGTGACTGGATTGATCAAGGGATTATTCCATATAGCCATGCTTATTTCAATGGATGAAACTACTAAGGAAATAATTCACTCAAAAAAGACTTGAAATTAGACTTTGGCAAAGCAAAATACCAAAGTGACTAAAATTTTGATTGCTAACTGAATTCTTTTAAGATTTTAGAGAGAAAGTTTTGATTTTTAGGATAACATTTAAACTCAAAATAATTTATTTGTAAAAAATGATATTAAAACATGTGGTAGATACAAGGAAACACCAAAAAAATTCTTACTCTAAACAATCAAGAAAATTTGCAAATAAAGGGTGAAAACTAGGATGAAGATTGTGAACAATTATTGGGCCTTTCATTGTTACTTACTCATCTATGCTCTGAGTTGTGGCCTAATATTTCTAGGCACTAACCATGGAATATATTATCATTCCCATGGCCAACTAATTTTGGTTTTGAGGGTGTGTGTAAATTTACTTCTCAACACTAACCACTAATCGATGCACCAAAGTTAAATGACAAAAAGGGTTATCTTAGGCTTAAGGTTTATATGAGCTTATCTAGGGGAAAATCATGAAAGAAATTGATAGAGTAGATTCAAACTATTGGATCTTATCTCAAAGTGACCAACATAGAAATAAAGGTCTTAGTGTTTTGATAATCAATAATATTGGATTTCAACTCAGCTATTGAAATCCTAGGTATTGGAGCATGAAAACCCCTCATGTCCTGGTGTGCTTAAAAGACACAACTACTTAGGCAATTGAAATAACTGCGTCTTGATTTATATACCCCACCATTAAATGTGGTTTGGTTTATTATGTGGTGGTGAAATCCATGGTCAATATATCCCCTAAGAAAATTTAGAAAAAAATTAGACACCCATTTTTGATTTCCAAGTTTTCTCACTAATGTAACATCGAGGAAAGAACATACATGGATATCAATTAGGTAACATAGATAATTATGAAAATGTTTCTGATTTCTAGGTATCATTGCTAATGTAATCTAAAAGAAATATAATATGTAAATTTCACAACCAAAAACAAAGATACTAAAATAAAAGTGATATAATTACTAAGAATTTTGAAAAATAAAAACAAAAAATGTTAGCAACAAGAAAAATTAGCTTTTTTATTGATTCTTTTACTAGTCCTTTTTATAAAGTGTCCTAAAAAAATGTGTTATAATGTTTAATTTTGTGATAAATTAGATAGCCTATAATGAATAAGTGAAAAACCACTTAAAACAACCTAAAAACTAGTCTCTATTACAAAAATGATGTTACACATTCAAGTAAGAAAAGCAAATTGAAAAATGACAACACAGGAAAAAATAGAGAAAAAAATAGAAAAAACAAAGACCCATGATTGTATGATGATTTAACTATATAGATCAATAATTTTTATATGAATAATGATGAATTCACTACTAACAGGAATGAATTTGCTATAAGAAAAGATAAAATCACTATACACAAAAATAATTTTACTGCACAAATTGATAATTTTAATACAAAAAAAATATGATTTTGCTACAAAGTGGAATAATTTCACTATTTTAGGTTGAAAATGCTACTGACCTAAAAAATAATTATTTATAAATGAAAATGTTTTTAACTTGAAAAGAGAAAAAAAATAGAGAAAACATAGAAAAAAGAGAAATTTTGTTGTTAAGTCTTGTAATTTTGCTACTAAATCCTTTGAATTCACTGTTACACAGAGAAACATACACAACCAAATAGAAAACTAGTGACAAAAACCTATACTCCATACCAGTACTAAAATAATCAATATTAAACAAAAAAAATCAGACATAAATAATAAAAACCAAAATAGAAATGCTATCTAAGTGCAAAAGATGATAAAAGTTTAAAAAGATGTGGAAAAGTTGCATCGAGTGTGCCAAAAATGTATGAACTAAAATTAGATATGAAAAGAAAGTAAACTAATCCTAATATAAGTTAAAATTAAATTAAGCTAGAGTAACAAATGAAGAAAACGATAATCAAAACTTCACATTTTGAATACAAGGATTCTCCATTATAATGTGTATCTAATTTGTTCTTTCAAGTATGTGGTGCTCACTCCTCCCATGTAAAAAGAGAGCGAGCAAAGTTTTAGTGCAAAAGGATGAGTTTTATTCACTTTGTGTGCAATATCTCAATAGCTTATGAATCCAAAAGATATGATTATGATTGTGAGTATGATTATGATGATTGAAAATGGACATTTGTAAGCTTATTTATAAATACTTGAAAAAGGATCCAACGGTGGAGGATCATTTAGACTTTTTCAATGCTCCAAATGATAAATAGTGGATGATGAGTCCTAACCCATGAGTATGGAGAAATTTTCAACCTAGTTGAGAAAAGAGTGGGGTTGGTTAGATGACTCAACAAGGCTTAGTCAATTTTTTTGACAACTTAGGGGAAAAGTCATAAGAGGTGGAGAACTTTGTGGATTTGGTTAGGATGAGGGATAAAAAGGTGGGAGAGGTTTGAATAGGTGGAAAATATGGATTTTAATATTTAAAATAAGGATTTAAGGTTACATAATTGAATTATCCAATATGTTGAATTATTTAACTATTTGATTTATGGAGGAAATGTTATTTATTAATTTAAGAAGAATTATTTAATAGATTAGCTACATTTAAACATTAAATGAAATTTAGGTGTCTACAATGACATATTTTGCAATCTCAAGAATTAAAGGAGACCCTCAAATATTTACTATGATTAGGCTCTGATTAAATGTGATTTATTTGATTAAAGGTCAAACAATCAATAATGAGTTGGGAGGTTTTAACCTGTTACATTACTTTTATCAATTCTAGGTTTCTAAGGAGGTGACCTACATCATAATGATAAATATTCTATAAGATAAAATACCTAGAAACTTTGTCAAAATTTGAAAATAATTGATTAATTAAATGAGCATTGACTATCTAATGGGATATCAGATAACTTAGAAGGATTTTTCATGGTATTATCGATGGACTTAGTTGATTCTTTGAGACTCCAGACTTCATGTTTTAACGTGATCTTGACAAGTGGCATCTTTGCACTAGATATTGGATCAAAATTGTTGAACCTTTGAAAATACAAGGAAAATATCCAAGAAACTAACTAATAATTTAGTCAAAAAATCAAAACAAAATACACATGAAGGGAAATCAACTTTTCACATAGATGAATGCATACTTTGATTAGAACAAGGCATTTTCATATATTAAACATAGACCATGGACCATTTAGACATACATGAAACAATTTTAAATGCATACTTAAGAAATACAAAAGGAAACATACGTGTGAATTTAACCATTTAAAAACAAATGTAGCCTAATTATTTTAAGACAAAGGCCAAAGTTCAATTTAATGGATTATTTAAAAAGCCTAGTTAAATCAATGGTTAATATTAAGTTTTAATGCAATAAATCATTTAGAATGTCCCATTAGAATTAAATACATAATTCAAACAAGGTAAAGATTAAATCAATTTAAAAATACATAATTAGTGATTTTAAAGTGTAAATTATTCACACAAGTATTGCAAATGAATGAAGAGCTATTATAGACTATTTTCAACATTTTTGGACTAATGTTCTTAGTCAAAATGAACGAAGAGAAAAAATGTTAGATATAATGAATCATTCTCTTGATTTGGAAATTAAAATAAGAATAAAATTCATATACACAAAATATCATAATAATGAAAACTCTAATGGCTTAAATGATGTCTCAAGTGAACTCAATGAATAAATAGACCAAATAGAGATTTAAAGCCTGAAAAATAAATGAGAAACTAAGCAAGAAATGAGGAATGAAGAAATTACTAAATCAAGAGGGTCTCCATATGAATAAATGAGGGTGATGCATGTTGGCCACAACAAATGGTAACTTCCATGTGGGAAATGCTATTTCATTTAGAACATAGACTACACTTTTCATTCTTGAACACAACATAGCCTACAAGTAATTTCTCAAACACAGTTAGAAAAGATGAAAGCCTGGAATGATACAATAATAAGTGACATACTAAGCTGCATATCTATCTAAATACCATTAATGTATGAAGTGAAAAATTCTCTTTCAATTTCATTTGAATCCACATTGAACAATTTTAGATAAGATTAAGCATTGGAACTTCTCAATGGAGTGAACTTGGCTATTTGTATTCAGGGGAATGACATGGACATTGATTTGCTACCAGTTATATGTTTATAGCCTAGACAAAGATGACTCGAGTCCCACTCAAGTCCTTTCTCCTTTTCTATCTAGGATACAAATCCTGTGTTGGATATTTACTAAATCACCCTTTTGAGGAAATACATTAGATTTGGCATTTTGAACTTGGTTGTTCTTACATATTTTTATTTGAAAAGGGATTTTACAATTCAGTCCATTGATATTTGGGAACCAATTCATGGGTAAAATTATTTTTAGAATGCTCTAAGTATTCATATAATAATAGATATTTCAGTGGTTTCATCTATTTTAGAATTTTTAATTAAATGCTTAGTGATAGATTTGCAATAAGAAAATGCAACTATTCTAGAATACACTTACTCTGTTATGATTAATTAGACTTTGAAATGTTTAGAATATTAAAAATAAATTGTTCTTAGAATATGAATTATTTAAATGAAAATTACCTTCTATTCTCCAAATATTGACTTTCACTTTCTAAGCTTTTACTCAACCATTAAGGTGAATGACACACCTAGGCAAGGATCAAATTACTTTAAAGGACCTTCCTCTTTCTTATAATTTCTCATGTTTTAATTTTATTGAGGCATGGGCTATGGATTTTATCAAATGAAAGGCGAGGATAAATTTTTGATATAGATAAATTCAAACACAAGACATACCAAAAGGAACAAATCAAAGAACAAGGAACACAAGGAAACATATGACAAATGAAAACACATGAAAAATTAAAACACATGATGAAAAAAAGAGAGAAGAAAACACACAATGGAAGGAAATTAGACTAAAGTTAAAACTACAAAAAAAAATTTTAAAAAAAAAATTAATGAAAGCAAATGTTGAAAGTAGGTTACTATAATAATATGTACACTATACATTACTAGATCAACATGGGACTACTCTAAAAATGTAGTGGAAGGGATCACTAAGAATTAGTGCTTCAATAAATATCCATTCACTATAAATGAAAGATCATTTCCTTTTATGTCTTTGAGGCTAAAGGTGTTATGTTCCTACAATTCAGATATCATGTATGGGCCAATCTAAAGTGGATCAAAATTGGAATGTCAGCCTTTATTTTCAAGGGCTTTGTCCCACAGAAGCACTAAATTATAAATAATAAAATATTTCAATTTATCCTTATTATAAAACCATATTTTTAGAGTTTCTTTATGCTTTGTAAAATTTAGTAAGGCTTCCTCTCAAGCATCCTCTAGCTAGACAATATCCAATAGTCTTGAATTTACCTTCTTATTACATTCCATGTAATGTTTCATGAACATATATATGTGTGGCTTGAGTGTAATTAGGTATATGGGTTCCAAACCATAAACTAGAAAGAGTAATGATAATTTTAGGTCATGCTTATATTTGGTGTAGTAAAACTAGAGAGCATACTTTAATATCAAATGTCATTCCCTTGGTTTTTATTCTACCAACTTTTTGATTGCATCTATTAGATTTTTTTTGGTTGACTATGCCAATACATTACCCTAAGAATAGTATTTTTATGAGTATTTTAGAATGATCCCATGTTCATATGCCCATATCTCTATTAATTAGATTACAGGGCTATTATCATAAACTATGGAAAAAAACATGCCAAATGGGATAGTTATGTTTTCTTCCAAGTAATTGATCACTTCCTTAGATATGATATTTGTTTTTGTTGTTTCCTTAGTCTACCATGTAAAATAATATATGGTAGTGAGGAAAAATTTATGGCCTATTGAGGAGTTAGGATTAATGATTCCCATGAAATCCAATCCCCATTATGTAAAAGGTATGTCTTTCATAATACAACATGGACTTATCTCCTAGTAAATGTTTACAATTGATGGCATGATTTATTATGATCTTGTACATACTTGAATATGGTAATCCAATAATATCCAACTCATAGTATCTTATGAATAGTTTTTTTTATTATAGGATGATCACTACTTAGATTCTCATGAAAGCTAGCCATAACTTATTTGGCTTCATCTTATGATTGGCAAATGAGGTATATACCTTCATAAATTTTCCATGACAAAAAAAAAATTATTCACCATATAAAGGCATGGATATATGTAAATAATATAGTCAGTGAGTGGGGAATACCAATCATGACGAGGCATTTTAGTTTGGTCAAGTTGATGCACTATGATTCAGGGATCAATCTTAGTTATTAACTAAGTAAGACCATGGACCCTCACCAAATTGTTAGGGTTGATTTATAAATCATATTATTGTATTTTATCCATCCATTTGCCTCTATGTTCCCATAATTTATTCTACCCAAACATGAAATTGATGGCTAGGTCTGAAACAATTACATGCACTTATTTTTTAGGATGTAGCATATGAGCTTTTTTACTATATTAACCAAGGATTATGAATGCTTATCCAAAATGGAATACTTGATTTATACATATTTTAGGTTAAACATCATGAACCCAATTTGATGATCCTATACATATAGCCTCTATGTTATAACTATAGTTATGGTATGTTCAAATGTAAAAGGTTACAAATGAAAGTCCTTAGTATGAACTAGGTTGATTAGCACAATTACCTACATGATGGCATACTTGATGTCCTAGTAGGTACTATTAGATTTAATGTTACACACTACTTTGTCATTATATTTAAGCATAGCATTTAAATGTTTAATGATCTAAAAAAATATATAAATAAACTTATGAACCAATTTAATTTTCCTAAATAAGGATTTTAATTCTTTCTTGTTGTCAAGCAAAAGTAACTTGAAAACTACATCATAACATTTAGGGTCCATAGTAATACCTTATGTTATGATGATTTATAAATTAAAATTACCTTTGATGACACCAAACACACTCTTATTTGGGTTTAATGAAATTCCATACCTTTTGTACTCCTCAAAAAAATTTTGCAAGTGGTGCATGTGATCAAACCTACATTTAGAAAACATTGTTAAATCATCCATGAAAATTATGATGTATTTCCCTATTCATACATAAAAATCAAAGTCAATGGTCATTTTAAAGTTTGTTATTTAATTTATCTCACTAAATGTAATTCATTTATAATTGAAAGTGCCCCATTTCATGGTGAATGTAGTCTTGGCTCTATTTTTTAAATTTACCTAAACTTGATTATACCCTAAGAATATATATATAAAAAGTAAATCATTTGGGATCCACTCTCCATGTGGATTACCTCATCAAGGGAAGGCAATGGATAATTACCTTTATCTAAGGATATGTTCATATTTATAAAGTATATTCATATTCTAATATCTCCATTTTTATCTCAAATAGGCATTAGATTTATTACCTAAATCAAGTCATGAACTAGAAATATTATCTCAGATAAGAGAATTTTATGAAAATGTTTATGTATAAGTGATTCTTGAATTGTGTTCACATGCATTTTTCTCTACTTAAATGGTTTTTGATTGGGATTAAGAGTAGTGGTGTGGTTTATTATCTTTGGTTTGAAGACCTTGAGATCTCCATTGGCCTAGGAAATGATGTCTTTATATCTCAAAATAAACATTCAAATATATTTTACCTTTGTGTCCATCCAATTGAGACCAATATTGACATTTTAGGGATTTTCTAGAGAGCCAAGGTTAATGTTTCAACATTTTTGATGCTCATATTTTGGATTTTTTAGAAGTGTGTAGGGATTTTTGAATTCAACTTACATTCATCTCTATAGCACCATCATGGTTAAATTATTATTCCCTAGTATTGTCCCTTTCTTCTTCATCAATTATTTGAGCCTCAAACACACTTGACTTGTGAATGAAATATATGGTATGTTTGTGATATTCAAATATCTATGAATTATCCACATTTTCTAGGACAAAATAAAAATGGTCAAACTCAATATAAAATTCCAACAATTTTATGTCATATAGAGGTGTCAAATTAGAAGTAGTTACTTCCAATGAATTAATAATTTATTTTAACTCTTGGGAGATATGAATAACATATAAGCTAGGGTATATTTTTATTAAATCCCACATCCTATGTTTGCATTTTCTAAGATAGGAAAATTTACATTGAAAAATTATCTTAACTTAGTTCACAACCAATTTGGAGTCACTGAATAGTTTCAAATCTTTAGCCTTATGCTTCAATATAAATTGCATCCCAAGGATTAGTGCTCCATATTATTATAAATTGTTAGTGCAAGGGAATTTTAACCTATAAAAATCTAGATGCCTCTTTCCTTGTGGGTCTATCAGTATAACTCTTATCCAACTACCTTTTTAGAATGGGCCTCATTAATGTTTAGGGACCACAAACCTAGTAGGTCAATGTTATTATCAACTTTGTCCTTAGTAAAATTTGTTTACAACATATAAATTACTAATTAAGAGGATAGAATGTTCATTCTTTCATTGATTGTGTTGTATTTAGTTATCATGTGCTTCATCCTAGGTTCCCTATATACTCTTATCTAATTAGGCATGCCATCAAAGGTAACATGTATGGGAGAAACCCATAGCCATGTATTAACACAAGGATTTTGACTAATCCTAGTTGAGAAGCATCATATAATATTCATGAATATTTACAACTTGAATATATATGAACTATTGAATCTTAGGTTCTAATTCCAACTACATATACACATTGAGTATCTCATCAACTAACTTAACCTTAGACTTGTCTAGTTGAACTAAAACTTTGTCTAATTTTATAGGCACTAATCCAAGTTTTTCATAAACTATTACAAGTATCACATTGACTGAAGCTCTTAAATATTCTAAGAAATTATGTAGGTTCTTACCAAATAGTCTAATAGTCAAAATAAAGGGAGGAATTTTAGTCTTACTCTTGTGAATGAACATGTTGATGTGGGAAATTTTTTACTTTGGCTAAGTTGGTCTTTTAATGAATGCTTTTTGTATAAGATCACATTTCTTTATGATTTGAGCAAGCTCATAAAATGTGATGATATCTTTAATCTTCTTCATATATACTATTATATTGTAGCTATTGACTAGATAAGTTTCCACAAGGGCTTTAGTCTCACTAGACTTCAGAGGTGGTGAATCATTCCTAGCCTTAGTATTTGGTAGAGTTTCACCATTGTTAGTAAGAGTTGAGGCGGTGAGGGGTTTTTTGCATCTTATTCCTAATGACACAATTTATTCATTGGAATTTTTGAAAGGCCTACACATCACTAATATTTTCCTTAGGCTTATTGTCTTTTTAGCAATAAAATTCCATGGTTTCCAACACTATCATTGTATTAGGGGTTATACTAGTGTTGAATGCAATTGGGTGATTAGGAACCACCTTGTATTATTTCATTTTCCTTTAGAATTTGTCAAAGGAACTAAAAAATTCAATGCAATTGAACTCCCCATGTTGGGTTGTTTGATGCACACTACACCAATTTAGGAGAGATATTTTACATATGTTTATCATAGGAAATTTATTGTGTGATAATTTTGGTTGGTTATTGGTATTATTTTAGGTTTTATTTTGACTATGATAAGTGAAATTCTTGTTAGAACTCTTAACACCAAAGCTACCCATTTTTCTTTGCAATCCCAAGAAGCCATTACTCAGTCTTTGCACCATATGTTGGATGGAATCCAGCTCATTTTTAATATAATTTTGTGGTATGTTTTGTATATATTTAATGAAAGGAGATAAAAAAATTTGGTTATGAGCTTGGGCTGCTACCTCATTTCCTATTTTTGACTATTTTAGTCACCCTCATCTCTCAACACCTAATGTGATTGGGAAAACTCAATTTATTAATCAATAAGCAGAGTATGGTCCTAAAATCAACTTTATGATGACTAGGCTAGCCCAAAGATAGGTATGTTAGAGTCATTCAAGTTCTTTAAACATTTTTTCTCCACTAGGCCTATTATATTGATTTTTAATGTGAAATAGAACAAAGGTCTTAAAAGGTACTTATGAGTTCTCATAAGGTAATAAATACATCAAACTTCCCTATTTGAAGTCATTAGGACATAAAATGTGTGTAAACATTCTATAGGGAATCATAAAGTCACTTTCAAACTTCATCACAAGCTCTCTAATCCATACATATTGACTAAGGGTGAATTTGACTATGTGTTTCCCTCTTTTTTCTCCCTCCTTGAATAATATTTCAAACATCTCAATATGGTAAGAGTGCATTCACAAATGTTCAAACTATTTCTTATATTCAAGCCCTCATCCATGAAAGCCTCCATTGTTCCTAGTTATTTAAGCATGTTTTTAAGCTTCTTAATGGTGTGATGAGGAGAATATCATAATTTAAAAATAATTATGTAGGCATGTATGTATCATTAAATGATTATACATGATACATGGTATTGGTTCTTAGTTGTGCACCTCTATCATTAGGCCTTTCACACTTGAAGAAGGTGGTAAGTAAAGATGGAAAACCCACTTAATATGTCATTGTAACTAGGGAAGGGTTTGACATCATGATTGGATTGATATGTAGAAAATGATTGACAGGAACCTATAAAGGGTATGGTCATTTCCCTATTACTTTTAGATTTTCCTGAACCAAGGTGAGACAACCTAAGGGGTAGCTTCACTCACATGAAAAGATTATGTGATTCAATCTTCATGGTGACCTTTAACACAACTGAATATAAATATAACTATAACATAACCAAGCATGCTAAAACCATCCCACAAGGGTTATCACATAAGATGATTAAATTTTATAGGTAAAATAGAAACTACTAAAGATATATATGGATATGATTAAAACTTCCATTCTATAGAATATTCAACAACAAAAGTCTAAATAGGATATTGCAATACTAATTTTTAACACACAAGATGCAAACACATGCTAAGTACACAATGTTTATGTTTTCATAGGAAAAAACACTTTGGATATGTAGAGGTTGTGTTGTATTTAGGGTAAAACAAGGTAGGAAAAAAACTATCAGTTCATAGATATTAGAGCTAGAGGGTTAACATATGAGCATAAAGAATTTTAAACAAACTACTATATCATATTTACCAAAAAATGTACCATATAGCTAACACAAATGAAATCAAATTCATGCACAGGGGATATACTTAAATAACCCATTCTAATTTAATCTATGAGCCCTATAATACCCTTAAAAAGTCTATCAATACCCTATTCCCAAATATCAAAGCAGAGAATATTTTATAATCTATACATACACTCTAAATGACCACCATTAATATGAATACATTAGATTACCAATCAACTAGGCAAGTAAAACATGACATTGTACTTGAATAACAAAAAGAGAATAGAAACCACGTGAAATTTTCATTTATCATTTGAATTGGAAATGATTATAATGTGTATTGATAAAAATTATAGTATCAACATAGTACAATAGTGTTTTATAACAAGGGAAACATATGTAATGATCTCTAAGCTGACCAATGATTTTACATAAGAATTAAATTTGACACCAAAAGTTTTAGAAAGTGAGAACTCTCTGAGGCTATATTTCTTGAAATTTTTTTTAACTAACCCTTGTAAAGGGACATAACCCCTTTACTTATATCAATTGAGCTTAGCCTAGCATAATCCTCAAAATGCTCTAGATGGAAGATTCCTTCATGGGCTTAGAGTCTATTAGACCTTGTAACAAACATGATTCCTTAGATTATGCATGTGCTCTTATGAATATGGAAAAATTGATCCTCCACCTTCATAAAGTATATTTAGTTATATGTGTGAAGGTAGATCATGCAAGAGATAAAACAAACCTTTGTTATCTTGCATAACAAACAAAATGTCCCTTTCTTATGTACATGATTACAAAAACTACTTCAAAAGGACATGCCACTATTGCGTGAAGTAAAATAGTTTCCCAATGGGAAATGAGAAAACAAAAGGGAAGAGAAAGGTAAAGGGAAGTGAAGAGAAAGGAGAGGTGATGCTACATCAGAAGAAATTAAAACATTCAATTAGGTTCTACAATCAATCTGAATGATAGAATCCTTCACCAACCTATTTTTGTATTTGATATATTCATCAAGCATGGGGATGAAACTCCCTTGGTCTAGGCCTACTTGTAATTGAATTTGACTCTATATTCTTCAAGCCAAGTAGTAGTCCACTGAATTATGGTTTGCTTCCATCAAATGAGTTCTTTGAGTTGGTCATAGTATTTCTCAAGTGACACCAATTGATTTATCTTATTAAAATCAAAGGACTCTTATGGTACACCAATGATATTCTTCATATTAGTGCACACTACCTCCTACCCCAAATCATGTGCACCATTAATGCTCACCATCTTTCTTATCCCAACATCTATTTCTTTTGTCATAATCTTGAGAGACTATTCTTTTCCTTTTAGATCAAAGATGCGATCCTTGATCATTATTAGATGATGCTTGATTGCTAATTGATATTATTTGGGCCTTTTGTGATCATTTGGAGTAATGATCTTCTCTATAGTCAAAGCATTTGTGCCCATATTACATATCTCATCCATATTATATTGAGCTCCTTCCCACTTCTTTATGTTCACCTCATAAAGGAACATTTGGGTATCACAGTCCCTTTTATTTTACACTATCACTTAAGCATTTAAATGTTGAGTGGATTATTTCCTCCACCTTGGTGCCCAAGTCTTGTTTCCAACCTTCAATTGCCCATCTTTTAGTCTTTAAATAATCAATTTGGCTAGAGCCAAAAGATGTGAAGGAGAGATGGAGAGGACCTATAACTATGTTAGTAGTTGGAGTTATTACTTTAGGTTCACTCAGTAACTTTTGAAAGTACTAAATCATAGCCTGGTTCTCTACCTTCAAATCCTTGAATGTAGCCTTGTCTTTATCCATTTTATGTGACACCATGTTAGCCAAGACCTGTGAGCTATGTTTCAACTCAATCTATGATGGGTACCCTAGATTGTAGCTATATATAGTGTAACTTTCAAGGGGAACATCCTTATTTAATGTATCAGGTGTAAGGATAACTATCTCAACATTCCTTTCTCCTATGGTGGTGAAGGTGGTTCTAGAATGTGTTTTGGCCTTTTTAGTGGGCTTGGCCTTATGTGCCTAAGTGATCATCATTTCATCGATCTCCCCTATTTTTTTCATAATGTCTCTTTTTTCCTTGACCTTCTCTTCAACCCAAAGAAGGGGTATGGTCTAAAATCTCATTAAAGTGGTAGACATTATTGATGGCCTTGAGATAGTGAAGGGCAGAGTTAATAAAGTGATAGATGCAGGGAGCACCACAAGTTTTGGATATGGGCTCAACACAAAATGTTTAATCTACTCATCACTCTCTTAATCTTTGCCACCCTTATCCACTCCATGCTCCTTTTCTAGGTTTGGCTTTATCTACTCTAAAACATCAAACTCTGATTGGGCTGATGAGATTCCTTGAGAAATTTCTTAATCCAACTTCCTTATTCTATTGACTAGTTAGAAGGCTATGTATCCACTTTACCTTCTTTATATTCTTGGGCCTTAGGCATGGATGAGGCTATGGTGAAATCCTTACTTCCTTCAAGAAACTCTTCACTATTCATGGCCTTAATACCTTTATCATGGGCTGGGACATGGACCTTGATGCAAGGGAGAAGATCTCATGGTACTTCAATTGAAGTACCACTCCTTGAAACATCCTCCATAGGATATTTATTTAAATCACCCAATTATTTATTTATTTCTATATGGGTTGGGGTACACATTTGTATGTTTACTCCCCCACCTTCTTATGTACTCTCTTTCTCCTCTAGTGATAAACTTGACACATTTGAAGGTAAAGGGGCATCTTGTTGTATCTCTAGAGCTACTTGTGATTTTTCTTACTCAACCACCTCTTTTGGATTAGAGGAAGTTTAAACATCTTGTTCTCGTTACACTTCATCTCTTTCATTAGTATTTCACAACTCTTTCCCTCCACCCTGGTCACCTTGGCCTAGTTGTTAGGTATGACATTATCAATAAATGACTCTATGTCTAATTAAAATACATATTTCTCTTGAGAGGCTTGAGCTTGTGTAACTACCTCAACACTGATCTATATAAAACCATCAAAAGATAAAGGATAATTTGAGGTTAGGATGTCTTCCTCATTACCTTTAATTTATACTATTGAGGGTCCCTCTTCAACAAATAATCCCATCACCAAGGCCTTCACTAGGGTTTGGGGCCTCTCCCTTAGAGTTCTCTACCTAATCTTTACTTGAGGAGGAGTGAAGGCACACTACTTCTTCATCACATTAGTAATGGGGCTTACCTCATCTAAATCCTCATCATCACTCATATCCCTTACCCTCTAATCATATGAGACTTGGTCCTCTTTCCTTTTTACAGGGACCTCCTTAGAAGGTAGGTCCTTAAAGATGACTTCCTTCTTCTTCATCAGGAACCCACTTAGAGGTTACAGAGCCTTATTCACTCTCTTTTGTTTAGGATACTCTCCTTCTTCCTCCCCTCCTTGGTGCTGTAGTCGGACCAAATGTCTTCAAAATGTGATTGATTTAATATCACATTAGTCACCATATTTACCAACCATCTAATGTCATAATTAGGCTTAGGAAGCATATCATCAATCACATACTGGCTCATTTCCTATTTTAATCCCTTCTCTTTGGAAACCAAAGGACATGAATAATATCTAATCATAATAGGAACCTTGAAGGGATTGTTAATCTTTTTTCCACTATCATTTCATACAAAGTCACCATCTATTGACTCAACTCCATTATTTCTAATTTGTCATCCAAGTAGCTTGGTAATTTGTGTGGGCACCCTGATATATGTGAATGTATTGAATTGGATGTAACAGGCACTATATTTTTTAATTACTTTCTTGGACACCCTAGACTATCTATTGAGGCTTTCCAAAGGAAAGAAGACACTTATCATAATATTGAAAAAGCAATTGTAAACTCTATAAAATCTCTTCTTGAAGCCTTTTTTGATATTTTTTTGGTATATTTCATAAATCCTCATTCCATTTCAATTATTGGTGAGCCCCTACAATGTCTTATTGTGCATTACATTGTACATTAAATAAGAGGACATGTAGAATGTATCTATAAATACCTCTTTTGAAAGAATTATAACTTGGAACTACATCATCTACCTATGTAGACTATCACTGATGTTAATGGCCCAATCTAATTTCTTTTGCTTTTCTAATATGCACATTAAGATCAGGAACATCCATGGCTCAAATTTTTCCATGGTGGGTATCTCGTAACCCTAGCAACCATGGTAATGACATACTATGGATATTCATTAAATTCTTCCAACTTCAAACTCTTAGACATCTTATAGACCTTTTGTCTTTTCTTAGCTAGCCAACAAGAGTTGATAATGTCCCAAATTTCCTTATCATTCTTCTTCACATATTCCTAGCATTACTATATTTTTAGTGTAATGATTTTGGGCTAGGGAGGAATTCCAAGCATTATGTTGAGGGCCATGTGGGTGAAAGAATAGACAATTGAATGGTTACCATTGAGGATAGTTTTGGTGTGTGGTTGATACACCCAAGCACATGAAATGATCAAATTTGAATATGGGGTATCTAGGGGGAATGTTTTCATAAGGGTGATGTAGATCATACTAGTATTAGCTACTAATTGAGGGGGGTCTAGCTATTGTACAACATTTAATAATATTGTAAAATATAACCCCATGACATCTATATATTTAACCCCCTCAAAGACTGAGATAATCATTCCCTTCATAAAAGTTAAGGATACTACCATTTATACCCTATCTCTCTATTTTAATACTTCAAATTTTGACAAACCATTCACTCAAACAACCCTCGTAATACCTTGCATCTCCTCTTAAAGAACATAACTCAAGGATTTGAAAGAACACTTACTATTAATTTAGAGGGTGGCACATAATGGAAGCTAAAAATTCATGAAGAACTAATTTTAATATCATTATCATGCTTTACTTAGCTAGGGCACACAAATAAATCAAAGGCACAAATGGAAGTTTTAAATGCAAAGGGTGGATGCAAATGAAAACAAATTCCTTATTTATAATCCTTTGCATTTTAAGATTAGGGTTTTCATTAATACATCAAAGAATAATGATTAATCACCAACCACCCCCATTAATTACTTAAGCTTCATCAAAAAAAGAGAGGGAAAGTAAAAATGTTTTTTTATGTTGAGCGATCCTCCTTACAACACATGGAGCCATACAAGTGGAGAATACATCATCATACCTTTTCAAGCCTTCGAGGACCTTCATACTTTTTCACTCATTATTTTCCTTTGGTATAGTCATGCAATATGCCTCAAGCTCCTCATGAGATGTAAGAATACCATGTGTCATTATTTAACTTTAAAATTTAGGAATTCAAGCCTTCTAGGACCTTTTGAACCTTTCCCACCAAGAGGTAAGTGGGGAAATTTTTAGTAAGGACCCAAAACATAAAAGACCTCGAGGAGCTATCATGTGGTATCACTTTCTTTCCAACTTTGGAGACTCAATCCTTGGAGACTTTTTGCACCTTTCCCACTCAAAGATAAGTGGGGAAATCTTCAAAAAGGGCTCAAAACTTATATAGCCTTAAAAATCCACCATGTTTCTAACTTAAACTTGAGCTCAGACTCTCAACCTCTTTTAACCTTTACACTAGATTTTTTCAAATGGGAAGGGTACCAAACCCTCCTAACCCCCAAAAATATTCATAGGAGTCACATGAGATAGACACATGTCCTTCATTTGGTTCATCAATAAATTCCTCACCTTAATCATCAAAACACATTGAAGGTGAAATTTAGAAATTTCATATGGGGCTCTATAATTTCTTATTCAATGTTAAGGCAATAAATCCATGCACAAAAAGAGGCTTACTATATTTCAATCTTCCCTCCATGAATCTTCCTATCATGAGACATTTCATCTAACCCTAAATTCCTTTAAAACTATTGAAGATGTCCTCCATGTCTATAAAGTACCCTTCTAACTCTTTTCTACATATAAAATTTTTGGATCAAATATCTCAAAAACACTTGATACCCAAAAGGTAAGGTATAGAATTCTTTCAAATATTTAGAGTGGATAAAATATCTGATGAAAGTAAGTCTTTAAAACTTTCATCCAAGATAAAAATATTGAAGATCCACTTCCATCAAGCATTTTGCTCATGCTAAAATCTCAAAAGGTCAAAATAAAAGAACATTTTTATTTAACCCAAAAACAAGATAGGAGACTTGACACATTATAAACATGAATTAAACCTTCTAAAGGAAAATAAGGAGATAAGACTGGGTCTAGTGACACAAACATTAAGACTCACTCTATTTTAACTAAAGATTTTTTTATGAGAAGGGCCCAATTTTTCTAGTACAATTTTTGGCACTAACATAGTATCTTTCTCAAGGATGTGTAACCCCAGTAGGTATATAGAGAACACCAGACTAAATGCCTATCCATTGGACCATGGATTTAAAGAATTTGCAACAAAGGTAAGGAAGACACACCATGGGTGAACATAGTTTCAACAAGGCATCCTAAAAGAACAAAGAGGGAAAGGATAAACAAAAACTATATAAACATAACCCCAAGTAGGAAAAAAAATACAAAGGGACTATGCAATATGCACATATTTACAAAAGAGCATGGACTCAATCTATAACATGTTTGAGGTGTCTACCATTAACTAGAAATTCTAGGATTTTTACATCAATATCTTTGAGCTAAAATGTATGGTTTCCTATCTGATAATTAATGGTATAGGGACCCATCCATAGAGAATAAAATTTACTATGTTTCCCTTTGTCTTCATGTATGTTATCTTAGAGTAGAACCAAATCATCAATCTAAAAAGTTCTTGGGGTGACTTTCCTGTCAAATATATTTTAAATCATTTTATTAAACTTTAAATGATTTTCATGAGATTGTCTATGAGATTCATCAAGCTCTATGATCTGGTAGATCCTTTCTTCATAGTGGTTTATTTTTGTTTCATCCTCATCTACTTACTGCAAGAATTAATACATAGGCAATTGTAGATTCAGAGGTAAAATAGTTTGAGCTCCATAAACAAGCTCAAAGGGGATTTTTCAAGTAGATCTCTTATGTGTTAACCTATCAGCCCATATAGTAAACTTCAACTTCTTACCCCATTTCCTTTTGTTGGCATCTAGATTCCTAATGATCATTAATAAATTCTTATTGCTAGACTTAGCTTACCCATTTTCGTATGGATTATGATTAGAGGTGTATGATAGATCAATCCAATAATCCTCACATAATGAAACTAACTATTTGGCTCTAAATCACATGAAATTTTCACATATAATTTTAACTAGCATTCCAAATCAATAAATAATATTATTCAAAAGGAAATCAATGACTACCTGATGTGTTGATTTTTAGTAGGGATTACTTCAACCCATTTTGTGAAGTAATTATTAGCAACTAAGATCCATTTGTGATCAAAACTTAAATCATTTGATCTCACCTATGAAGTCCATTCCCCACTACCTAAAGGGTCCTTCAATAGAAATTGGTTGTGGTAGAAGTGATATGGACGATTTCATTTTCCTAAATAATCGTTGGCACTCTTCACATTTTCTTACCATGGTACTAACATATTCAAATAGTTTGGGATACCAATACCTAACATTTAAATTTTTTTGTGGAGTGATTCTAGGAGAAAGTGACCACCATAAACAACACTATGGAATTGTGTGACTAGTTAAAATATCTCACTTTCCACTAAGCATCTCAAGAGGACACCATCTAGGTTCCTCTAAGCTAGATAATCTTGTAACATAGGATACTTTTGGGATACCAAATTTAAGGTCCTCCTTTGATTTTTTTCTAAATGGGAAGAAGAATTTAGGGCCTTCAAATAATAGACTATGTCTTTATGTCATGGATATTGGTTGTACTTGGATTAAATGGTATCAAAAACCTCTTCCACACTATTCACCTCTATAACCTCTAAGTTGGTTTTAGTCATCAGCTTGGCTAGACCCATACTTCTGACCAACTTAGTAGTCTATATCTCTGGGTCATATTATTAAAGTTTGTTAACCCACCAAGATCTCTTGTTAGTAGTCTCATTCTATGTCAATATGTCCTTCACCATAGTGTGAGGAATATAGGCCATAATTTTAGAACTTAGAATGTAGGATCTGAACTATTTGATAACCTTTAATAGAGAAAAGGCTTGTTTTTCCATTATGGTATACTTTAGTTTAGATCCTTTCAATTCCTTGTTGAATAAGGAAATTGGATGTTCATGACCCTCTTTATTATTTTTTAGCATCACTGTAGCAATAGTATGTTTAGAGGTAAATGAAAAGATCTATAAATCTTTTCTATAATAATGACTAGTAACTATTAAGGTAGTTTTCAAATCTGCCTTGATGTCTTAAAAACATTAGGTAGCCTTTTCTTCCCAATTTATGGTTTGATCCTTCTTCAACATTGAGGTAATTGGTAGAGTGATCTCTACAAATTTGGAAACAAACCTTTTTATGAAACTAGCCTGACCAAAGAAAGATTAGATACCTTTCCTAGTATGTGGGATGGGTATATTTTCAATGGCTTCTACCCTTTTAGGGTCTATCATGACACCTTGTTGAGACATAATATGTCCCAATAGCTTCAATTTATATAATCCAAAGTGGTAATTCTTAAGATTGAGGGAGATTCCAAACTCCCTACTTTGATAATCATTTGTTTTAAATGCACCAAGTGGTCATCTCTTTTCTTGGAGTACACTATAACATCATCCTAATAAACAATAATGAATTAGTTGATTAATCTAGAAAAAACTACATCTATTTCTCTCTAGAAAGTGGCACCTACATTAATTAAGAAAAAAGGAATTTAAACATATACATAGGTGCCCCATGGGGTAATTAAAGTAGTCTTAGACCTTTTATACTCCTTCACTACCACCTAGTTATAGATAGAAAAACCATCTAGAGTTGACAACTTGGACTTGGTAACATCCTAGAGCATGTTGTCCATGTTAGGTAATGGGCAATTATCCTTTAGTGAAGCCTTGTTCAATTTCTAAAAATAAACATAGAGTTATATGTCTCTATTATTCATTTTAAAAGGGACTAGATTCACCACCCATTATGAATACCTGATGGGTTAAATGATCCCATCATCCATTAATTTCTTCAATTCCTTTTGCATATTGGTGGCCAAAATAGGATCGATAAGATATTTTTTTTGGTATAATGATTTTGTATCAAGGTGGATGGGGATAACATGATGGAATAAATCCTCCTTATAAGCCTTTAACTTTGAGTATGTCCATGCTAAATAGTCTTGGTATTTTTCAATAGCTTGATGAATGCTTCCTTCTCCTTCTTGCTCAGGTGAGTATTGAGCTAGATATTCTTGGATTTTCATTTATCCCAATATTAATCTCAATCACATTATTTTATAGAGAAATAATTCTAAACTTGACTCTATTAGCTCCATCAAAGGATGATTCAAAACTAACCAGTCCCCTAGGGATAGTATTAGACTTTAACTAGATAATTTCTTTTCCATATACTCACAAGAGTCATTCTTATGTTCAAATTTGAACTCTGTATCCCTCTTCACAAGCATATCTACCACATGATTAATTTCTCAAGCTTGATATTCAATATTGAAAGCATCAAACCATTCCAAACAATCCCATATAGCATTTAAGTACTAATTTAATCCTTTTTGTTTTCTGGTGTAAACATCTTAGACCTACCTCACCACCAATTCTAAATTTCCCTTGACTAGTAAACTCTTGAGTCCATATTTCTAGGTGATCCAAAGGTGAATTAAGAGTGCTTCATATTCTATAATATTATTTGTGCACTTAAACAATAATTAGAAGGAGTACCTGTAAGCTTGGCCATTAGGGGAATAAAAGACAACCCCAAATCCATTTCCATTATTTGAACATGACCTATAGAAATGCATGGTCCATATGGATTTTTGATCAACAATACTATATTCAAGAGGCAATTCCACATATTCAATGCTCCCCACAAAAATCCCAATGTCTGTATCCACATAAAATACTTCATTCAACTAGTACTTGTGATCTTCCAGGATGAAGAATTTGTGTATCCTAGTTCAGGTGAACCATCTTCCCATCTAGAGGTATAGTGGTATAAGAAAATTGCATCTAAACACTACCCCAAATACTAGTAGCCCATTTTTTGGATAGCAACATACCCCACTTCGATGAATAATCTATAACAAAAATTTATATACTTAGGAACTTATCAATGTATTTTTTTAGATACACCACTAGTCCTTTGACCATGCCAATAATAGGTACTTCTCTAGAATCCATAGTGATACATCATCCATATGTTGTAGTTATCCTTATATAATGCTTATTTAGCATAACTAGTGGTGTAATGTTACAAGATGCACCAAAGTTAAAGATGTAGTTATGGAAAATTAGTTCGTTAATCAATAGGGTGGTGTATAATAAGTTGGCATCCATCTAACTCTCCACCATTGTTGTTCCCAAATACACCTCTAAGTGATGGTCAGGGGACTTTGAGGTGTTCTCACTTTCCACAGGGAAAGTGAGAGAAGGTTTAGTTTCAATAATTTCATTGGTAGTGACGTTTTCAGTGAATCTTAGATACTCAAAATTTATTTTGTTATGCTCTAGAATGCTAAGAAATTTCATGAATGGTACTATAATCTTTAATTGACTCAAAACATGGGCCATGTCATAAATACTATATTTGGGAAAAGGAGTGTTAGTAGGTAAAATTGTAACATTCTCATTTGGGTGTTGAGTGTGGAGCCCTTTGGGGCTATCACATGACCATGGGGATATATTCTTGGGGCCTAGAGATCTACACAAATGTGGGGAGTGTAGTTTTCCATACTTCACCTTTTATGGAACCTTGCTCTACATGTGAGTGGAATATTCCTAGTTTTATCTAATTTCTATGTTTCCATGTTTTATGGAGTTGGTTTTTAGATGCTTATTTTCCATGTTAACTTCCTTTATCTGAGGGAGTTGGTTTTCCATTGGAAAAGGGGATTCCTTCCTTGTTTTAAGGAGTTGGTTGTGATCACATGTTGTTTGAAAATGTACCTTTAAAGGTGGAGAGACAAAATTGTCATGTTCCTCTTTGGATGGGATTTTGGATGAGCTTGATGAGGTAGAACTGAGGTGTATTTTAGTGGATGATGATTATCTTAGATAAGAATGGCAACTTTCTCCTCATTTTGTGTATTTTACCTCATTTTATATATATACAGGTGTGGTGTGGCCATTAGAGGTTGATGTTTTATTTACAAGTTGTGGCTATGAGGATTAGAGTCAAAGTGTAGGTGATTTAGAAAAGTGTAGGTGTTTATTGTAAGGTGTGGTATAGTAACTTGTGAGATATAACATTGTGCAGGTGCAAGTGAAAATGTAGTTTTTTTTTGTAACATTTTCTACCAGATATTTTTTTATCTGTATGAGAGATCATTATAATCTTATTTTAGATTACTATTTTATTCGAGAACTTTCTTGGTGGATGTATCCCACATTGGGTGAACCATGGTAGATCTATGTTATGTCTGATTGATTTTTGTTGTCTCCATTTTTGTTCTTTCATAATATTTGTGATTTGTAGAATGTTTATGTGATGCATGTTATTGCATGAGTTAGATCTGATTTATGGTTATATTAAATTTGATTTAAAGTTTCTAATTCCTAACAACTGGTATTAGAGCAATTGGTTATGTGTTTTGCTGAAGTATTAAATCACCAGAAGGCTATTAGCTTGAGTGGGAGCTATGGGAGAAGAGATTATATTTAGAGTCGAGAAGTTTGATTGTAAGAATTTTGGTTTGTGGAAAATGTAAATGGAGGATTACTTATATTAGAAGGAGATACATCTCCCCTTAGAGGGGAAAGTAGAACAACCTGTAAGTATGAGTGATGCAAATTGGTCATTACTTGATGGGAAGGCATTAAGAGACATTCGGTTATGCCTTGCATCTTCTATTAGAATTAATATTTTTTGGTGAGAAAGAAACAAAAGATCACATGGATAAAATTGGAAAGTTATATGAGAAACTCTCTACTTATAATAAATTTTTTCTTATGAAAAGAATGTTTAACATGAAAATGTCTGAGAATGGTTTAATTGATAGTCATCTAAATTATTTTAATACATCTGTAAGTATGCTCACTTTAGTTGGAATTAAGTTTGATGATGAAGTTAGAGCTTTGTTTATTTTGTGCTCTTTGCTTGATAGTTGGGATAGTTTGGTTATGGTTATGAGTAATTTATTCCCTACCAAGGGAAGCTTTAATTTTGAGGATGTTGTAGGAGTGATCCTTGGTGAGGAGATGTGAAGGAAAAATACTAGTAAATCATCTTTATGTAATGCTTTATCCATTGATACTATATGGAGGTGTCTATGCTTCCAAGTGAACCATAGGTGCTCTCTAGTGTTTAAAGAACACTACTCATTTTAAAATCCAAAAGATTCAGGGCATGAGTTATAGGTATTTGGCAATTAAAATGCTTGTGTTGAAATAGCAGTAAAGAAACATACAATGTTTCATAATATTTATAAAGTTTGATGATTGGGAGCCATCTTGGTGCCTTTTCTTAGGAATCTTGGTACTAATCTTGACAAACTGATCTATATGTGAACTACTAACTAAATTAAATGGTTATGAACAATGCTTTATACTAAAATGAATTTTTTAAAGAAAGAGAAAAAGGAAAGGTTAGAGTAAGAAAGAAATGGTGATTGTTGATCTTTGATTGTGAACATATTAACAAAGTTTCAAAAATTACCAAGCATGATCTTAACTAACATATAGTGTAAAGTATCTTAAGCTCACATTTCACTACAAACCAAGCCTAATTCTAAAAATAAGATGACAATATAAATAAGAGTTGGATTTAATTTTAAAGTTTTACACCACATCTAGAAATCTAATACACATCTTTGTTGTAGAGCAAATAAAATAAAGTAAACTCAATCTCATTAAATTAACCTAGCATCACACAAGTTAGATACCCTATAATTAATTATCTAACTCAATATTCCTAGAAACTATTCATATTAAAAATTAGGCAAGCAATTAAGGAACTTATAAATTCAAACACATCAACCCAAATAATTCCTATAGAATTCCTTGATATTCTATATTAATTTTTAAAATGGTACAAAATAGCTCAAAGTATCCCTCTCTTACAAATGGTAATACAAGCATTTATAGAAGAGCTACGTGGTATACCAATTAGTCTAGAAATATAGGTGTACTAAGATAAAGATAGTTGTCTTTGTAATAAATTATGATACACATGTCTTTTACAATCATGCTGACCTAGAGGCAATAATGCTAGAAAACTAATGTGTGCCTTTACAGAAGAATATGCCACTTCTCAGGTAAACCATAATTAGGACATTAGAGGTGGGGCCTTTTGCCATTGAAGGATGGTCATAGCTCACTCATATTGTTCATCCACTAGGCCTAAGTCTATGGTAGGCCACATGATTTTCTCCTCTTCTTGATCAACTAGCTCATCAAAATCCTTTTCATTCCTATCCAAAGCTTCCTTAATGCTTCTAGCTTCATTGATTCTCTCCCCTATATTGAATATCATGTCTCATATTATACTATTATATTGCCTTGATTATCCTTGACTTTTGCTTTTGATTTTTTTAGTCACTAAAGTGGCCCTATGTTATACTTCCTCATCACTAATAATTCCCAAGGTAGTGGGCTATGCAGGATCCTCGATCATAGTTCCCAAGAGCTTCTTAATTATACCCATGAGCTCTTTCTCCTCCTCAATAAGTTCCTCCATTTTAGTATGCCAAGCACTCAAGTCCTAGTCATTATCTATAACAATTCCCAAAATGGCACTTAGGTTCCCCATGTTGATCACTTTAAAATTTGGTATTTGCTTCTTAACCTAAATATTAAGAAGTAGGGTAATCTTATCCTCAAAAGTTTTCCATTGAGTAAATAGCTCCTTGGTTAAGGTGGCTTGGTTTTTTAGTGCATCTTGCCTTAATTTCATAGACTTTAGTGCTCTGAACATGTCATGGAATGACTCCTCAAGCATCTTAATCATGGAATCTATCACTGAGAGAATTACTTGAGTTTGCAAATTTTCTTTCTCCTTCTTTAGGTTCTTAATTATTTGCACTAATACTAAGACATTAGCTCTAGCCTTCTAATATTGAGCCTCAATTAGACATTCCACACCCTCCTCATAGATGGGATCCTCTCCAAGATGTTACCCTTTAATAGGGGTTAGCCTTATGAATGGTTCTACCTTTTGAAAGGTGAATTATTCTTGACCAAACATGGTTGTCCTTGTGGTGATCCTTTCCAATCCTAACATGATTGGGTTGAATTAGACTTTAATCTTTGGCCTCTTAAACTTTGGGGGCTTAAGCACCTCCATATATGCATTATCAGAGGCTCTTGGGGTATCAATTTCTTATCCCCCCTAAATATGTTGAATCTATATTCTTATCTCTTCTTGATTTTCCACTATGTTCTTGATTGATGGTATGATGTTATCATGTATTGTCAAGTGAACCTATGTCAAGGCCCATGAAGGAGAGAGGGATGGTATCTTCTACAATTTCCCATATATGAACTAGTTAGGGATGAGTGGTATATGAATTGGATTCTCATCACTAAAGAAGTTAAATTGTCTGTTACGGTAAGTAAATGTCAACCAAGGATTCTTCTTTGGAGTCATAGGAACCAAGGCCAAATCCATATTCATTTTCTCCTTTTCCAATAGAACTAGCTCCTTCCATGCTTCTTCAGAGGTATCCCATTCTCTATTTGAACCATATGTTATGGTTATATCAATGAGAACACCCTCCGATGTCTCTTATATCTCAAGAGCTATTATGTCAACAAATTCCATGGGAGAAGGTGGCATTTGAGAGATTTCTATAGGTGTAAGACGTTTTCTAGGTCTATGTTCCAATCTTGTTTATCCAACTTTGTCCTTTCCTTTTATATCTTAAGATTGTTCAGCTTAAGGCTCTTTCTAGTGGGGTGGAGGTTTAGATGGCTACCCTTAAATAGGTGGCTCCTCATGAGTGATCGTAAATTATCCTAATAAAAAATGATATTGTAAGGGATGCAACTACATATCTCCCTTGTAGGCTTGTTGTCATTGATCAATTTATGTTCTAACTTGATATTGTAGCTTTTGATTCGAGAGAGAAATTATTCAAAATCATTTTATCTAATATATATGTCATCACTGACACCTAGCTTATGTTCATATTCAATCTTAGGGACCATTCTCTCCTTAATGTGGTTAACCACCTTGCCCCTAGGGTCCCACATTTTAAGATCATCCAATTGGAAATTAAAAGAATTCCTATGTTATCATGATTTTCAACTAATTACAATCTTTGATTATAATCTTATCAATATCCAATGGAAGGGGGTGGATTTGGCCTTTCCTTTTCTCTTTGCATACCTTGTCCACACCCTGGATGAGTTGGGAAGAAATTTATTACTCAAAATTTTTGTTGGGGATATGGATTGGTAGCCTATAAGGTTGGGTTAGGATTCCCTCTATCATAATGATAGTGCAATATGGATAATACCATACATCTCCCATGGTTTCTATATATCTCTTTATAAGGGGATGTAATCATGGCATAGGAACTCCTGTGATGGATTCATATATAGTTTGTAAAACACAATCATAGATGAATTGCATATGGTTCATTTACTTGAATATGTACATTTTGGAATAGTGGTGAGAAATTGTAGTTCTACCATTAGGGAACCAATTCCTAATGCTAGGGAAGGATACAGAGGCCAAAAGGGAATCCAAAAAATAAGACACCATATACAATTGCTTAGAGGTCCATCTTTTGATGGCTATGAATTTCTTAGCCAAGAAGAAGCTAATTAAGTCTCCTATTGTAGGGATCAATTTTTATGCTATAATAAAGTGGATATGAGACACCCAAACTTTGTTTATATATGTGGTGGAAGGGTTACTAAAGGCTTGATTTAGTAGGTTCATGTATATTCTAATGCTTTCACTTAATTGGACAATGGGAATCATGCCTTATAGGGTTACGAAGGCATGGGGTCCTTATATTAACTAGGGTACAAGGATTGAATCAAGGTATTGGGTGTTAGCCTAGTTCCTCATGTCAAGGAGGTTGAGATGGGGTAAGGGGAGCTTATAATAGGTTTTAAAGGCCATAGGATATATGCACATAACCATTTTAGAAGTACCCTCCTGAATGATCAATTCCCCATCTATCCTATAATCAATAAACATGGGTCCAAAGAAATAAATGTAGTGAATTACCTCTGGTTCACCATGGCATGGTGGAGATTAGCCATTTAAATTGTAACTAGGTCATTGTACCTTTGATTCATTATGGTGTTCCTCTTTTCCTCTTGGGAGATAGGTTGTAATTTGTCTAGTAGGAAGAATAATTCAGACCAATTCCTTACTCTATATATGTTCAAGGCCTCCAAGTCCAACTCTATATCCTTGAAAATCCTTCCTTCACTATAAGAGGTCAAGTAAAGCTCAACCTCCATCTTCAATTATTTCCTACTAGATGCCATTTTTGATGTCACTAAATTGCCCACACTTGATTTCTAAGGGTTTAGGTTCTTTTTATATCACTCACTCCTATGATAACAATTATACTATATTGATTTAATCATAACCAATTGAACTAATCTGGGTCTTCTCTATAGAGGGTTTAGGGTTCTATGTTTTAATGTTAAGAGATATTCAAAATTTAGCTTCATACATGTTTTATATTTTATGGAGACCTTTTTGCTTTATATCCTTATGTTTTTGAGTTCAAAAGATCTTTTATTTTGTCATTTTATGCTTACATGGAGTCCATGTGGCACCATTATAATATTTTCATGGTAATTTTCATAATTGTCTTTTGACTACAAGTTATTGGCTTTTAAAAACTTATTTTATTTCACATCATAGATTCAAAATCCTAAGATTAATATGATTTATTGATCCAAATCCAAGTCCTTGTCTTTTTATTGGTCCATTGATCTCCTAGTTTATTTTCATGATACTTGGCATTCTCGCATATCCTTCCCATGTTGCATATCCTTTTGTCAGTTATCATGTTGGTCAAGCACTAGCCATGTGTAAAACTCATGGATTTTTGATAAGTCATCAAGCCTTTTACATCATTAGATTAAATCTTATGACTGAATGATTGTCATTGATTTCCTAGCCTATCATGGTTCACATGAAAATGTGACACACATCATTATCGAGACCCTGGGATGCTTTTGAAAAGCCCACCTTGGCCTCACACCATTGGATATAATCTATTGGGATAGAGATACTTATCAATCCATGCAAGGGGATCCAATCATTAATTGGATACCTTTATTAGGTGGGCCCATTTCTTACTTATGTTTTATCATCAAATCACCATGCATCCATCTCTCGAGGCATCATACTCATTTTCCCATGTATCATGCCATCAGATCAAATCTAACAAGTGAATAATTTTGATTTATTTATCATGGTGCACATTTTTTAAGCTAAAATCATTCATCTAGGATGCTCCATCTGATAAAATCTAGTGAACAAGCATCAATCATAGGATCTTAAAAAGAGAAAGGGAGATAATTATTAGACTTGAGGACATAAATAAAAGAACTTAGCATAAGGTATTAATTTTAAGGCCAAGATGATTATTGAGGCATTAATATTAATGACTTGGGCTAAGTTAGGCAATGTAAAAAGGGACCTCACATAATTATATCAAATTAGACCCAAGGAACATAGGAAAAGAAAATAAAGAAGATTTAGATATATGTTATGAAAACATGACTTAAACCCATGCAAACCCATTGTTTATCTTCTTTTTAGTTGGTTCTCACCAACTTGGATTCCTCCAACATTTGAATTTGAATCAAGGGCCACCTAGGGTGTCTAAACATAGAACCCTTGGGTGACTACCATGGAGTCTATAAAATGACTCACACAACTCATTAGTATGGTTAGTCCAAAATAGGAAGATTAAATCACACAAGCATGTTTCTTAATAGAGTGGATGATTTTCAAATTTTGTTAAAGACTTTGATGTTCAGATGCTTCAAAAATTGGATATAAAGACATCTCAAGGGTCCCAATTTTTAGAATGAATGGGGGTATGTTGGTACCAATAAATGGAAACTTTTGGAGGGGGAGACATAGAAATATTTTATAATTTTTAAACTCTAGGCTTGGATAAACATTGAGGTCATCATTCCACTTTATGAAATAAACTACCATCTAGATCTAATTGTGTTTGAAACAAACCTTGCACTTATGTATTTAAGGTCAAACATTAGGAGATACCTAAGTTATGTGTGTGCTTTGATTCCATTTATTATTTTCCATAGGATTCAAAAAGTAATCCTTAGCCTCCTACCTTCAATCAGTTATACTAACCTAGGGTATACTGAACATTTATTATGATTCATACTTTTGCTTAGGGAGATCTTGAGTATTGGTCTACTTCTAGCTAGGTGTCCATATCCCTGACATAGATACCTTTCAATCCACTCATGGCCTTACTTCATTGCTAGCTAGGAATCCATAGCCCTGATGGAGGTTACTTGAATCACCTTTGTATGAAAGATTCATTTTTTCCCTTGTATTCTTATTCTTAATTTTTTTTGTATTTTCATATTTTTATGGTTTTAGTAAGGTTGGGAACCAAGATATCCAGGTTTAGGATTTGGTCAAATATTTGATTTTTTGAGGATCACTTAAGGCTATAACTCTTATCTTAGGTAAGGATGTTGATTAAGTGCTAGCTAATGGCATACTCCTGCTAATTTAAGTCTCCAATCCTTGAGCACAAATCTTCTTAAAGCTATCATGGATCCAAGGCCATGACTTAAGTCTCATGGAATGGCTTTCTCTCCACCTATCTATACTTAGTTCCTCTAAGATATAACATAATTCTAGGTTCTATGACCATGGCTACCTTTGTATGGGGTTAATATTTTCATTTTAGAATTGGGGCATGTCTTGAGTATGTTTCATAACTTTCAGGTCCAAGGATGTCTCCAAAGACATCTTGAAATCAAGGAAGACAACAAATGAGAAACACACATATGAAACCAAACAATATGAAGAAACATATATGAATAAAGAAGAAAGCAAGAAAATAGAATAAGGAAGAAAGTAAAACAAGGAAACCAAACAAATATAAACAAAAATATATACAAAGAAAGGACAAAAATGAAAGATGCTCAAAGAAAACTAAGTAACCTACCTACTCTAATCTAATCACCTTACATCTTACTCCACGAATACCCTAGGAGGGGTGGTAGAGAAGTAGTGCTTTATGTATTACCCATCAGTATGCAATATAAACTCTACCCCTTATAAATATTTGAGCTTGAAGGTGTTGTTTCCTAGTGTCTCTATAATCTGGTATGGGCCAATCCATATGGATGTGAATTTGTCATGCTTACCTTTGGGTTTAGACACCATGTCCCAATGGAGGACTAAGTCTTCATGCCTGAACACTTTGAATTTAGACCTTTTGTCAAACCATCTCTTCACCTTAGCTTGGTGTCTACTAGAATTAGTAAAATCCTTTTCTCTATCATCTTCCATCTAAATGATGCCTAATAACCTAAAGGTGGCATGTTATTTACTATATTCCATGTATTATTGCATAAAGTTATATGTACACAATTTGAGAGTGATGGGGAAAATGGGTTCTTACCCATATACCAACAGAAAGGGTGAAGACTTCAAGGCTTGCTTGATCCTTATTCTATTAGCTCAATGTGTAAATTTGAGAAGTTTATGCCAGTTTCTAGGTTTGTCATCTATAGACTTCTTGTTTGCCTTCATAAGGTTTTTATTTGTAGATTCAAAAAAACCATTCCCCTAGGGATAGTGATTACAGGCACACCTGAGTATAATACTATTATCATAAGCCCATTCATTCATCTCAATTAAAATGACTGTAGATCCATTATCACATACTAGATAGACTGGGGTCCTAAATCTAGTACATATATTATCCTCCAAGAATCTGATCACTTCTTCCATTTTACATTGCTTGGTTGACACTTCCTCAGTCCATCTAGTGCAATAATACATGGCAGTTAAGATGTATTTATGACGTTTAGATGAGTTGGGATTGATTACTCCAATAAATTCCAAACCTCATTGTGTAAATGGTTTGTCAATCATGATTGGTTGTAGAGGCATGACTACCTTTATCTCTTTGGTTTTGAGTATTTAACACAAGTGGCATTCTCTCACATTCTTATGAGCATCCTTAAAGATAGTAGGCCAATAGTAACCAAACATTAGGATTTTGTGAGATATAATTATTCCATAGGGATGTCAATTTCCAATATTTTCATGAAATTTTTCCATAATTTAGGTGGCTTCTTCTTGTGAAACACATCTTAGGTAGATTCTTTCAAATTTCCTTGTATAGAAAATTCCATCTTTGATCAAGTAGTGGGCTTCTTTGAGCCTTAAGGCTCTTTTTTTCTCCTTGGATAGACCTATAGGATAGTTACCATTTATTAGTAGGTGTATTATTGAATCATACCATTCATTTTCTTTAAAATTATACTGGCCTACTTGTATTATACTTAGCCTAGGGCTAGTATTATCAATCATCTAAATCAAACCTTGGCACCTTATTAGCTTATCTACCTTCATCTCCAAGTTATATTCTTAAAAAAATGACATCCACTTATCTCTACATTCCCCTATCTCATTTTGACTCAACATAAGCTTAGTAGTAGGGTTAGGTAGAATAACATGCACCTTATTTTTGAGGATGTAGTGCCTAAACTTATTTACAACATTTATTAGTGAATATGCCTACTTATCAATCATGGAGTAGTTTAGTTCAACATTATTAAAATTATTACTAATGAAGGATATTGAGTGGTCACACGCTTCAACTTTTTGAGTCAATACAATATCCATAGTATGTTCAGATGTAAAAGAGTAAAGGTAGAAATCTTTCCAAAAAGCTAGATTTATAAGAACTGGAGCTTGGCTAATGGCTTATTTGATTTCACTAAATGCCTTCTTGAATTCTTCAATCAAAATTACCTTGGCATCCTTCTTGAGAATGTCATTTAATGGCTTGACAATTTCTACAAAACCAAAAATGAACTTCCTTATGAAAATTTTTCCAAAGATTGACTTTAGTTCCTTCCTACTATTTGGGAGTTCAATTCTAGATATGGCCTTTGCCCTTTTAGGTCTATGGAGATTCCATATTTAGTTATGACATGTCCTAGTACTTTAACTTAATCTACATAGAATATGATTCTCTTAGGGTTCAAGGAAATGCCATACCTTCTACATATTTCAAAAACATGTTGCAAGTGTTTGAAGTGATCTTCCTTATTTTTAGAGAAAATTTTTAGATCATCCATATCAATGATAATGCACTTACCAATTAGACCTTGAAAGGCATGGTCCATGGATATTTGGAAGGTATCTCCTACGTTGATTAATCCATAGGGAATCCTCTTGTAGGAAAAGGTTCTCCACTTTATTGTGAAGGCTATCTTCATCCTATCTTCTCTGTCAACTAGTAATTGGTTATAGCCTAAAAAGCTATTTAGGAAGGACATCATAGCTAAACCTAAGATAGTTTGAATTACTTAATCAAGGGAATGGAGAGGATAATTGTCTTTCTTTGAGGCTTTATTTAAATTTTTGAATTCAATACAGAGCCTAATCTCACCATTCTTGTTCCTAATTGGCACTAAATTAGCCACCTAGGTTGAATGTCTAATAGGAAAAACTATCTTAGTATTCAATAACCTTTTAACCTCTTTGAATATCATAGGATCTAGCATGGGTTTATTGCTCTTTGTTTCTATCTAAAAGGTTTGTAATCTTTTTTTAAGGGTATGGTATGGGTAATAACTCTTGGATCAAAGATCATAAGGTCATCATAAGACCATGTTATAAAATCATTGTACTTGGTAAGGAGTTCTTTGGCTTTCTCATTTTCAAAATTTATACAAGCCTTTCCAACATTCACCAGTTGGGGTTGCTCTTGGATCCCAAGATTCATAGTAGTGTAATCTTTTCCACTCACCTTAGGAATTTTGGAAATGTTAGCTAGTTTGTCTTGATCAAATAGTCTTTCTAGAGGAAACATCCCCTTAGGGATTTTGTTGTCATTTATATAAATGCCATTATTATCAAACTTGATCCCTCTAGTTGTATTTTCAGCAACTCCATCAATGACATGGGCCTCAAATTCCCCAAAATTGGCCAAGTAATATATCTACTAGTCATCATTAAAGACTTGGAAATGATTAACATTATTAGGCACTGATGGACATGGGACTCATTTAATACTAAAATTAAGAGAGTCTAGATTAGGCACGAGATTTACTATAGCAGATGTCAAATCATCTATAGCTTGGTTTTCTTCCTTGGGAATGGTGGTGATGTTGAAAGCATCAAAAGACTCAATCAAGTCCCAAACTCTAAATGTATACTTCTTGAGGTATGAGAGTTTACATTGGTGCTTGCTCCTGACTTGGTTAACCACTACTTTAGAGTCACCAAGAACTAGTAGTTCCTTAGCTTTATTCTTGATAGAAAATTACAAACCAAGGATGATATCTTCACATTCAACAAGGTTAATGGTGTAGGAGAACTGGAATATTTAAGAGGCATGGTACCTTTTGCTACTAGGATTAGTTAAGACAATGCTAACACTTGATCCAACCTTGCATCTAGCACCATCAAAATTCAATTTCCATAACCCAAAAGGAGGCTCCATGTCCTTTAGATCATTTAACCTATTAGCTTCTAGGGTGTAAAATCCCAAGTCTAAGTCAATTATGTTGACCCTTTCATTTACAAAATTATATTTCATTATCATATGTTTCATTCTTGGTTCCCTCTCAACTCTAATTTTATTTGGGACTCCTTTCTAAGGTAGCCATAAGGGGGATCAGTCAGTGAACATATACCAATTTAAGGCCATGGTCCATTCCCTACTCAATAAGATCCCATAGGCATCTAACATTTCAACCACCTGAATGTCAATGAATTGTTGTACCCTAGGCTCATAGGCTATCTACATATGGACATTTAGAAGTTATCCAATTACTTTTATCCTTGAATTTTCTAATTGGGTGACAATCCTATTAGACTTGACAGGGGTTAGGATAAGTTATTTACATATGCCAACAACCATGATATTTGTAGAGGCTCCTAAGTCTAATAAGTAAATGTATAAGTTCTTGACAAACATCCTAACTATGAACAAGAAAAGGGGGATTCAACTTTGACCTTATGCACTATTACATTATCACAATTAGTCTTAGGAGGTTTGCTAAATTTCAAGGGCTCTAATATTAAATATCTCTTCTATGTGATTTGTGTTAACTCATGCAAGGTGATGCTATATTTTATTTTCTTCATGTCCTCAACTATGTTATAACTAGTTTTGGAAGGATTGGGGACTTCAGAGTTGTGCTTAAGAATTTTCCCTCTAGTAAGAAGTGTTTGGAGGAGTTCCAAAGTTATTTGGAGGGGTTGAGGTAGTCAATGGTTACCTCTACTCTCTATTCCTCAATGGGTATTTATTTTTTAGGAAGTATTGAAATGTATGGATTTCTTTAGGGATCTCATCTAGTTCATTTTCCTCTTAAAAGGGGAAATCAAAGGTTTCTACCATGAAGGCCTAGTTAAAAGGTTTAGTGCTAGGTACATTCACATTGTTGTCCTTATTGGTAACTACCTCAAATGTATCCAACACCTCTTAGAATGCTTCAAAATATTTGTAGAATTTTAAGCAATCAATCTCCCCATGTTTGGCTATGCAATGCACCCTACAGTAGTAAGGTAATGCAATATCTATGAAGTTGATGTCCATGGTTTTCTTTTCTAAGGAGGGGTCATTATTTTTATTTTTTTGGAAGCTTTCATTACGACAACTATTGCTTAGTTTGTTATATATTTGAAATGAGAAGTTTTTTCTTGAACTCTCAGTGGTATTCCCCACTTACTTTTGTAACTATAGGAAATCGGTATTTAATTTTTGGACCATTTTTAGGATGGATTCATTCACTTTTAGGGGTCTTAAAATCATGCACCTAGTTATTGCTAACATTGGTAGTTGGAATTAATGGCTTTTGATATCCTATTCTAAAGCCATTATTAGGGGTTTGACTCAAGAATACTAAGCTTTGATTAGGGTTAGCATGACTTAAGGGAAAATGAGTGAGGTTTGGAAGTTGATTCATAGCAAGCATATTGAGGTTGTTGTTGGGGAAAAAGATCATCATTGGCATGCGGGGGTTAAAATTTGGCATAGAATGGGCCATTTGTCCTTAGGGATACATTTGATCATTGATATTTACTACCTTATAATAGGCCCTGGCCAATGAGGCTATGACTAGTATAAATATTTTTAAGAACACTAAGGTCATAAGATCTATTGTATCCTTATAGATCTCTTGTGCTAAAATCTCATGTAGCTTATATGGATATATGGTTATACTAAAAATATTTTGAAACCTAGCATTGAAGGACCTAATAGGCTCATTATAATCCCTTCTAATAGTTTTAAATTGATGTTAGATGATGTAAGGACTGATAATTTTCCCAAACTGATCTATGAACACATTATTAAAATCATCCCAACTAGTGATGTAATTATTAGGTAGGTTCAAAAACCATTCATAGGTAACATCCTTAAAGGTAAAAGGGAATAACCTACATGATACATCTTTATGCACAATGTTAAGTGGTCTTAAAATAGCCTTGAAAGACTTTATATGTTCTTCTATAGTTATTATACCCATGGGGCTAAATGTATGAAAGTCTTTCTTTGGATTATGTGGGAGGTCATGGACCACCCCAATAAAATTAATGTAAGAATCACCCAACTATGATATTCTTGAATAAAGGTTAAAATCAAGTGTACTTTGAATAGGTGATGTTGGAAGGGATTTGGATTTCCTGCATCTACCTTTATCTGACCTAGCTTTTCTATGTTCTTCAAGTTTAAAAAAAGGTTATCGAGTCTTTGAATATGATCTTGTCTTGATCCTAGGAAAATCCAATATGAGATTTGAAAATTTTTCCTAAGATACAATATATCACGTTAAATTTTCATGAAAAAAGGGTTAAGCTTGAATGTGGGGCTTTATTTTATGAAGGGTGTACAAAGAACCATAAGAGATGTAAACATTTAATTAAACCTATTAAATATGTGCCCAATTTCATGAGTATACTCTATCTTGATGAATCAATGTTTGAAATAACTCAAATCTACCTAAATACCCCTAAATGTATGGTAGATGGTCGAGATACATGACTTTTGCAACTTTAGATCAGATCTCCTTCAGAGAGGCCCTCCTTTTAGCACCATCAAAGCTTCTCCTATTGATACTTCCAAGTAAACAATAGGTGATTTTTAGTGTTTAAAAAACAATTCTCATTTTATAATCCAAAGGATTCAAGGCATGATTTATAGGTATATGTAAATTAGGATGCTTGTGCTGAAATAACAACAAAGCAACATACATAGTTCCATAATATCTATAAAGTTTGATGGCTAGGAGCCATCTTGGTGACTTTTCTCAAAAATCTTTATACTAATCTTGGAAAACTATCTAGATCTGTACTATTGACTAAACCAAATGGTTACAAACAATGTTTTATACTAAAGTGAATTGTTTAAAGAAAGAACAAAAGGAAAGGGTAGAGTAAGAAAGAAATGGTGATTGCTAATCTTTGATTATGAACAAATTGAAAAAGTTTCAAGAATTACCAATCATAATCTTTACTATCATATAGCATAAAGTAACCTAAGCTCAAGTTTCACTAAAACCTAGGCCTAATTCTAAAAATAAGATGACATTATAATTAAGAGTTAGATTTGCTTTTAATGTTTTACACCACATCTAGATAGCCAATGCACATCTTCATTGCAAAGAAAATAAAATGAAGTAAACTCAATCTCATTCAACTAACCTAGAATCACATAATTTTATAACACTATAATTAATGATCTAACTCAATATTCCCAAAAACTATTCATATTCAAACTTAGACAAGTAATTGAGAAACTTAGCAATTCAAACACATCAACCCAAATAATTCCTATATAATTCCTTGATATTATGTATTAATTTCTTAAAATGTTACAAAATAGATAAAAGTATCCCTCTCTTAAAAATGTTAATACATGCCTTTATAGAAGAGCTAGGTAGTATATTGGTCAGTCTAAAAATATAGTTGTACAAAGATAAAGACTATTGTCTTTGTAACAAACTATGATACATGTGTCTTTTACAATCATGCTGACATAGAGGCCATCACGCTAACAAACTTGCATCTTCCTTTACAAAATAATATGCCACCTCTTAGGTAAACCATAATTAGGACATTAGAGGTGGGGCCCTTTGCCATTAAAGGATTCTCATAGCTCACTCATGTTATTCATCTACTATGCCTAAGTCTATGGGAAGCCTTGTGATATACTCCTCTTCTTGATCAGCTAGCTCATCAAAATCCTTGTCATTCCTAGCCAAAGACTTTTTAATGATTTTGGATTCATTAATCCTATCCCTTGCATTGAATATCATGTCTAATACTTTTCTATTATCTTACCTTGATTGTCCTTGACTTTTGCATTTGATTTCTTTAGTGACTAAAGTGGCTGTGTTGGAATTCCTCATCACTAATAATTCCTGGGGTAGTGGGCTATGCAAGATCCTCAAGCATAGTTATAGGAGCTTCTCAATTCTACCCATGAGCTCTTTTTCCTCCTCAATAATCTCTTTCATTTTATTATGCTAAGCACTCAAGTCTTGGACCTTGTCTACAATAATTCCCAAAATGACCCTTAAGTGCCCCATGCTAATGTCTTTAAAATTTGGTATTTTCTTCTTAACCTAAATATTAGGAAGTTAGGTAATCTTATACTTATAAGTTTGCCATTAAGTAACCATATCCTTCGCTAAGGTGGCCTAGTTTTCTAGTGCATCCTACCTTAATTTTATAGACATTATTTCTCTAAACATGTCATGGAATGACTCCTCATGCATCTTAATCATGGAATCTAACTCTGAGAAAATTTCTTGAGTTTGTAATTTCTCTTTATCCTTCTTTAGGTTCTTAATTCTTTACACTAATCCCTAGACACCAGCCATAGCCTACTAAGATTGAACCTCAACTAGACTTTCCACATCCTCCTCATAGATGGGAGCCTCTCCAATTTATTGTCCTCCAATAAGGGTTAGCATTGTGAATGATTCCACCTTTTGAAAGGTGAATTATTCTTGACCAACCATGGCTATCTTTGTGGTGATACTTTTTAATCCTACCATGTCTAGGTTGAATTAGAATTTAATCTCTAGCATCTTTAACATTGGGGGCTCAATCACCTCCATACTTTCATTGCCAGAGGCTCTTAGGGTGTTAATTTTTTATCCCCTTGAATATGTCAAATATGTATTCTTCTCTCTTGATTTTCCACTATGTTCTTCATCTATGGCTTTATGTTAGCATGTATTATCAAGCCAACCTATGTAAATTTACAATAAGGAGAGAGGGACTGATCTTCTATACTTTCCCATAGATGAACTAGTTAAGGATGAGTGGTCCATGGATTAGATTCTCATCACTAAAGAGGTTGACTTCATTACTAGGTGAGTAAAGATAAACCTAGGATTTTTCCTTGGAGTAATAGGAACCAAGGTTAGTTTTGCTTTCCTTTTCTCCTTTAATAATATAACTAGCTCGTTTCCTACTTCTTCAAAGGGATCCCCTTCTCTATCTAAGACATATGCTTCTACTATATCAGTGAGAACAACCTGCAATGTCTCTTCTAGATAAAGAGCTATCATGTCAACAAATTCCATGGGAGAAGGTGGAATTTATGGGAATTATATAGGTGAGGGACCTTCCCCAGGTCTATGTTCTAATCTTGATTCTCCAACTTTATCCTTTCCTTTTATATCTTGAGGTTGTTCAGCTTGAGGTTGTTTAGCTTGAGGCTCCTACTAGTGGGGTTAAGGTTCAGATGGTTTCCCTTTAATAGGTAGATCCTCATGAGTGGTACTAGATGATCCTAATAGCAAATTATATTATATGAGATGCAACTGACATATCTCCCATGTAGGCTAATTTTCCTTGATCAATATGCATTTCAACTTGATATTGTAGTTTTTGATTCAGAAGAACACTTCTTTAAAATTCTTTGCTCTAATATAATGTCATCACCGAAACATATATTATGTTCATATTCAATCTTAGGGACCTTTATCTCCTTAATGTTTTTAACCACACTGACCATAGGGTCCCACATTTTAAGTTCATCTAATTGGAAATCAAAATATTTATTATGTGTTATCATGATTTCTAACTACTTCCAATCTTTGATTACAATCTTCCTAATATCCAATGGGAAGGGGTGGATATGGCTTTTCCTCTTCTCTTTGCATACCTTGTTCACACCCTAGATTATTTAGGAGGTAATTTATTATTCAAGAAGCTTGTTGGGGACATGGAATAGTAGCTTATAAGGTTGGGTTATGATCCCCTGTATCCTAATGACAATGCATTCTAGATAATTCCATACATATCCCATGGTTTCTATCTATCTCTTGATAAGTGGATGAAATCTTGGCATAAGGACTCCTATGATGGCTTCATATATGGATATGAAAACATAGTCATATATGAATTGCATAGGGTTCTTGTACTTTAATATGTACAATTTGGAGTAGTGGTGAAAAATTATTGTTCTACCATCAGGGGACCATTTCTTAATACTAGGGAAGAATACAAAGGCTAAAAGGGAAACCAATAGATAGGACATCATATAGAATTTATTATAAGTCCATATTTTGATGTCTATGAATTACTTGGCCAAGAATAAGCTAATTAGATCTCCTATTAGAGGGATCAATTTCTCTTCTATTATGAAGTGGATATAGGACACCTATAATTTGTTTACATATATGGTGGAAGGGTCACTAAAGGCTCAATTTAGTAGGTTCATGGTTATTTTAATGCCTTACATAAATTTTATAATGGGAATCATGCCATATAGGGTTCTAAATACATGGGTTCCTTGGATTAACTAGGGTGTAAGGACTAAATCAAGTTCTTGGGTGTTAGCCTATTTCCTCATGGAAGGGAGGTTGAGATGGGGTAAGGGGAGGTTATAATATGTTTCAAAGGACATAAGAAAGATGTAAACCACCCTTTTAGAACTACCCTCTTGAATTATCCATTCCCCATCTACCCTATAATCAATAAATATGGGTGAAAAGACATTAATGCAGTGCATTATCTCTGGTTTCATTATGGCATGGTGGAGACCAACCATTTGAATTACAACTAGGTCATTGTACCTTTGATTCATTATGGTTTACCTCCTTTCCTCTTGGGAGATAGGCTATAATTCATCCATCAAGAATAAAAATTTAGAATAATTCCTTACTCCATAGACATTCAGGGTTGCCAAGTCTAGTTCTATAACCTTGAAAACCCTTCCTTAACTATCCAAAGTCAAGTAAAGATTGACCTCCATCTTCAATTATTGCTTACTGGCTACCATTTCTAACATCACTGAATTACCCACACTAGATGGTTCTTGTTATAACACTCATTTCTAGGATCACAATTATGATATCTTGGTTGAATCGTAGCCAATTGAATTGATTTAGGTCTTCTTTATAGAGGGTTTAGTATTTCTAGCTTTAATGGTAGGAGATATTTAAAATTTAACTTCATACATGTTTTGGATTTGATAGAGACACTTTTTATTTATACCCTTATGTTTTCAAGTTTATAAAATCTTTTATTTTATCCTTGTATGCTTACATAGATTCCACGTGGCACCATTCCATGCTTTTGATTGAAATTTTCATAATTGCCATTCGAATACTAGCCATTGGATTTTAAAATATTCTTTTATTTCATGTTGTAGGATCAAAATCCCAAGCTTAGCATGATTTGTTGATCTAGATCTAAGTCTTTATCTTTTTATTGGTAAATTAATCTCCTAGTTTGTGATCATGACACTTGGCATTCTCATAAATCCTTCCTATATTGTAGATCCTTTTGTTAGTTGTCACCTTAGTTGAGCACTAACCATGTATCACTCTCATAGAGTTTTGAAAACTCATGAAGCCTTTTATGCCATTAGATTAAATCCCATGAGTGAGTGATTGTTATTGATTTCCTAACCAATCTTGGTTCAAATTAAAATGTGACATGCATCATTCTTGATAGCTTAGGATGCCTTTAAAAATTCTACCTAGGCCTCACACCATTGGATCAAATATAGGAATTTGGTGATAGCCATCAATCCATGTGGGGTGGTCTGATCATTAATTTGACACCATTATTATGTGGGCTCTTTTCTTACTTTTATTTGATCATTAAAGTGCCACATGTGCATCTCTTAGGGTCTCATGCTCATTTTTAATTTTCCTCTCATGCATCACACCTTTAGATCAAATGTAGTGAGTGAATGATTGCCATTTATCTATCATGGTACATGTTGTTTAATCCAAACCCTTTTGGCTAAGATGCTCCATCTAATCAAATCCAATGAACAAGCATTGATTGTAGGATCCTATAAAGAGTGAGGGAGATAATTATTAGACCTGAGGACATAAATAAAATCCTTAGCATAAGGTATTAAGATTAAAGTCAATATGATTATTTAGGCCCTTATATTAATAACTTAGGTTAAGTTAGGCAATGTTAAAAGGGAGCTCATGAAATTGTATAAAATTAGACCCAAGGAACATAGGAAAATAAAGGGGAAAGAATATAAAGAAGAGTTTAAGATATGTTATGAAAACATGACTTAAACCCACACAAACCCCTTATTTAGCTTATTTTTAATTGGTTCCCACTAACTTCCTCCCTCTAACATTTGAATTTGAATCAAGGGCCACCCAAGTGTATAGACATAGAACCCTTGGATGACCACCATGGAATCTATAAAATGACTCACATAACTCATTAGTATGGTTAGTCTAAAATAGGAAGAATAAATCACATAAGCACATTTCTTAATAGAGTGGATGATCTTCAAATTATGTTAAAGAGTTTGATGTTTAGATGCTTAAAAAATTGGATACTAAGACTTCTCAAGGATCCTAATTTTTAGAATGAATGGGGGTATGTTTATCCTAATAGGAGGAAAAAATACAAGAGCAAAGGTGATTGAGAAAAGTTAGAAGGCATATCTAAGTACATATCTAGATACAAAATGATATGTTGGCATTGTGGGAAGAATAAACACTCAAAGAAAGATTGTTGGTCACTTTGGGATAATAATTACAAAAAGGGGGAAACAAATGAGTTAAATGTAACATTAGGTAAATCATGTCAAGATTCCTTAATTCTTTCTATGGATAGTTTTTTTGAGTCTTGGGTTTAAATTTAGGGGATTTTTTCATGCCTCCCCACATAGGCATTATTTTACTGATTATGTTCAAGATAATCTAGGACATGTATATCTTGGTGATGACAAACCATGTGAGATAGTAGGGAAAGGTTGTGTTCAAGTTAAAATGTATAATGAGAACACATGGATCCTTAAGGATTTTAGACACATGCCTATATTGAGACTGAATTTGGTTTTAGTGGGGCAATTGGGTAGTGAGGGATGTTTAGTATTATTTATTATAGATTCTTGGAAAGTTACAAAAGGTTTTCATATGGTTTCAAGAGGTAAGAAAGTTTATACTATATATTTAACTAGTAGTGTTGATTCTATTGATTTAGTTGCTATAAATAGAGATGCAACTATGTGGCACTATAGGCTCAGTCATATGAGCTGTAAGGGAATGGAGATATTGAATGATAAATTACTTGGATTAAAAGATCTAGATCTAGACTTCTATGAGAATTTGGTGTATGGGAAAAATAATTGACTTAAGCTCCTTAAAGTTGGACCCATAAAGAAGGAGCATAAGTTAGAGTTGGTACATTCAAATGTATGGGGTACAACTTAGGTATCTCTTTTGGTGATTCCAATTATTATGTTACTTTTATTGATGATAAAACTAAAAAAAATTGAGTTTATTGTATTAAAAATAAATATGATGTACTTAACACTTTTAAGAAGTGGAAAGCCTTGGTTGAGAATGAAATAGATCTCAAATTTAAATGTCTCAGATTAGATAATAGAGATGAGTATTATAGTAATGTTTTCTTTGATTATTGTTCTAACAATGGAATCTGTAGGTAAAGGATAGTTCTAGGAAATCTAAAATAGAATGGGGTATTTGAAAATATGAATAGAATAATAATGGAATGTGCTAGGACCATGAGGTTACATGTAGGGTTGCCATTATAGCTTTGGGTATAAGCAGGTAGCATGACAATATATCTGATTAACAGAGGACCTTCTATGACTTTGGATGGAGGGATCCCTGAATAAGCTTGGTCTAGTAATAATGTTGATTATTCTTTTCTTAGAATCTTTGGATGTGAGGATTTTACTCTCATTAAAAAAGAGGATAGGACCAAGTTAGAGGCTAAATTAGATAAATGCACATTTGTTGATTATGGTGAGAAAGACTTTGGTTTCCATTTATGTAAAATTGAAGATAATAAAATATTTTGGTCTAAATATGTTGTATTTAATGAAAAAGTCATGTATAAGGAGAATTTGAAAGAATAAGATCAATAATAGAAAGAGTACACAGTATTGGATGACATTACGGATGGTAAAGTATATAATGAATCAGTTTAGGAACCTTCTACACAAGGACCCTAAACTCCTATGGTAATAAGGTCTTCTAGGTTAAGAAGAGAATCTAAACATTTTTCTCTTTGAATTATTTTTTACTCACTAACAATGGGGAACTAGAATGTTATGAGGAATCAATGCAGGTAGATGCCAAGATGAAGAGGGAGTAAGCCATGGATGAAGAGCATAGATCTCTCATAGAGAAAAAAATGTGGGATTTGGTAAGACTACCCAAGGGAAAGGGTGTATTTGAAATAAGTGGATCTTTAGAATAAAAGAAAAGGATGAAGGGAGAAAAATGTATAAGGCCAAGATGGTGGTCAAGGGGTTTATACAAAAATTAGGTATTGATTTTGATGAGATTTTATCTCCTATTGTAAAAATGACTTCTATTAGGACGTTTCTTGGTTTAGTTGTAGTTGAGGATTTTCACTTTGAATAATTAGATGTGAAAACTACTTTTATTCTTGGTGATTTGGATGAAGAGTTGAATATGAAGTAGCCATAAGGATATGAGATCAAAGGGAAAGATAACTATGTGTGAAGACTAAAGAAGATCTTGTATGGCCTGAAATAAGCTCCATGATAATGGTATAAGAAATATAATTGTTTTATGTTAGAATAATAATATCAAAGGTGTAATTTTGACCTTTGTGTGTACATCAAATATTTTGAATATGGTTCCTTTATCATATTATGCTTGTATGTCGATGCCATGTTAGTTGTAGGAAAGAACATATAACATATTCATATGCTCAAAAAATAGCTTAGTGACTCATTTTCTATTAAGGATTTGGGTGATACAAATAAAATCCTTGGTATGAGGATTTCTCATGATAAGAAGGAAAGAAATTTGATCTTATCCCAATCAGAATATGTGAAGAAAGTCTTAGAAAGGTTTAACATGTTAGATGCAAAATCTATTGGTACTCCTTTGGTAGGCCACTTTATATTATCAAAGGAGTAGTATCCCAAGATGAAAGTAAAAAATCTTAAGATGTCCAAGGTACCTTACTCATCTATATTTGGTAGCTTGATGTATGCCATAGTTTGTACTAGGCTAGATATTGCCCAAGTAGTGGGAGTTGTGAGCAGGTATATGAATGATCTTGGTTATGAGCATTGGTAGGAAATTAAATGGATTATTTGATATTTGAGAGGAATAATGGATTTTAAATTAGGTTTTGGTGGATCAGATACCACTTTTCATGGTTATATGGACTTGGATATGGTAGGGGATATTGATAGCAAGAGGAGTATGGCATGTTATATATTGACTATTAGAGATATAATGGTTAATTAACGTTATAGGATATAAAAGGTTGTGTCTTTGTCAACCATAGAGGTAGAGTATGTTATTTCCATAGATGCTAACAAGGAGATGATTTGGTTATAGTAGTTTTTTTTAGAGTTGGGGCATGAGCAAGAAGTTGGTAGACTACACAATGATAGTTAGAGAGTTATAAATTTGGCAAAGAACTTTGTTTTCCACTCGAGGATGAAATAAATTTAGGTAAATTATCACTTCATCAAGACAACTTTGGATGATAACTTGGTGAATCTGGAGAAGATTCATACTATCTAGAATCCTATAGATATGATGACCAAGGTCATTAAATTGGACAAGTTGAGACTATGTTCAGCTTTAGTTGGCCTTAGTGGTCATGGAGCAATGATATATTATATTCAAGAGAAATGGTCTTCAAGTGGGATATTATTGAGTGTGGAGACCTTTGGGGATATCACATGACCATGGGGATATATTTTTAAGGCCTAGAGAGCTCCAAAAATGTGGGGAGTGCATTTTTCCCTACTCCACCTTTTGTGGAACCTTGCTCCACATGTGAGTGGAATATTCCTTATTTTATCTAATTTTTATGTTTTCATGTTTTATGGAGTTGGTTATTAAATGATTTTTTTTCATGTTGACTTTCTTGATTTTAGGGATTTCATTTTTCATTAGAAAATGGGATGCCTTCCTTGTTTCAAGGAGTTGGTTGTGATCACATGTTGGAAAATGTGCATTTAAATGTGGAGAGACAAAATTGACATGTTCCTCTTTGGATGGGATTTTATATGAGCTTGATAAGGTAGAACTGAGGTGTATTTTAGTGGATGATGCTTATCTTCGATAAGCATGGCAAGTTCTCCTCCTTTTATATATTTTCCCTCATTTTCTATATACAAGTGTGGTGTGGAATTTAGAGGTTGATGGTTTATTTACAAGGTTTGGCTTTGAGGATCAGAGTCAAAAGTGCAGGGGTTTTAGCAAAGTGCAAGTGTTTATTATAGGGTGTGGTATAACAACTTGTGAGATATAGCATTATACAGGTATAGATAAAAGTGCAACTTTTTGTGCAACATTTTCTACAGGAGATTTTTCTATCTTTGTGAGAGTTCATTGTAATCTTATTTTAGATTGTTGTTTTATTTGAGAAATCTTCTTGGTGGATGTATCCCACATGGAGTCAACCATGGTAGAGTTATTTTATGTGTGATTTATTCTTGTTTTCTCCATTTTATGCTTTCACAATATCTATGATTTGAGGAATGTTTTCATGATGCATGTTATTACATAAGTTAGATATGATTTATGGTTATATTAAATCTAGTTTAAAGTTTTTAATTATTAACATTAGAATGCACCCCTCAAGAGTCAAGGGAATAGATGTAGGAGAATCATAACTCTTAAATTCACTCTTCAAAGGATTCTTCTTAGGTTCATCCTTCTTTGGAATGCTAGACAATAAGGGAGCACTATTCTTGGCCTGGGTACCTTTTGGTTTGACATTATATGGTGCAAAACTAGGCTTGGTGGAATTTTGGACCTCCTTATTCCCTTTGGTCTCTTTCTCTTTAGTCTCTACTTTAGGAGTAATAGAGTCTTTATATTTTAGGGGAGTATTATGATCTTTACTTATCAAATTATACTCTTTCTCTTGGGTAATTGCTACATGGATCATTAATTGCCGATCCTCAATTGATGGAGGTGAATCTCCATATGTTTCTTTCATCATTGATTTTATAAACTCAAAGTCATGAATAGGCAATTCATATTCATGCATCATGTTTATTTCATAGATTAAATATGGGGTTAGGACCCTTACCTTATCACATGCTCTCTAAAAATATTGAGTAGTAGTAGACTTATTATCTCTATAGATGGAGAAGCAACCATCTCATCTGGTTCACTAAATTGGAAAGTAAAACATTCATAAGCTAGGGTGTCTCCATAATCAAGAACATTTGAGGCACTCGTAGCTTCCTCTATGATGGTATAACTCTCCATTTATTGGAAATCAACAACATAGATATCATATTCATCAGATGTAGATTCAAATCCTTTAGCATCTAGACCATCATCATTAGTTGCATTACATAGGGGATGAGGGAGAAAGCACTTATCACACTAGTTGATATCATAATTGACTATATTGAATTTTTTAATTAAGACTTTTGTTTCATTGAATGTGTTTAGTTATTTCTTTTTGAATTAGCTTTTCCAATTCACTCTACACTGCCAAAAATTGACCACCCCCCACACACCTGGTCCTAGGTACCATGGTTTAGATTATGATAATCACAATGAGATTTTTAATTGATGTACATTCTACATGCATATTTAAACTAGTCAAAATTGTGTCTTTGAAATAATACTCATTCTTACAAAACCATGTAATGTCTACATGTTTATAGGATTTTTCAGTCAACTATTACATGTATTAGTTTTATTTACCAATTTACATGAAAAATAAATATAAAAATAAGATAATAAAACTAAGGTTTATTGGACATTGGGGACTACATGGTTAAACTTGTAGTAGTCACAAGGACTTAACTTAATGGTGGAGTTAAACTAGATGATCCATCTATAACCTATTTCTTCACTTCTAAGTCTGGTAATGCTTGTATCTAACACTATGTTGCAACTTTATTATATTCATATTCAAAATTGAGTGCCTATGTACTCTAGTGACTTGCAACAACAATCATACATGCTCAGTCTTAGTGTCTCTAAACTCTACCTAAAATATTTCTACCTCAATAACTTTATTCTTAGTGAATCCCAATTCTTGTTTAGTCTCATCTAGCATGTACCCCTAAAGACTTTGCTTAAAATTGGTATATTATTACTTTAGTAGTTGGTCAAAATTGGTCCTACATATTAGTTTACTTATGGGATCTTAGAACTAATATATCTTGAGCTAATCCAATATTTTTAATACCTACTTTTCATGTGCTGCTAGTTTTAGAATCAAGGATTACGCACTTGATTCTTAGTCCCATACTTCCTACATCCTAATGACTACCAAATTGATAACATTCACTACTTCTAGTGGTGTCATCAAATATAAATGGTTTAAAGAAATATTGGTGGTGAATAATAACAGTAAATTTTGGTGGTGAATAATAACAGTAAATTTATTTTCTTCTCATCATCTTTTAAATAATTAAATAATGTATAAGTTTAAATAACATGAGGAGATAATTCAACTCTTGTTGAACTGATAGTATCAAGATACTATACAATCTAAGAGCTTTATTTTTAATGCCACCTTCAATTTTATTGAGAATTTTTACTATATAACACTATTCTTATACCTACTTTATATTCTACTATATCTCTTGCCTAGATTTTTTAGTTACTATATGAATTTCTAACAAATCCTCTATATTTGCCTATAGATAATCCTTGAAATCCTCATTATATAGATACTTTCCAAGCCTCTTGTTATTTCTCTTGGATAGAGATAAAATATGTTGTCTTTATTATAAAGTCACACTACTACTAGATTCATCTTGGATTTCCTTTTCCTAATCCTTTAGATAGTCCCTATTGATTTATCAAAGCTGGAGCTCACAATGGGAAATTTTGTAATCACTAGATTAGGTCTTTGTGAATTTTGGGCCTCCAATTTTTTTACCCATTGTGGAATCATTAAAAATTTAACATCATCTAGTTGAGTGTCTTGGAGGAAGCCTCCAATAAAAAATCCCCATAAAACTACCTTGAGGCCTCCACATGTTGTGGTTATGGAAAGGAAGGGAAGATGATTTTAGACTAGTCTACGTTACCAATCTGGGGCATGTGATGCATTATATAAATGCCATTTTTATTCCTAGTTTTATTATATGAAATAATATTAGTATTTTGAGTAACACTAAAATGAATTGGCAATCCTAACTATCTGAAAGATACATGAAGCTAAGCAATTGCTAGGGCCCCCACTATTTTCTTAAAATGAACTTTCTTTGTTTTAGAAATAGTGGGGAGAGTAGTAACTAAAGTAACAACATGAGGATTAAAAATCATAGGGAATGAAAAAATAATAATTGTGATAGAAATAATTGGAGATGAAGAAACCACAACAGTACTAGAATTGATTGGAGATGAAAAAACCATGATAGAAATAAAATTGAATGGAACCATAGGGACTAAAGAAACCATAAGAATAGAAGAGAGAATAGAAACCATAAATAACAATGAGATAATATGAGAAATAGGTATCAAACAAACCGTAACATTTGGAAAAAGAATTAGAGTAGTATCTATACTAGTTATGACCTCAACTAATCCTACAATATTAAGCATCACCTTTCCTTTTATTTCCTAGAGCCTTTGGACTTTATCCCTCTTTAGCTATTGATTCTTGTCCTCAGTTTTAGGTTCATTATTTATTGATGGTGCTTCCACAGTTGAACTTGTAGAAACCTTTGCTAATGGAAGAAGGTCCTTGGGGGTTCTTCATTTCCTCTTTTATCATATTGTTATCTTTTCATCCAAGGGAGGAGTCTCCTAAGTTATGGAAGGTGAAACATCTATACTAGTAGTAACAATAACTAAATAGGAAATAAGAACTGATGGAACAATATGAATACTTATATCCTAAGAGTTAGAGGAATCAATGAAAATTAGTTCATGTTCTCCTCCTAAATAAATTGTAGAAGTAGGTATTTAATCCACTTCTTTATCTTGCTTAACAACCTTTATTATACTTGGTGGTGAATTTTGAGAAGGCCCCTTTTTTAAGGAACTTGTCATAATAGGGGTTTCTTCCACACCATAATCCTACTTCAAAACCATCATTATAATAGGTGCTAGTTTGGAGAATATTCCTTGGTCAAAGGGTTGTTGGGTAGGCCAAGAGGTCTAGTAATTTATAGCTACCCATCCACCAAGAGGTGGAAGCTTGATATGTGACTTTTTAATTATGATGGTGGGATCTCTTTTATATATCTTAAATGACTTTTTCCAAATCTATCTACATGTGCCCTTTCCATTACCTTTGCATCATCATTTTCATTAAAGAAAATAAAATCATGCCCATAAGGTTCATGATAGTAGGGTATTCCTAAGATTGAGATATGCTTTTGGCTAAGGCCATGAGGATCCAAATCAATGTGTGATAATGTTGTTAATGATTAAAATTATCTATTTTTTCCAAATTCCCCAAAATACTTGCTATTGGTGTAGCACATTTAACCAATCATTAGTGAAGACTCATGAAATATACCCTTGTGCTTCTTCTTCATGTATTAATTTATACTCCATCATAGATGATAAACTAGTTCCTATTTGCTAATTTGTCTCGGACATATTTGAGGAGACAGAAATTGGAAACCTTGTGTCACACCACCATGATTATAGTATAGTATAGGTATAGCCAATAATCTCCCCTTGGCCAGAGTGTCTCACTAATGTTTTTTGATACTCAGTCTAATGTTTCTTCATGACTTTCCATCCACACTTAGGGATATACATTATCATATATTTTGATGATATTCCTCATTTATGAATACATATGGAGGAATGAAAAGAAGACACATACCTTATTTTAGATGAAGTTTGGGGCTAGGATCTAGAGTGCTCTATTGTGAACATAGATGATGGCCATGAATACATATAATAGATGAGAAAGCATGTAGAAATGGCCACCCTTGGGACTTTTATTCTTATTAAACATTTTTTCTTAGATTTTGGTGTTGATTATCTCTCTTAGGGTGAAAGTGAGCTCTGATTTCATTAATAATTCCAAAAATATATCCATTATACAAGATGGAAGTGAATGTTCTTATAACCTTACAATTTATTTAGTAGGACCATACCAATGTATATTCCCATATTAAATTTGGTGATCGACATGGGTTCTATAGCCTTTAAGGTGATTAATTACCTAGGATCAATCCATTTCATTAATGTATTTTTGATTGTGCTTATTTTATTCCAAATTTCAACTCTATTTCCATTCAATGTGGCATTGTGATGGTAGTCATAGGTATATCTAGAAAATATCACCCAAGATGTAAGTGAAAATTATATTATGGTTTAGGTTATTTATAAATACACTAGTCACCTTTATTATGAAGAGTAATTCCTTAAGTAAGTCAATGCAGGGCATCACTTTAGGCTTGGCTATTGCAAAGTGTAGTTATTGGAATTTTAGTGGAATTAAGTCAACTACTAGCTACTTCTACTTGGCCATTAGAGTTTTTTCATATGAGTGGTCTCTATTTTTTATATTAAATCCCAAAAATATGTGTAATTATGAAATTTGTCCTTGAACACTATTGAAATGAAGATAATGTCTATATATTATGTGGATTCCTTGATACAAAACTTTGATAGTGGCAATACTCCTTTGAAAACCTTAGATGGTGAAGCCATTCTTATTCTATTTACTCACATAACTCTACTATTCAATTAAACTATTTAATCTATTACTAGAGTTACTTTACAACTAAACATAGATGACTAGGGATTCAAATTCTCTTCAGAGTGAAAATTCACTTGAGCTTGTTAGCAATCAATAATCATGATGTCCCTTCGAAGTTCACTCATATAGCTTTGAGTATATGACTTTAATTCTAGTTTGTGTGATATTACTTCCAAACATATCCAAGCTTATTTTAGTCATTTAATTTAAATCTTTTCCACTTACTTTGGAGGGTATTTCATGTATACTTTCTATGCATTCATATAAATACCATGATTTAACCTTGGACAAGTTTCACCCTATCATTAATTCTATGAAAAGTTAGTTATGTCATGTGGCATGCCTTTGGAATTGAGGTGTCAAAAAAATTGTTGAGACTAGGCTAACCAAATATCATGACACCAAAATTTATTGAAACATTAAGATGAAAGTTGTGAATAATGAGTCTTGTAGATAAAATTTGTGAGGACATGAAAGCTTGTAGATGCTAAAGACAAGTTAAGATAAATAAGTTTCATGATGCACGTAAGTTATAATGAACACAAGTTCAAAAAAAAAGGTTTGGAAAACATTTCTCTTTAAGATAAATACAAAAAGGAAAAATGTTGAAGTACGTGACTTACAAAAACTAAATATTCTGATGAATTTTTTTTGGAAGACTAGCTTCCTAAAGAGTAAAAGCTCCAAAGTATTAAAATATGTGAGATACAAAACTTGCATAGTGTAAAACATGTGAATATTGAAAGTTAAGATTTCAATTCTCTAATTCATGTGCATAAGTGAAAAAATTGTATATATGTAAAACTCTCAAATTCCATTAATAGGTTAGTTTGAATAAATCAAAAAGTGAAAACCCAGGTAATAGGAAGGATGACCACATGCATTTATGATGATCAACACACATAAGGAAATTAGTCCATGTGAAGAATAAGAAATTTTTAAAGTTTTGATCCTAGCTACGTGCATATATAAGTGTTAATTATAAAATATTTTAAAAATACACCTAGGTTTTTTAGACTACATTGGGTCCCTATTTAAACATTTAATAATGGGGTGTGTTGAGTATAAAAAATGGTGACTCACAGGGTGAGTACTCCTGAGTATTCAGGAAACCAAAACTTTTAGTTAGTAATTACAAATAAAACATGAATAATACCATAATATAATAATAGAATCAAAACCATGAGAGAGACTCTCAATACTTCATACAACATACTAGCATTACTCATACCTTAAATCTATGTTTGATGAAGTGATTTTATTTTAACACTATCTTGAGTGTTTTAGCAAGGACTAAGAATAAATTGTAGGTTTCATTCTAATTTATTTTAAGCATATTAGAACTAGGGAAACTTAAGAATTACTTTACTTCCAGTTGGACATCCATAGCCTTGACAAAGATACTTTTTATCCCTCCTCTATTTATTCCCTCATATAATTGCATGATGCATGATACATTGATCTTATTTCATCTTGTGAGTATTTGATCACCTTTATATATTTTTTGGTTTTATTGATCACTCTTTAGGATGCATTACTCCTTTTTTTTAGAATATGAATATAACAAGGAAGGTAAGAATCATTATGAGCTGGTATGTGTGAAAACATGATTTATCATAATGTCCCTACTAGCTATATCCACATCCCTGGTTATTACCTTAAATAATTATTAACATAATAAGTGTATTTGATCTAATAAAATGATAAAAACTTCTAAAATTTTATGAAGTAATGAGAGTAACTTTTACATACTTATAAAAAAACTAGTTTGTGTGCTCCATTTTAAGTTCTTCCCACACTTGTTCTTTATTTTTGGATATTCATCATAGATTAAACATACAAATTCAATCATTCATGAGAGTATAGTGAATTGGATATTATCTTGGTCATAACAAGAAAAGTTAGTTAGATTGTCATAAAATAAAGATATAAATTATATAAAATAAGGAACTAATATAGAATAAAGCAAAATGCTAAAAATAGGAAAGGCTAATCTAGAAATAATAAACCTAATGTAAAGAAATAAAATGATAGTAACTATGAAATCATTAAATATAACCTACTCCTACCTCTATCTCAACAATTTTAGTTACTTAGGGATATCTCTAGATGGTACAACCATGAATTAGTGCTTCAAAAACTACCCATTAATTAGATATGTCATTTCATTACCTTGGAGGTCCCTTAAATAGAAATCATTACTACCCAAGATCTCTGATATATGATAAGGTTTGATCTATAAGGGGGTAAAATTATCATTTTATCCTTTCGTTTCATGGGCTTTATCTCATAGAAGCACCATGTTAGATATTATAAATGCTTTGAGCTTTGCTCTTCTATGAACCACCTTTTGACTAGGACTTAATGTTTACTAAAATTATACCAAGATTCATTCCTTGAATCTTTTATTTTTTACTATATCTAGTAATTGGGACTCTAATTTCTCACTTGGTTCCATGTACTCCTATTTGAGTTGATATGTTAGAAATTTGAGCATAATTGGGAATACTGCATGCCATCTATATGCTATCAAGTAAGGTGAATCTTTAAGGGACTTCTTAAATCTTGTTTTATCCTCAAATAATTCATATTTCAATAGATGATGCCATTCTTTGGGTTTATCTATAGATGATTTTTTTAATGGCATCAATAAGGTTATTATTTGTCAATTCAACCAATCTATTTCCTTGTAGGTAAAGATTGGAAAATGACTTGATGGTGATTTAGATGTCATGGGCCCATTCAGTGAACTCAACTAATTATAATTCTATCCCATAAATAAAGAAATGTGGGTACCAAACATAGTTATGATATTTTACTCATAAAAATTAATTACATCATGTGCTCTTGAATGTTTTGTATCCACTACTTTAGTCCATATGGTGTAATAATATGTGGCTATGAGCATAAATTTGTGGCTAGCTAAAGAATTCAGGTTGATGACACTAATGAAATCCAAGCCCCATTGATAAAATATACTTCCTTCAATGTTATATAAAAGGGTGCATAAAGTTATCTTAGTCAGTTCTTGGCTTATTTCAACTACGAGAAAACATGGGATATTCTATTTTTACTCAACATTTTACACTTTATTGCATTATAATAAATTCACATAAGGCATAGGCCTTACGTGCTTACCTCAAGTATAAATAAGAAGGAACCAAGGCTCGTGTTGGGCTAGTTGTGCCATGGTACAAGATATCAAGTATGGGACTTGGCCAATTCAAAGAAGGGTTAAGTAGATCCATAGATGCAATCCCTTAATGGGTCAAGCCTAGTGGCCTATAGGCATAAACTTTTTATGGACTAATCCTAGAGTAATACGGGCATAAACCTTTGTTAAACTAATCTTATAATCATATCATTTCTAGATGAGTCATAGGGTTTCATTTACTTTAAGTGATCATACTAGGCTCATGCTTCTTAGAAAAGGTAGGAATTCTTGGCATAAGGTCTATATATTTATTCATTATACAAGTTAGAGATGATATCATTTAATGTTTAGAGGGATGCCATTAATGACATGAACTAGAATCATGAATAAAATTTACTTGGCATAGTTGAAATGAAATTATAACATTAAATTCATCTTGAATTCAAATAGAAATATAAAGATGCATAAACTATATGAAATTATATGTTAATGTATACACCATCATTAATAAATTTTGAAATAGGGTATATAGTTCATGACATTTAAAATAGAGTATACCTCACTCTGACTACTTAACAACCTAGAGGCTGACATGTGAGCTTGGATGATTACAAATAGAGCCTTAGTGGCATCCATACTACCCCTAAGACTTATTATTACCATGGTAATTCATACAAATCATTTCTAATTTTCAAGAGCTTCACTACACCATTATGATGTTCCTTACATCGATTGGATCAAGCTATTTTTATAACTCTTCAAGGATAACTCCACCAAGGTAGAATGTGTACAGTGAGTGTTAGTCTAGATACTTAGTGATCATTTCCTCTAGTTCCATAACCTTATGAACTCTACACTATAGTCACCACATAACACCAATCTTAGAAGATGCCCTAAAGATTTGGGAATTAGTTAGCTTCCTACTAGTTGGTGCAAGGTATGTGTTGAACCTTTCAGTTGGTGCCAATAATGCAAAAGTGTCATAATCATGAAAAATTGGTCCTTATGATGATGTGGATGTAGTTTTGGTGCAAATCCTTATGAAAATAATGGTCCCAACATTACCCTATACAAAATTTCTAGTCTATCCTCAGACTAGGCTATCAAAGTCTTTGAAGCATAAAACTTGGGCACACTTTCCTTAAGGTCAATATGAAGTATTTAAATCCCTTGATGATAATATTGATTTATTTAGTGACACTATATATTTTATTGGATTCAACCCTAAGTGAAAGCACATATATCTTCTCCATCTCCTTTTTGAAGGCCTCTACATTTACCTTTGCCTTTTCCACACTTCCATCTAGGAGCTCCCTACTCATAGGCCTTAGTATATAGATAATAAAAGAGTGATTCCAAGTTTTAATATTACTAATTTATCTTATTATTTATAATATTTATGTTATTCATGATCTATGCTCACTTTAACCTACTCATCGAGTACACCTGTGCCATCAACTTCTCCTTCTCCTCCTTTTCCTAATTAAGGTGCATGCTTATGACTGAGGCTTGGTTTAAGAATCTCAATAAAATGGAATCAAATGTATCTACACCCTCTTGTAGTTTAAAAAAGAGGTCTTCTACCTTGCTAAGATTACAAGTTAGCTCCTTTTGAAACATAGTGCATGGATCCTCTTATTCTTATTCTTACATTAGCTCAATTTTTAACCTTTGAAGCATTTATGCCACTAACACGTAGATTTTTTCAACCTCAAAGAGGTTAAAATTATAGAAACCAACCAAAAGGGATGATTCAACCATATCAATGCACTCACAAAGGTAATACAACTTGAATTTGGTGGCTTTCACAACATCTTTGGCTTCTTTGTGTAACTTATTCTATTTTAATTCCCTACCATCATTGATGGTATTCCTACGTGAAACTTCAACGGACATTATAATTAGCAAATTCCTAACTTGTATTAGGTTTATGGTAGGTGGGTTTATGAGGAGGGAGTATTTCCCCTCCTTAAGTTCTTCTAGGCTTGAAGTGGTTAATCTAGGCACCTTGAAATGAGGCTCATACATATAATTATCAAATACAAATTCAAGTTATCTATGCATCTTAGTTGTGATGGCTTGGGGTTGCATGATGTCATACATGTAAAGTTAATCATCCCCCATCCATTTTATGACTTTACCCTTATGCTTAGTTGTGTATCATACTTCTCAATGATGGCCATCTCTATTTGTTCTCCTTCCTTTCCACTGACACCACCACTCTTTTTGATGCTCTCTTTAGAAGACTCATCTATTTATTCTTTATGGGTTTCTTCCTCAAACTTTTCCCCTTTGTCTGCTTCTTCTTCCTAAGGATTCTTAATATTCACCTCTAAGGTAATTCCTTCAGTGCTAACATCACTTTATTTCTTTTAGGGTTCCTCTACTATCTCTTGTTGTTGTTTTAAGTTGCCAATATTGCATTATTTTTATTCAATCACCCTTCATTACTTGGGTGTGCCTCTTGTGTAGTTTATTTTAACTTCTTGGTGAGGGAATTAGGAACTTTCTTGAATGAAACTATGGATGGTATTACACTTGTGGGAACCTTCTTGGCCTTTTTCTCTACCTTGGCCTCTTCTTTTTCCTTAGTAAGTTATTTCTTCTCTTCAAACACTAACACCTTCTCAATATCTTCCTCTCTCAAGCCCATTTTATTTCACACACTTCTATTCTTCTCTTCTATTTATGAAGGTAGTATGGAGGGCTCTTCACTAGATGAGGATCTTATTAGCTCCTTTACTTCTTCAATAATGGTGGTTTTTCTACTTTGGAGGGCCTCTTATACATCCTTGGTGCTTGTCTCCTCTTCCTCTTCTATCTGTAGGATGCATGTCCCTACTCTTTCTTCTTTAATCTCCTCTACTCCAAACATGAGGGTCACCTCTTTATACATCTCCACCAGAGTTATAATAGGGAATGCAACTAGTCCCTTTGTCTTGTGTTTATTCTTCTTAATAGAGGAAGCATTCTCTATTGCAAAGGTTATGCACTTCTTGAGAGCTGGAGGTGTAATTTGTTTTCTAAAGGTAATCTTTGACTTCATGCATTCCCTGATCTCATCAAGTTTTTTTCCTCTTTTTCTCATGAGGACCTTTTCTTGCATCTTCAGTGTATCCTTACTTTCATCACCAATCAAGAAGGGGGTGATCATCACCTTTTCCTAGATCATTGCCCTTCTTTCACAACTTCATTTTATAGTATAAGTTGAATATTAAACCATTTATTATTTCTCTCTAGAAGGGATGGAGGTCCATCCTATTAGATTTATCCTCTTCATCTTTGGTGGCCTTGGATTTGGGGAGCACAAACTAGTACCTCAATTTGATCTTATCTTGATACATGATCTTTTCTAGGATCTATAGTAATTGCATGTTGGGAATCCTCCTTAGTACTACTATGAAATATTTGGTAGAAAATTCATAATGAAAATTAAGGCATTGTGGTAGGTTCCCATTTGTGAGTGCTAAGTACACTATACAAAAAATTTGCATTATGGTAAAGGTCTCCATTCCTGCCAAATGTTGGGGAGCTTCTAAAGGATGCACCATTCAATCCCAAATGCCTCAATATACCTATTATACCACCTTGTTACCTTTGTCTTATATTTCTATGAAAATATGGGTGGCTAGATAAAGTCTTGATACTTCATCATAGGAGACTCATGGTGGGGTGGGAACACCCAAAGGTTGTCATAATCTCCATCTAGTACATTGATATCCTCTATCACTATCAATATTAATAGATACCCCAACCTAAAGGTTTATTGCACTTTGTGGCACTCTAGTGTGTTTTTAACAATAACCTTGGTAATGAATTTGGAGATGTTGAACTTCACCCCTTGCACCATGTGATGAGAAATGCACAAGTAGGTCTTCTTAATATCAAACCATTGATCAATAGGGCATAGTTTAAAGCTAACCAAGTGTGCTACTACCCTTATTATAGGGTTATAGATGTCCTTGAAAGGAACATGAACCCTAAATTTTAGTATCCTAATAAATTAATGACCCTCTCAACCTATACATCATCTTCCATCATCTGTTAGATGTCTATCTCTATGTTTGGGACTCCCCTAATCATACTAATGACTCATGCCAAGATCTTCATACACCATCCTATGAAATATAAGCAATTTATATGGACATGTGAGAATAAGAATTATACCAATTCCTCTAGCTTGCCAAATTTTAGGAACTCTAATAATTAAGTCACACTTGTGGTCACCAATTTATATCAAATGAATACATCGAAGAGTGTAGTGCCCATCTTTTTATTATTCCTTGTGTCAACCATCTAGTCTTGGTTGAGATCATGTGCATTAATTCCCATCTGATGGTTATAATCTTTTAATTTACACATGTATGCATCTCTCTATAATTAGGCTTTGAACTTGATTTTCGGGTCTATCACTATAATGATAAGACCTTCTACCAGTTGTGCCTCTCATTTTACAATGGTTGCTTCTTTTACCATCCACACCTTCTTGGCATAATTATACACCTATGATGGACATATACTTAACATTTTCTTACCCTTTTTGAACTAGTTATTGTTAAATCATGATTGGTTGATCTTTTTGAATCCCTTAATGGTGCTTTGTGCTTCTTCAAAGATATAAATACTATTATTATGTTTTTGACTCTCAAGCTTCATGTATTGTTAATGGTGGCCTTGATGTTCTAAAAAAATTTACTACCTTATTTCACTCTCAGTTCTTCTCCACTCACCTCCTTTCTAATTTGAAGCAATATATAATCCTATATTTGTTCACCCATTCTTTCTTGGGGGATGTGGATGCTCTGGTTTTCACTATGGTAATGTTTTCTAGTCTATATGGCTTTGTCTTTGTTTAGCTCTTTGTGTCTAGTTTGAATTCAAAAGAGATTTGTAACTTTTCATAATTTGTCATTCTCCCTTTTATACCTTATTTTTAGCTACTTAATTAATGGCTAGTGATTAATGGCATGGTAGCATGTGGATTTATTGAAATCTACTAAACAAATGAAATCCATGAAAATATACTACCAATTTATCATTTATTGTAGATATTTTTGCCTCTACCATCACAACATTAAATATTTCTAATGGTTTATTTGGTGAAGTGATAGGTGATTCAAATGGTCACTTCCTACCAATTATTAGGTGGGTTCCAGCTATCTCGATGATCTTTCTCTTATAATTTATTCACTTTGGCATGACCTTTGCCCTTCTTATTGTAACCTAGGTGTAATTCTTCACATGCATATGATTTGGCCTTCTCAATTCCATATATTCTTAGTGTTATATTTCTTTATATGTGTACCACATTTTTTTGGTAAATTTAGTTTTGCTTTCATATCTCTTGCTTAGGCCTTCCCTATCACATACAAATCCCTACTCTAGTCTTCTAGTGTTTCATTATTTATTAGTTTCTTTCACACTATCATCTAGTGTGTTTTCTTTTGTTAACTTGTACTCACATCTTTTTTACTATGTAAAACTTCACATGCTTATAATATTAGGTGTCTAGCCTTAGGCACTTAGAAAGCATCCATGCTCGACTGAATTGACTAGATTTATGCATGTAAGTACAAGAAGATTTCTCTTATGGGATTGAAGTGCCACACCTATTCTCATAAAATAAATAACACAAGCATAAGGAAAGATTTGGTTTACACAAAATTTTATTATGGTTTACATAAAGCAACTGACTTGTGACCAAGAAGTTAGTATTTGATGGTACAAGCATCATCTTACTAACTATAGGGATTTAATCTATTGCCATGGAAATGCCCAAGGATCATTTCACCCATCAACATGCGTATCTTACATGTACCAGTCTCTAATATACTATGGATGATATAAAGTCATATCCACCTAATCTATAATTTGCCTAAGTGCTTGAGGTACTTTGAGTCATATGGTAAGACTAGTACACCTTCAATAAAAACCTTGTGTTTGATGTGCTTATCATGCCATAGATTTTTTTGCACCTTTTCTCCTTGTTGGATCCATCTTTCCTAGGTGCATATCTCATCTAGGTACTCTAAGCCTTATAGGTGTATGTTTAAAGATTCTTGGTCACCTAATTAAACAATATGCATAATGAGTAATGAGGGAACCAAAAATTTCATGGGTAAAATGTCATATACACCAAACACCAATTGAAATGGTGTAGCCTTTCTTAGGCACTTTTACATAGTGTGATAGGCCCATAATACTGCTAACTTATGGTCATCCCAATCTTTGTGACCAACATAGCATATCTTTATGAGGCACATTCCCAATATCTTATTGAATGACTTAGTGGTGTTATTGGCTCAAGGATGATAAAGTGTCATGTTATGGTGTGATACCATGTATTCAGTTAGTAGGATTTGATTGGTTTTATTGATGAAGTGTGTGCCATGGTCACTAGTCAAGCTAATCGAGCATCCATAGTGACTGATGATATTTTCCTAGATAAACCTTACTATTGTGGTGGTTATATAATTTTTTGTTGGTACTACCTTGACCCATTTGGTGAAATAATCTATGGTTGCTAGAATGTAGCATACACATATGCACTTTATATCAAGTGTAATATACCCAATATATTTAATGACCCATTTTTCAAATGGTTCTTGGGCAAAGATGGGGATGAGAGGCATATCATCTTGGTGGCTTTGTTTCCCCATACACTAGTAGATGTCACATGTTTTGGCATAATCTTTTACATCCTAGAATAGAGTTGGCCATCATAAGCCTGACTGTAGTACCTTGTGCATCATAACATTTCTAGTACAATGGTCTCTGACAATACCCTTATTTACCTCTTTCAATATTGAGCCATGTTCATGCTCTAGGACACATAAGTACAAGACTTCATCATGTATTAAATTGTATATTTCTCTACCAATGAGTTGAAAAGGGGTAGCATGAACTATGAGTTGTTTCTTCTCCTTAGTCATCATGGTCTGGGGCATAAATCTAGATGTTAGAAATGAAACTATCTCCACCAAGTATTTTGGGATGTGATATACCCTATAACGTTATACATTAGGCATATCAATGTTAATAAGCATAACCACATCACAAAAGTTGATTTGGGATAGATAGTCTAGGCCCAAGTTTTGTTTTCTAGGTTTCACTACAATAGAGAACCAGAATTCTTAAAACAAATAATCCATCAATAAATGTGACTATGGATAATATACTTGTTCACTAGGTAAGTAAGCACCTCATGATTAGTGAATAAGATGAAATTGGTTACTATCAAATATTGCCAAAAAATTTATAGGGCATAGACCATGGCAAGCACCTCATGCTTAGTTGTGGTGTAGTTTCGATTTACCCTAGTTAGTTTTTTACTTGAAAAACAAATGGGATGGTCCATTTTGTCTTTACTTGGTTGTACCAGAATGGTATTGATCATAGTACTAGATACATCAACATGGAAATATAAGGGATTCATCTAGTCATGAAATTTTAATATCCACACATTTTCCAGTTTGAACTTTAAGGTCTCAAATGCATATTCTTACACTACACCCCAATAGAATTGGCCATCCTTTTGCAAGAGATCTTTTAACTACATTTCAATCTTAGTGTGGTTCCTTATGAACTTCATATAGTACCCTTTGTGTCTAACAAAGGTGTAAATGTCTTTTTACATTAATAGGTCCACACCTCAAGGATTATTGTAATATTTGTTGAATCAATGAGTAGACCATCTGTTTAGATGATGTGCTTGAGAAATGTATCAAATGGTTTTGTGAAAACATGCTTCTTGAGGTTCAAATAAATTTACAATTGCCTACACATTTCAAACATAAGGATCAAGTTGTCATAATGTTCCTTCATGAACCCATACATAGTACATTACTCTAAGCATACTTGGAGGAATTTGTGAATGATGTCCTTAAAGGTAGTGATCACCATTTGGGAGAATATGGTTGGCACATTGTTTAGCTTGAAGGGCATCATGTTGTATGCAAAATAACCCCATTCTATTGCAAAGTTAGTTTTGGGCTTGTAATACTCAATATAGACTTGGTTTTATCCTAATAACCCATCAACAAAGGTTTATATCTCTTAAATTTTGATGCCATACAAGACTTAATTGGTGAATAGAATCAAAAATGGGGTGGTTAAACAATTGACATTCAATAATCTATAGTTGACACAAATATATGTATTACCCATAATTTTTAATGTTGATTATTGTGAACCTAAACATTATTACATAGGGTAGATGATGCATGTGGCTAGCATACCATCAATCTCTTTTTTTGACCTTGATTCAGAGATTGGGGTTCATCTTATAAGGTCACTTATTGACAAGTCATTTATTGTCGACTAGCTTTAATCTTCCTAAGGGATGGGTGTGTGCCTTTCATATCTTGATAATTATAAGGGAATGAGTCTTGTAATTCCTTCATGAGGTCAAAAATATGTGTTGTCCCCATGTCAAACCAATAAGCACCCAGAGTAGCAATCTTTGGTTTCCCTTCTAAGCTAATATCTACCTTTATAGTTTTTAATGGTGCATGGTAGGGCTCATTCTTCTCCTAGTACAAATCATCAATTTATATTCTACCATAATTTATTTCTATCTAAATATGGGTAGGGCCTTCTTCTTCTGGGACACTATCCTCAACTTGGTGCACTAAATTTCTTTTTCCTATCAAATTCTTCCAATTGTTTGCCTTACATGTTTCATCATCTTCATCACTAGAGTCACTATTAAGATTTTTTTCCTTGAATAAGGTTGGGAGTACTAACCCCTTTTCCATGAACATGTATTCTAGGAACTCCTCTAATATTTAAGTGTCCTCAAACACTAACCTTCAAACTACCTATAGTGGCTCAATCAGTTCAAAGTTTTGTGAAGAAAAGGAAGTGTGAACAAAGTAATCCTTAATTGCATCCCAATTGGTTGTCTCATGGTGCATCTCATTGATAACATACCATGTTCATTGCCAAGTCTTTAAAGTCATATATATTTCATGCATCCATAGGTTCCTTAGGGAATTTTATCCATAGATAGTTCATATTTATTCACAAAGGCACACATGCATTATGGGGTCAGAATCATCAAAGTAGGTTGAGATGTCCACGTCCTCATTACTCTTTATAAATCTAGTGAAATAGATACATTCACATCTCAATAATTTGTAAACATAGGATTTTGTGCTAAATACTAAAAAGTGGTAGTGATCTTTAATGTATATACTAGTGTGCCTATTCTATCCACCTCTTTTGGGATGCATGATTCAAGGTCATAGACATAGTCTTCCATTATATTACTCTATTCATATTTTGGCAACACTATAAGATTTCCCTTATTAAGGTGAAACACTCTCTTTACCTTCTTCTTCGCATAAGGGACCCATATTTTCAAATTGTGATCAATATGGACCCACTTTGTCTTTACTATTTTTGGTGCTTTTGTGTAAACCAAATGGCACTTTTGACCAGTGGTCCCATATGCTTCCACAACCCATCGATTGTAAGTAACATTGATGGTGTTTGAGGTTGATTTACATCTTCACAAGAGAAGACTCCTTAATCATTGGGGTGTAGTATCTCAGTTCCTTATGCCATGATATTATATATGTGGTTGATCTCATCTTTAATATCTATGTTCTCAACATAGGGGAGTCCTTGGTCATTTGAGAGGGGTATACATACCCTCTCTATTCCATTATCAAACATCATGTAGCATCTTTTGAAGTGCATATCTTTTTTTTTTTAACATCATGGCCTTATTATAAGTATTAGGTAGTTGTCATATTCTACTAACTTGATCACTTCAAAGTTAGCATGGAATTTGATGCCCATGATGTCTAAAACTGATCTCTTTAAAATTGTGATAGGCATAAAGAGTACATGAGGGGAACGCCTCAAGGCTAGACTACCAATTTTATTCCATGTATTCTTGGTCAATATGTTGACCTTGATATCTATGTCTATAAGGACCTCATAAATAGACCATTAATCAATAGTGGCATCCATAAGGATTTCTTTATCATACTATGAATTTTATGTATGCCAAATTTATTGTGCCCTTTCCATGCATGGTGTAATGACCTCAAATTAATTTTGACCCACATGCTCTAGGAACAAGTTATTTATAGGGTTAGCATTACCTCTATTTGAAAGAATCAAATGATCTTAGTTAATTCTTGTATCTTAGTAACCTAGCTTTCCTACTTTTTACGAGAGGTGGTAGCCTATACTTCTAGGTCTCATGATAATTGGAGTTCCCCTTGTAAGTTTTGGATTAAACTCATGGCCTACTATAATACTTTTTTTGGTGTTTTAGGTTTAGGTAAGGTGTAGTTTTAATTTCAAGATATGTTATGTGTTTAGTACAACCCTTATCTGCATATTATAAGTGTAACTCAAGTATTGGTGCAATTGGTGGCTGAGTGGTGAATCTACTATGAGTAGTCACCTATACTTTTACTATCTCTATATAGGTTGGTTGTGCCTTCGAGGTCCATTTTTTCATTTTTAACTCATGCCTAAAAATTTCCTCACCATCCTTTATGTTAGGCCTACCTTGGGTCAAATTTTTTTACAATTCATGGCACTCTTCAAGCTTATAGGACCCTTGATAATACCCACACATGGAATGTGTAGGATAGTTGCACTGATAATGCTCTAATAAGACCAATTTATAATATGAGTGTAGTGAGAACCTCCCACCACCACATCCTTAACCTTTCCCCATGTCACCTCATTACATTCCAAATCTTATATTCTATTAACCATAGCCTTCATTTCTTTGGTTAGTCTACCCTCTGACTATTGTAGTTGCCTATCATGCACCTCTTTCCATGGTCTCATACATTTTATCAATCACCTGATAATCAATAGTGGTATGGGTGTAGACATTGTAAAAATGATAATAGATGGTTGTGTTGACTTGGTTGGTACATTAAAATAAAAGCTAGTTGCATATGTCATACACCTCTTGATATACTTTGTATCTAAGAAAAAAAATGTGCACACTCCTTTGTGGGTAGTTAGTATGATTATGGCCTTTTATTTTATAATCAATACACCATAGTCCACTTTGAGCATCATGAAAAGAGATAATGGTAACATTTTGGAGATGGGAGGTCATAAATACAATTTGTGATTCTATAAATGGGTTAATCCCAATATTTGCACTTCTAATTATCCCAATTTAATCACTTTGGGAGGGTCTATAAAAGTCTTCATGGAAAGTGTTCTTCAAAATGGCACTAGAAATCCTCCAATGAACCATTATGCATGTTAGTAAGGATGAATATCATATGGGATCTTTAATAGGAGATTCTTGACACATGCATCATATAGGCAAACTTTCTAAGAATCTTTGGTAATTTATTTTAGTGAAACAATGATCTACTGTTCAAACTCTAAAATGTCAAATTCCTTTAGGAATGCATCCTTCAGGATATCATAGTCAACCATATACTAGTTAGGATCAAATTTTATATAATAAGCATGGGCATAATCAAGTAGAGTGGTCAAAATTTGGGTAGCCTTTCACTATAATTGGGTTATGCTCCATGCACACCATTGTAGTTCACATTTTAACACATTTTCTACAACATTCTCCACATCATGATACTCTAGTAAATGCATGTCCATATTGTAGTAGAATTTATGTAGGGGAAGCTAGGATATGAGGCACTTGTTCCACCAGTGTCTATCTTGGTGGTAATCCTCTAATGCCTCCATTCACTAGGTTAGGAATTGGAACCATTGTTACTATTAATGTAGTTGATGCCAATGGCACTATACTACTTACTTGTGGTACCAAACCACTTCCTATAGGCTATTTCCCACTTTGAATTGTTAACATCAATTGAGATGGTATGTTTGTGCTCAAGCTATATTATGGTGAGCTAACACCCAATGTTATATAAGTATTTGTCCTCACCTCCTTGTATGGAATAATTTGTTCAATCACAAATTTACACTCTATTTATTCAAAACATCTAAGATCTATGTTGATAATAGGGTTGATTATTACATTTGTAATTTTTTCAAGTGGGGGATCCAATGCATGAACATGCACTATAGGTTCAAATGAGGTAAGCACATCAAACATATCTTTAGTCACCAAATCCTATATAAACTCAACAAATTCTAAACCTATCAAGTGTTGACCTCAATCTATTATTTAATTATACTTCTCATCCTTGCACTAGTATATTTCAAGAGATCCTTTCCCATGCCATTCATGATTGTTATGAGTTCTCTCTACACTTTTAGGTTATATATATTCCATCATTATATGTCATATCTTATTATAGGTATATATTCTAAGATCTCACATCTCCATCTACTTGTCCCCTTCTATTGTGCCTCACCTACACATCCCATTCTCCCCCTTTGCACTGATCATATGCAAAAGGACTTTAGCCTTCCATACCTAGAGTTTCAAAACCATAATATACCATTAGAGTTTTTAGATGTATGCCAAATTACTTCACAAACATGTTTCTAGGGTTGTACAAGAATAGGTACTCTACTTCCTTAGGGCATGAGTATGTTGAGACTATGAACTCAAGTATTTAGCTATTCAGTACTCCTTGCCACCATTTATCCACTACTCTATTCCAAGTGGCATATAGGGTCTCAAGCATATCTAGGCACTCCTTTATCCACTCATAGAATTTTCCATAAATTTTTATTCTATGGGTTGAATATGCAACCAACCATCAGTACACATGGTCTAGTAGTTCACCAAAAAATACATCATATAGAGAATCATATAAGTTGTTTTAAACCCATTTACTCAACTTTTTTCCTTTGTAGGTTGGATGATTTAATGAAAATCTATCTTCCACCTATTGTAGCTATCACTCAATGTTTTAGAGATAAATTTGATACATAATTATATCATACCATTGAAATAATAAAATTCAACATAGGTCCCAAAAATGGAACCAAAATTTTGTAGAAAATGTACACAAAGTTGTGTTAGTTAGTTATTAGCTTACTAAAACTAGGCATAAACATGGGATATTCACTTTGTGCTCAAAATTTTACACTCAAGTATGTGGACATAAATTCATATAAGGCATAGGCCTTATGCACTCACCTAAAGTGCACCTGAGAAGGAATCAGGGCCTATGTTAGGCTAGTCGTGCCATGGTGTACGATATCAAGTATGAGACTTGGTCAATTTAGAGAAAGCATAAGTAGATCCATAGATGCAAGACATTTATGGTACAAGATTGATGGCCTATAGGCACAATCCTTTTATGGACAAATCCTAGAGTCATATAGGTGCAAGCCTTTTAAAAACTAAGCTCAACATCATATTGGCACTAGATGAGTCATAGGGCTGTATTTACTTTAAGTGATAATACTAGGCCCATTTTTCTTAGAAAAGTTAGTAATACTTGATGTAGGATCTATATACTTAGTGATTATACAAGTTATAGCTAACATCATTTAATTTTTGTAGGGACATCATTAATGATCTAAAAAATAATCACAAATAAACTTTATGTAGCATTGTTGAAATGAAATTATAACATTACAATCATCTCAAATTCAAATAGTAATATAAAGATTTATAAACCAAATGAAATTATATGTTAATTAAACCACCTTCATCAGTAATAAAGTTTAAAACAGAGTATATAGTTCAAGGCATTTAAAATAGAGACTCATATTACTTAATGACCTGAAGGCTTACAAGTAAGTTGGGGTGCTTAAAAATGGAGCCTCAATGGCATCCATACTACCCTTAAGCCTAATGATTTCCATATAAATACATATAAATCATTTTAAATATACCATATCTTTCCTATACCATTTTTATGTCCTTTACATTGACTAGATCAAGCTCTTTCTATAACTCTTCTGGGATAGTTCTACTAGGGTTAAATGCACATGTTGAGTGCCAAGCTAAAGCCTTGGCGATAATTCCCACCAAATCTATCACCTTGAAAACTTTGTGATATAGCATCCATGTATCATCAATCCTAGAAGATGCTTTGAATATCTAGGATCTTTTTAGACAACTGCTAATTGATGCAAGGTATACATTGGACCCTTTAACTATTGACAATAATGCCAAAATATCATCATCAAACCAAATGATTGACTTGATCTGATGTGGATGTCATGATAGAATGAATCCTTACTTACTAAAATAAGAGGCCCAACATTCAAAACTAAGATGTGATGGCATTGTTGCATGTAATTATCTCTTTATCAAGACCTAACATTCATGACATGTTCTTACATGGGTGTGTGTATCCTTAAATACTTTTGGACAATATTATCCCATTCTAATAATTTGATGTGCTATGGTGTATCCATATAGATGACCACTACCTATATTCTTGTGTAGGTTATTTAGGATTTATTGCATTTCTTCTTATGTTACACATCTTGGGTAGATGCCTTCAAGTATATATTCTCCCTTTTTTGTTCATGTAGTGAGCAGCTTTAAGCCTCAAGGCTCTCTTTTTTTATATATTGAGTTATATATGATAAGTACAAATAAATAAATAATTAATAATATCATCATACAAATATCCTTGAGATACTTGGGTCTCATAGACCTCCTCAATGGTGATGTGAGGGTCAAACTCAGTAATAAGCTAAATGATTCCTTATCCTCGAAAATTTTTGATAGGATTGATTTTTATTTCAAACTCCTATAATTTTTCCATCCATTTGAATCTATGCTCTCCCAGTTCATTATGTCCAAAAGTGATCTTATAATAGTGATAGTATTATTTCTCAAGATGTAATGCCTGCATTTATTTACCATTTTAACAAAAGTAAAGATCTTTAAATCGATCATGGAGTGCTTGAGCTCTACTTATTTTAAATTTGTGCTCATAAATGAGATAGGATACCCAATTTAATCCTTTTTCGAAGTGAACACAATAGCAATTATGTGCTCTAAAGTTAATGAATATAATAAAAAGTCCTTATTGAATTCTGAGATTAATAACACTCGATTCTAAGATATGGCATACTTTATGTCATGAAAAGACTTCCTAGCCTTGAAAATCCATTATAATTTGTAATCTTACTTGAGCATTGCATTTATAGGTCTAATTTTTTTTTTAAACTTTAGATAACCATCCTCACAGAATTTGTCATTCTAAATAAAGACTTGAACTCTTTCTTACTATTTTGGAACACAACCTTGGATATCCCTTGAACTCTACCTAGATCAATGGTGATTACTATTATATTCAACACACCCCACTCAGTATTTTTCTTTAAAAAGTGGGGACCCCCTTTATTTTTTTGAAATAATGAATATCTTGGAGGGGTATCTATGAGTTTTAAGGGTTATAATACTTTTATTATGTACAAAAATTTGGTGTTTTTAACATTGGATCATGTTGTGTTATACTTTTTCATTTGGAATTAATTTTTAAGAATAAAATATTAATGAAAAAGATAAAAATAATGGCTTTGCATGACAAGAATTTAGATGTTTTTATTTTAGAGTATTTAGTCTTTGGCAAGTTTGTTCTTTAGAAGCTGTCATTTAGAAAGATTCTCTATGGAAAGTTTCTCATCAGTAACTTTGCTTCAAAAAAAATTATTCAAAACATTCACTTAGAAACTAATCTCTATGAAAACTTTATCATTGGTGGCTTTGTATCAATACTTTCATTTTAAAAAAATTATCTTTGATAACAATTACTTTGGCAGGTTTTCATCAACAACTTTCTTCATGGTCTTTTCTCTTTGGAAGCTTATTCATTGGAGACTTATACTTTGGAAAATTTAATTGGAAGGATTATGTTAGTAGATTTTTTTTAAAAAATATTCTCATCAAATACTTTGTTTTGGTACTTTCATTTTGTAAAATTTCATTGTAAGGTTTGTTTCAAAAAGATTCTCTTTGGAAAGATTCTCACTAGAGGCTTTTATGCTTGCAACTTTCATTTTGAAAATTTTACTTTAGAAAATTTGTTTTAGAGACTTTTCATTAGAAGGGTTCATTTTGAAACCTTAGTCATTGACAACTTTATTTTGAAAATTTTTATTTAAGGAACCTATGAAGCATATCTTTTTGAAAAACATTCTATGTTTCAGAGTCTTTTAAACCAAAGGTAAAAGTTGACTACCTTTGAATAGGCTATAGAATGACATATGGAGAAATAATAAAGGTTAAATGGAGATAACCCAAATGATAATGTATCCTATATGGCATGTACACTAGGATAGGGTGGTCTAATTTGAATTAAATGAAGGTGATGATATCATAGACATTAACAAGTAATGTCACATGAACTAACAATCAATACAAAATATCTATTTACATCGAACCCCTAGTCAATTTCACATTAGTCCATATTCAATCTCAAGTAAACTTTATCCTGGAGCAATCCCAAAATCGCTAACTACTATCATAATAATTTGTTAGTCTATGAGATCTAGTTTAGTCACATACCATTATCAAAAGCTTAGAACATACTAGTGATTGATAAAACCACTATAGAATGATCATATAGGTATTACAAAGGATCCTAAACACCACCCAAGTTATCAATTAAGGATTCTATAGAGTATTTGAAAATTCTATTTGAAGCTACTGCATTCCATGGATGATATCTAAATTAGTCAGGATTATGGGAAGTAGTGGAGAATGTAGATTCATTTACACTCAAAGAAGGCATTATATATGAATATAAGTAGTTTGTGAAGGATTTTTTCCATTTCAAACATCAATCCATACACTACACATACATAAATACTGAGGTGATGTTGTGAATTGATCTACTATGGGGCTTTTTATTTGAAGGGATAATAATGGGTGGAGTATATTAAAGGAGGAGCATTTAATAGTTATTTGAGATTACCCTTTGTGGATGTTACTTTTTATTTTATCATAGACATCATATGGAATAAGTCTAAAAATCTAGAGTGATATCTATCAAGGTGGATTCTCCTTGGGGAAAGTTTCACTTTGAAAGAACATGTTAAGATCTCTATACCCGTCACTCATTTGAGAGTGGGAATCTATGTGCGGATGGCACTATTGAGTTTTTCTTTTTGGCCTTCCTAGTATCTATTTCATACACCTAGAGTGGGTTCCCCTATTATATGCTTTGCATACCATAGATAACACCTATGCTTTGGGAGAAATCATTAATGCATGCCTCTAAGAACAAATCTTTCATAAAGATAAGAAACCACTAGGTATAAAATTATACATGATGTCTTATTTACTAGATGTAGTCATGGGGATCATGTATAGACATAATAGATTCCTATGGAATATAAACACCAAAATCATCAAGAACAAGATTCCTTACTACTACAATTTTGTGCACATATATTCATGTGTTGAATATATCCAATATCACTGAGGACCTTTAACCTTGGGTCTGGATGGAAATACATGACCAACCTTTGCCAAGAATTTCTCCCATAATATCTTAAATAATTGACAATAATGTAGGATACTATTTTATTTATTTAGATTCCAAAGTCATCATGGTGGTAGGCCACAAGGTAGATCCTCTTCAGATCATGAAGTTCATTCTAGATAATGTAGTTGAGCAGGAAATAACGTATCAAATTTAGAATAACAATGATGAAAAATTGAATAGAAAAAAGAAGGCCACTTTACATGGATCCCACAATACCATTGGGAGAATATAATATACAATTCAAAGATATTTCAAGGAGGATGTTAATGCCATAAAGGCATATGCATTACCTAAACTTCTTCATAGATGATGAGATCCTCATGATAAGGTACAAAATAAAATTCATACCATTAACCTTGCCTACAAGCATGAGCTAATGAATCATGATTTTCTCTTCTTAAATGCCAAGGATGATGAGGAGGCCAAAGAAAGGGACAAAAATGTAGGACTAAGTGAGGGCTTGCTGAGAGTGATTTAAGAAGAACCATGTCTAACACTTAGTGAAGTGAAATTTAGAATTCCACCTCTTAGAAGATGGATATCATCATTTTTTTGGAATGGTAGGTAATATTAACAACTAAAAGAATAGGGAATAGATCCCCAGCTAGCTCAAGGCTAGCCTCAGGACTAATTGTAGTTGGTATTTGAGGTACCACTCATTAGAGAACAAGAGGAACAAGTTGATGAAAAATAACTACCTGCTTCCACATGAAAAGAAGAGGAACCAATGCTCCCAGTTTAAGCTTCCATAGTTGAATTGATATAAGATAAACAAAAGATGGATGAAGAGCTCAGTCAAGTAGAAGGTAGTACATATAAGGAAGAGGTTAGGATTATATGTTTAGACTCATATAATGAAAAGGAATTGTTAGCTTCCTCAAACCCAATTCATATCATTATTCCCACCTCTCTTCCATCATAGGCATCAATCTCATAGGTAGGCACAACAACTAGGACCTACCAAAGGAAGCATAAAGGAGATAGACCATAGACCCCTCCAACATAAGAGCTAGAGGAGGAGGAGCTATATCAGGCAAAGGTATTAAGACTAAAAGCACTCAAGACAAATTAACCTATCATGGGTGAACCATCTAGTAAGGGTCCCTTACTCACAAATCCTTTAGGTTTTTCCCCTTTGATGTCCTTAACTATAATTTCTATCACCTCTGGGCTTGTGGTTTCCACATGAATTTCCCAACAAGCACTCTCTTCAGGTTTACTTTTTATACACCAATATATGAACCCACTGACAACCACTACACCTTATCTACCATCCACTATTCTAGTTTCCATCCTTATCATTTTGACCCCTTCAATTTCCATTCCATAAATATCTAGCCCATCAACACTATCTTTGTACATTCTACCCATTCCCAAATTCATCACTTCAACTACATCTTCTTCTACCCAATTGGTTTTATCCTTGCTTCCTTCCACTCTAACCACCATAACCATAGTAGTTACTGTATGCATATAATATTTTCAAACTTTATCAATTATTAACACTCTTCATTTTGTAAGAACTCATTGAGTCTAAATATCTTTGAGTAAATTCATTAAGAGGTGCACCAAGAAAGGGTTGGGAATACCATTGGTTCTTCATAAGATTGTTGTCCCCTTTTACCACTTTCTATCTGCACACACATCTCCTAAAACCATTCCCATAAGCATTGCTTCCTATTCTTCACCCTCCTATAGTCATTTACGACAATCATTAGCCCTTACCTAACCTAAAACCCCTTTTTGAGATCTTACACTACATAGTATGCCTCATCAACCTTGTACTCTTATTCATAAAACTTATTAAGTTCTAGTCTGACCCCTGGATGACCTAGTCTATGACCTAATTCATTTTTTTCAATAATAATATTAGGTTGATTGGGTTGACTATGTCAACCTAAAAATTTAGAAGCATCTAGGGTTAGATCTACCTATTTATACACAATAGTTTCACCATTTATAAATGAAGAGAAAATGAATTAATATATACTATGAATCTACTTATCCACCTTTCTAATTGAGGAGAAAGATTAGCATTTTATACTTTTTTTGGAGATATAGATCTTGTCTTGTGAATAAGTCTTTTTGATGCATTGATATGCTGTGTAGCCTAATATTTATTTATCCTTATCATCCTTACATACTACAACAACATCTTTCAAATCACCTTAGATAAGGGAGAGATTGAGGCTCAATGGGTTCATCTTCAAAGGTAAGTATTACTAACTTTGTTCCTCCTTTGTAATATTAGATAGATATGCATTTGCACTTCTCTTCTATGCATTACGATTCTATATACATTGACATCAGTATATGTATTCTATGCATGTTTGATTTTATTGTTCACTAACCCAAATTTTTTAAACAAGATTTGGTGATCACTAGATTATATTTTTGCTTTACTTGTTATTAGTTTAGTGAATATGAAAACATAGAACCTAGTTAGGTTTATTGCATAGTTTTATTTGACTAGAGGCTTTAGAACCATCCAAAGTGATATTATTGTGGTAAGATATCCCTTAATTAGGTTTAGTAGATCCATCTTGTTCATGAATATGATTATCTAATATATCCCCAATTGAAAGTGTAAGTTTATCTTCTTCGAGCTAGGATTGATTTATAGATCTATTGTATTTCCCATTGCATACATTTTGGTGTACGCAACATGACTCTAACCCTTGTGGGTTTTCTTTCACACTTTATTTTATATAATATTATTATTTATATATATATATATATACAATATTGTATTGAACTAATTAGTATAGTTATAACTTTCTATGTGTAGGTTTAACAAATAGTCACATCAAAATGACTTTATTTTGGTTGTGTAGGTCTTCATTAGATACAAGTTACTAGATCAAACAGGTTGACACAATACTCTTTTTCAATCCTAGATAATCATAAATGTTAAAAAGGTCAACTTTATTATCTTATTCTCTATTAAAACATTTAGATCAACAAAATAGGTGGAAGAGGTTGACTTAGTCATATTTTTGTTCTTTAACACATAGGGCTTTGCAAAAATGGAACAAACCAGTCGACTTAGTTTTTAGAATTTTGAAAGCATCATTCAAGGAATTCAAAATAAAATTTATAATATTGATCATCATCAAACCCACCAAGGTTCCTCTCTTTGCTTTCTCACTCATTTTAATACTTTAAATTTTGTTGTGTACAAGTTATCAGTCTTCAAAACTGTCATCCTATAGACAACTAAGTCGACCTAGTCAACTTAGTTATGTATCCTATCTTATATCTAAAAGACTTAGTCAACTCATTTTAATATGTTATTTAATACTTTTTATTCCATAGAATATTAGAGACCCATCTGAATACATTCTATATTATTTACATATAGTGTCATTTGAACCAACTCTGTACTATTCTAGATTTGGGAATCAACAACTATTTACTACTATTAATTCACACTTTCATTTTTAGTTGTTTACATGCTTACAATAACTCACATAGTCTAAATAGGTTGCTTTTTAAATCAACATTTAGCTACAATATTTTTATATTTTTCACACACTAACAAATCACATAATATTCAAAACACATTTAAACATTTGTCTTCCCAAGGCCTACCTACTTGGATTTCATCACTAAGGGGGATGCCGACTTGGTTTTATAGCTAAGTATAAACATATGTTTAATGGTATATATTTTAAAAAACATGACACCCTTATTACTATGGCATTGTTAAGTGAGTGGGTAGGCCCCAATACCAAGCAAGTACCATTGCCAACATATATCCCTTTCATCCTAAATGTCCTAGAACCATCCATAGATTACTTTTTAGTTCCCTATTTTTAGACAACTTTCTTATCACACTTAAATAAATACTTTATAATAATTTAATAACACTTACAATGACCACTTATTTAAAATTTAGTTTTTAATTGATTACTTTTTATTTGATCATTGTGTGTTGTATTGCAAAAAAAAACATTAGCCAATATTGGTGTAAGGTTTTGGGTTGTGTGCCCCAATTAGATCACTCACATTGATCTAATTCTTTATATGTTTATTTTCACTTCTTTCATCACTTATATTGTAAAAGATTTATCTATTTTAGCACACTATCATTCTTCTTAATACGTTCTCTTAAATAATGTGTTTTCCCCAATCAGTAGTATATAGTCAACCTATCTGACTGTGTATTCTTCTTAATCTACTTTATCTCTTAATTTGAAATATAAAATTGACCTATATGACTCTGTATCCTTTTCTATTAATTTTAGATTAGGATTTGAAGATGCATTAGTCAATGCAATATAAAACCTATTATAAATAAGCATATATATATATATATATATATATATATATATATATATATATATATATATATATATATATATATATATATATTCTAAAACATCAATCCCACTCCTTAATAAGGTGTTACAAATGAATTCTAAGAGATACTTGAGGAAAGAATACTAATAAACCTTCCAAATAGAATTCCTCCTTGCAAGTGTGGACAAGAAATGTGTTTTCCCAAATTTGGTGCTCCAAGTCTATGTAAATGATAAGTAACAAGCTTATCCATAATTTACTAGTGCACCAATAGCTTAGGCTCATGATTTTGATCAATTTGTAAAAATAGGTGAAGTTTTGTGAAGATAATTATACATAATAACATTACATAATTCAATATCTATTGATCAATGGTGACACCTTGTATTTCTCACATTCTAAAAGTGTTTAGAATCAACCATGACCATCCATCTTGAGATCAATATGTGTGGCCATAAAATGATTCAATTTTTGAGGGATAAGTCATAAATATTTATAGAAATGGGACATTAATGTGGTATGGATAGACTTAATCTTGATATTTATTCTATCAATGGATTTTGGATGCCACCCCATTCATAATGTTACAAGGTGATGTAGACTTGAGGAATGGATTTCCAATTAATAAATTTTCAATAACCTCTATGGATTTTCACTTAAGATCTTGATTTAGTTTAATTTGCTTAAGTGGATTTTTTTAATTTTATACAATTCTTTGGAAATCTATTTTATGCTTAATGAACCTTGTCAGACATGTCATTTTACAAATTTGTAATTTGATTTGAGTATAATTATAATAAGGTTTGTGTACATAACAATATCCCAGTTAGGCGATCATGGACATGAAATAGCACATGCACATGACATGTGATATCAAATAGAAGAATGCAGTGGTCTACAGCATCATTTTATGTGGTCATAACTTGACTCAATGTGATTTTAGAAAATATATTAATTTCATAAAATTCATTTCCCCATTCAGGGATGCATTAGCCTAAATAGGTACTTATATGTGACAAGCTCAAATTGTTTAGTGTATTTTAGTGATTTTAACCTAGACTATGTGTTATCATAAAATATTGCTTAGATTGACAATTTGAACATAATATTGATAGGAATTGTATGTCTACACCAGTTAGTTTATAGAATTAAATTGATTGGTTAAACCCTCTATCCTTATAATATTAGTTGTATACCCTCTCTTTAGTACATATTTGACCAGTATGACTCTGTGCTCTTCTCTTCCTAATGGATTATAGTAAATAGTTGACCTATTTGACTCTGTATCCTTTTTGCCTCTTTGCCTTTTTATCGCATTCATCTTCCTTAATTTCTCCCTCATCATGAACTTCCTTTTTGAGGAAAATATTGAGTTGAACTCAACAAATATGATGATATTTACCAACCCCAATAGGTATTCCCATAAATAGCTTATGGATCCTACCCTGGATGAAGTAACATTCATGTAGCCACTTGCACTACTACAAATTATGGGACCCCTCTTTATTGATATTTAGTTTTCAACCTTCTTTTATCCTTAGAAGATCAACCTAAATTATAGTGCACTTTAGAAATTCTCTTCTTCATTAATGAATTTCCTTAACATTGAGGAAAAGATGTTTTTACTATTTATCATCTTATGATAAGCGATCAAGCCAAGGATCCTTATTTAGCTTCCCCCACATTTTCACATAGATTTGGGGACACTAGTTACTTTGCTTCTCAACCTCTTCCTTCTCTTATGACCCTTTCTCATATTATGACATCTTATTCCTTGTTTTCCTCCACCTCCATGCCTAGTATCTCTACTAACATGGGAGGTTATACATCTAGTGGGCCTCTTCTAAGACCTAATATTATCAATTATTATATTAGTGCATCATTTACCACATAAGAAAATCATTATATTAGTGATTCACTTACTAATAATTCCTCTCAATCTACTAATAACACTCAGAGTGGTACCTAAGACACTAATACCAATGCCAATGCTTCACATAATGCAAATAACACTATTCAAACCCATCAAATTCTATTGAAAAATCATAATCAATGAATGATTTCCAAGATAATAATGCCAACCAAATGATGCAAATGTAAAATCATCTTATCCATCTCTAAAATTACCCTCAATAGGTTCTATGGGGAATGCATATCCAAAATTCTCCCCCACCTCCTCTTAGGGATTCACATTGTATTCTTATCTTTTTCAACCTCCTCTTGTTAACAAAACAATCAAGTACCTTTAAAACAACCCTCTTGTACCTAAATTTTTTAATATTAATATAGGAGGTATCACCCTTACCATTAGTTACAATGGGTCAATTGATCCTACTCTATACTTAAAAACATTTAGAAATCTATACAAGGATTGGGTCAAGTTAAATGCTTTTGATGATACCAAGATATTATCAAAAACTCTCTCCATAGATGCTTTAGATTGGTATAGCCAACTCAAATCTCATTCCATCAATATTTTAGAAGATCTAGTCAATGTTCTAGTCCAATATTTTCAAACTAGTGACCTCCCTAAAAATACATTTGCTCATTTTATTAATTGGAATCAACTTGAGATATAAATTTCACAAGCTTTCATCAAATAATAGAAAACCTTATCTAATAGTGTGAACATAATAAGGTAGATCATAACCTCTTTCATATATTTACCAATTCTTTTAATCCTAAGTTATAATATTAGGTCCAAACTCTCTCTCTCCATATACTTTGGAAGAGGTCATTGATGAATCAAAGTGCCAAGATTTTCTAATGCATCAATTCTAGCCCTCCCAACCTTCTATGGGTACTCATAATGGTATCACAAATTATTATGATACCATTAATATTATTCAAGCTATTATTCCTAACCAAACTACAGGACAAGCTTCCCATCCTAACCACATCCCTAATCCTCATTTATATTCACCAAATAACGTCAATATTAATAAACCTTTATCCTTTTAGGAATTAAAAAAGCATATATGAAATTCATGAATTATCATTCAAATTTTCTTTTTTCAAAGTTTTCATGACTTATGGAGAAATAGTTTATGAAATAACCCAAATATTGTTTGGGAAACCCATGATGCCCCATGGAGGGGGCAATGAAAAATTTGAAAATATTTTATGGATGGGATCTCAATCATAAGAATATATAATATCATTAATTTTACTAAAAAGGCTAAAAATAGAACAATTAAAAGAAAGTGAGAGGAAAAATAGATTAGTGGGGATAAAATATTAGCCCAATAAAAATTAAATGAAGCAAATATAGGCCTAGGGGTGGAAAACTTACTATATTGAAAAATTTACTAAATTTTGACCCCTAGGGTTAAAAACAAGTCATTTTAAACCCTATCTATAGTGAATTTAGAGCTCAAGTATTTGCACATGAGTGACTAAGTAAGATGGGAAATATCCCACACCAATGACATCATGAGGAGTATATGAGAGATTACAAGTGACCTCTAGGGAGTGGGACTTTAGTAGGTGTTTTTTTGGGTTTTTTAATTTGTCATTTAATGCATTTATTTCTCATGAGATGTGGTAGTTAGGTCGATCCCACCATTTTCCTAATTGGGAAAATAATGAGTTTGCCTTCAACAATGGTGGGAACACCAAGAGATCTCCAAGATAATGGTAAGATCTACAAGACAATGATGATCTTGTATGTTTGGGTGAATTTTACCCTATCAAATGGTGAGTTTACCAGGATTGATGGGATCTCTCTACCAAATGGTGGGAATGATTGGTGCATCAGTGAGGTCATGAAAAATAATGGGATTGTCATATAAAATACCAAGAATATCATACAAAATAGTGGGAATGTCCTGATAAATGATGAGAATCTCTTACTAAATATTGGGATCTTCAAAATAATGGAAAATATTCTAAAATAAAGTAGGATGGGACCTATAGGGGTTTATACCAGTTCTAAAATTAGAAGAAGAGAGGTAGAGGCACATAGTGGTTTAGTCTAGGCATCAAAATTAGATGAATATGATTTACAAAAAAAATTTATATGATCCTAAAATTTTGATTTATAAGACTTTGTAGTGGTTATTAAATCATAAGAGCAATGCTCTTGAGTTATATGGTAATAGGGGCTCATGACAGATGAGCTCATGGGTGACTTGGTTTGAGTGGACCTATATCAATTGGTATGCCTACCATTGATTCATGTAGATAGATCATACTTGTTAGTGTTGACATATATATGAAACTCCAAGAACTATACCTTTCATCTATTAACTAGGGAGGTGATGGTGACACTAGAGGATGTGCATTAGATTCTATAGGTGCCCATATAAAGACCTAGGATTACATGGATGGCGCAAAGGAGATAAGATGTGTTGGATGACCTACTTAGGGTAGTGGAATATGATATAATAGATGAGTGCATTGATATAGATGCACTAAAAAAACATGGCTTGGCCTTTGGAGGGTGGAGTAGAATAGGGGATAGTCCCCTCAAGCTAGTAGTTTTAATAGTTCTAATAGATGTTAGTGGCCTTCTATTTCCTAATAAGAATGGGTAGTACTTTTTATTAGGTTTGACTAGCATAGTAAAATAGATGTTTGATCATAATACATGGTTCACTTGGGGATTAGTGATTATGGCTTAGTTGTATAGGGACTTGTGTATGTTCACATACAAGGGAAGATATAACATAGGCCATTATAGATTAATATAGGTATGGGCCTAAGAGCACATCATGATCACATGGCCAGTGGGGACTAATGTATCATAGGGGAATAGAGGATCCTATGGCTTGAGAATGGTACCCAAAAAAACTAAGGATGCAAGGACACTTGGGGGACCTACCCTATTATAGTTATTACATTGATGAGATAGAATAAAAGGATTTCATTTCATGCCCCTATATAGGGACATAGTTCACATAGGTAGAGGACTTATTTATGATTAGCTACATGATCACACCTTGTTATATCATAAGTCAACATGATTACACCATGGAAAAGTATTGGATAGATTGTGTTTAATGATAGTTTGGGATGTAACAAGACATTCACAAGGGTCCACATTAAATTTCTCGTGTGACCAAAGAGATTATGGAGTGGGATCCATAAGTCCTTAGGGTAGAGCCAATCACTAATTATGAGATGGTGGTGCATGTGATGTAGGACTAGATTGGTGGAGTTCTAAATGTAGGGGTGAGAAACACATATTCTGCATGTTGGATGGGAGTATGGCCCATCTAATTGACTAGGCCATTGCTCTAATAACTAGTTTTAAGATAGCAATGGGTTTAGATGAGCAGAGATTGGGGACAAGGCCTAACATAGTAGTAGGGTTAGATGTCAGTTCAATAGGCAATCCCATTTTCCATTCCACTATAGGTAGTAAATACCCAGAGGTAGTAATATCTGGTAGAGGATGTGGAGATGGTCAATCTAGATGTCCAAGATTTAGATATAGGGGATGCCCCAAGTATAGGTATAGGTTATAAAAAGGCAGGTACCTCTACGGTTGGTATAGGGATAGGATCAATAAGAATAGGATGCTCAATCATAGGGAGGTATATAGAGGAATAGGCACTAATTGATATAATCCATAAGGAGATATTTTCATGCCTTATAGAGATATTAAGTTTATAGAGCACTTGCAAGGTTAAAGGCATGGTTGGCTATTGTATATGGGGAGATCACAAGGCTATAAGGTTTGATTATATCCAAATATGTAGAGATTGTAGGTCTCATGGGATAGGTGGAATAATTAAAGGATTGAGGCCTAATTATCCACATGAGACATAGATTATGTGATAGTGGTTAGTGAGTAGGACTTTTCTCAAATAGAGATGCAAAAGATAACTCAGAAGAGAGATGAGGCATGGAACACTAGGGTAGATATAGGAGTAAGGTCAATGAGAGCCTTGGTTAATGTGATTGTGGCTAAGGATGATGCCTTGCATGTAAAGGATGATGGCATATGCACCAAGGATGAGATGTCCTATTAAAGGTGGGCCTACAAGGAGGTAATTACTATAGTGTAGAGAGTATCATCCTATAGGGTGTATAAAAGATCAAAATATATCAGCCAAACTACCAAGTTGAGACATAGGATAGGTTCAGAGTGATCGATAACCCATCCAATTGCATAGTAGGTTGTCATGGGGCCTCTACCACCACATCCACTAGTAGATACTAAATCTAGGATTGGTCGAGGTCATTATCAGAGTCATCTTAAGGATGATTAAGATGAGAGATAATTGTACCTTATTTGCATTTTTTTGTGTATTTGTGAGATGTATAAATACTCTCACAATGTATATTTTGATGTGTGTGTGTGTGTGTGTGTGTGTGTGTGTGTGTGTGTGTGTGTGTGTGTGTGTGTGTGTGTGTGTGTGTGCGTGTGTGTGTGTGTGTGTGTGTGTGTGTGTGTGTGTGTGTGTGTGTGTGTGTGTGTGTGTGTGTGTGTGTGTGTGTGTGTGTGAGAGAGAGAGAGAGAGAGAGAGAGAGAGAGAGAGAGAGAGAGAGAGAGAGAGACTCATTTTAGTCATACTATTTCTTGTACATGAATGATTAATATACTTTGATTATTTAATGATGTGTTCATTTATATTTATCTTTTTATTATATGATTAGATATGCTAGTTTCAAGATACTCAAATCCTTAATTAGCATATGGATGTTGATTGTATTTATTTTAATGTATGTATGACTAGATGCTAGAATATAATTTAGGAGATGCATGTCCAAAATTAGTTATAGATGTAGTCAATGAGACTCATAGTGTATGTCAAGAGATACACATATTTCATAAAGTCTTATTTTAGGTATGGTGAATTAAAAATTATTTTCAAAGCTTCATTGACTTTTAGATTTAGATCACTTGGTGTTTACTATAGCAAATCAAAATTATACATCATAAGTATGAGTAACTTATACATTGTATTTATATTACAATTGGATAGTTCAAATGTGAATATTTATAAATAAGGATAATGATAATTTTTTTTACCAAAACCAAAGTTATAACTATTGACATTCAAATAAAAACAAAGAAAGACAAAGATAAAAAACAAATCACAAATGTAACCTAACTTAAAATCAAGATATGGACTATTAATGATTTATGAAAGAATAAAAATGTATAAAATCAAAGCAAGAATAAATTATTAAACAACTCAAAAATAATATGTGAATAATCATGATCCACGTGTATCAACAATATGTACTCAAAAAAAAATCAAACACAACTCTAAGCAAGTCAAGCCTAAATGAAAAATAGACTGAAAAAGATTATAGAATGCATTTGAACACAAAATAACAAAACAATATAAATAATAAGACAAAATAGTAAAAAAAAAAAAAAAAAGCAAATGCAACAAAACTAAAAGAAAAAATAAAAATGAACAAACAACAAAACAATAAAACATATAAAATAACAACTCAATAAAATAAAGAAAACAAGATAAACACACTAACAAATAAGATAAATACATGACATGGTGAAATTAAAGACTAATTCATGAGCAACAAAATACCACTAAAATAAATGAAGAGACAAAAAAATCACAACAAAATAATAAGAAAAATCTAATAAACACACACAAACAAGGGTTAGTCACAATGTTAGGGTAAATAAAAAAAATTAAATTGTTCATGTAAGTCTAATAGAGGTGTTATGATTTGTGATAGGGTGACCCTAAATTTAATAAATAATGATATTTAGCACAATGAGATAAGAATAATTACAAAAAAGTTTCCCCCAAGTGATAGAGAAACAACAAGACAAAACATAATGGGGAAAAAAAGAAAAAAAGGAAGGGGTGGTCTAGCTGACTTTAGATGCATGAGGCAAATAGATGATACCTATATACTTCCATGGATGATAGATCCAACATGAACTTTAGGAAAATTTTATTTCTCTCAAGAAATGGGATAGAAGAAAATAAGATTGATGTTTTAGAGGAATAAGTAAATGGGATCACAAAATGGCAAGTTAATTTAAATGATTACTCCTAAAATAACTATTGTGGGATCATAATAAATAAAAGTGTAAGACCATGTTTTTATTTATTTTGTTGATTAGTTTCTAATGTTTTTTTTTTTTTTTTTTTTGGTATAAAAAATAGAAATTAAAGATTAACAATAATGCCTATGGAACTACCTAACTAAGGAGATGCACATCCACATGTAAGATTTCAAACAATAACTAAACTTGCTACAATGGGGATCATGGATATAAAGAATGACATCGGGAAACAACTAATCAAGGATATGCACATCCAAGAGTAAAAGTTATAATAACAACTAAAACTATATACAACGGCTCTTATGATCTTATTAGGGTAATGATGCCTACAAAATAGCAATAATATAATAATATAATAGTATGTGGTTTTGGATAAATCTAAAGAACCATTTAGGAGGCAAAAACCATGTGATTATACATACTTGTTCATGTTAGAAATATATTTTAAATTTATGTGAATTTGAGGTATTTATTGAGTGGTAAATATTAACAAGTGGATATTTATGGGAGAGGTAAATAGTAATTAGTCATTAACCATATGGTTAATATGATAATATTGTATTAGTTACAATATTATATTATTATTTGTTACAATAGTATACCATAATAGGTTTTATTTATTATAGGATTCATGTGAGATATTATTGGAAAGATTTTAGGTGAGAAATCAGTGGCTAACATATAGGAATATGATTCCAATAAATATGTAACATGTCCTAAATGAATTAATTCAAATATGAGAAATAGAAGAGTGATGAATATTTTGTGTTGAAAATTATCTCTGTATACTCTCTCTATGCATGAATTAGTATATTATGTTTTTCTCTCCTCCAATTTCTATTATTGGTATTAGTGCAGGTTTCTATGAGAGGATAGATTGATTAAGGGAAACATAAATTTGTGTTTAGTTGCCCATAATATGACTTATGATAGTTTTTAGTTTAAATTTGCTTTGTAGTTTTTAATATTGTTTCATGTATTTGTACTATGGAGATAAATCATGTTGGTTGTTTCTCATGTGCTCATGCCTCTTAGAATATGATTAGACCTATTTATCCCAATAAATTGTGCCTATAGTAGATGTCTCATACAACAAGCTCACATGATTTCCAGTCTTTGTATGGCATGATAAAATATCATACCAATAAATTTAGATCTAAATTGGAGATTGGAATGAATTTGTTTGATTTTGGACTAGTTAATGCAACATTTCATTCTCTTCACACTGGTATCAATAGTGTTGCATTGAAATACAGTTGCCTTAATTTAACATGTCAAAGTACTCCTGATTGTTGTTGATGCTTTTCAAGTCAACAACACATCACATTGGGATTCATAATACAACCATAATCAATTAAAACACCTCAGCTTGTTCATTGATTTCATTGGTTCTTAAAGGTTTTACCACATTCAAAATCTTTCTATAAAAATTCATGCAACAATTTTCCTATTGTCAAACCTATTGTTATCAAATTAGCATCTAAATTTATGATCTAATCTACATCAAACAATAGTGTTCTAGGTTTATTTAAGATGTGTGGTTTACAGTAGTGATGGTTTTTATTTTAGGAGGTATTTTATAATTTTATATTTATTTAGTGTCTCTGTATATTTCTTTTTATAAAAATTAGGTTTAAGAAAGTTTTTTTTAATATGTGTCTTTGTTGAATAAAATATTAGTTTGGTTTAGATCTCTATTTAATGATCTTTTTAATAGTTAATGTGGTCATAAGATTTTATAAAGGTCATTATACAAGGAGTTCAGAGTCTTCACATTTAGATAGGTAATTAAAATTTAAAAATTCAAGTTTGGTTAAGAAAATTGTTATAGTTGGATGTTTAAGATTTCATATTATTGTTTTAGATTAAGGTAAAAGCATGTTTTGAAGGGACCCCAAAACCCTTTAACAAATTCAAGAAAGCTAAAACCTTAATAGCCCCCAGGAAAGGCATTCCTAAAACATACAGAAGAATAGTATCTAAAATAGGTTTTACAGGGACTTGAAACCACCAAAATAAACCAATAAAAGCACCCAAGTTTTATAAGGACCTGAAACCTGAACAAAACCAGGCTAAACAACCTGAAAACTAGGTTTTACAAGGACCTAAAACCTCATAAATGGAGACACCTTACCCAACTCCAAAATGGATAGAGTGGGCTTCCAGGTTCGATCCAACAACCCCTAGACCACAAAGTTGAAGGAGTTGCTCGCAGATGGAAACCAACGAAAATTTCCTTTACAAGACTGCTGATTGAAAACCACGACATCATATTATTGTTAAAAATAGGTTTTTTATTTAAATAAATGTAAATCTTTTATTAGGTCATTGTCAATATGAAATTTAAATCAAAAGTGCCTAAATTTCAATAATAAGTCATTAATGTATGTCATCTTATTAAAGTCATTTTTTATAGTCATTGAGTCATGTGTCAAAAATTGTAAAAATAAAAAAAATTGCTTTATGAATGCATTTTCACTTGTACATGATGTCTACATTGTGGGGGAGGGATTTTCCTTGGAAAAATAATTTACCTAAACTAAATATATATACCATGTGATTAATTAGTGAACCTACTAAAGGTTGGAGGATACATGGAGGATGGATTCTTTCAATAACCTCTCATCAATCACCAATGATGGGGCCACATAAATGTTTTGTTGACCTCGGTGAGTGTGCTTTACATATTTTCCATTGTGTATTTTTACAAATAAAAATAAAATAATTTGATATACCAGGTGACTAAGTAGTGAACCTACTAAAGGTTGGATCATACACAGAGGATGGATGTCTTTCAACAAACTCTCTTTAATCACCAATAATGGGGGCACATAAATGTTTTGGTGACTTGGGTGTGTGTGCTTTTCATTTTTTTTTCTGTATTTTTATAAATAAAAATAGAATAATAATCCCTGTTCATGATATTTGTGTGTGAAAACTCTAAAAATTATTATTTTATGTGAAGGCATTATAAAAAGATAGAAACAACCAATGTAAGTCAGTTCATGGATCTTGAAAAGGTTTGTAGTAGAGATCAAGAAAACCACTAGGAGATGAATAGTATTTTGGTAATAGTTAGGAGATCAAATACTGTAGAGATACCTCAACTACCTTACTTCTTCATCGAGATGACCCTCATTTACACGTCCATTTCATTTACATAATATAAATTTAGGATGCATTCCTTCACATATAGTGGTCATGTGTAGCAAAATTGTGTTAGTAGTATGTAGATCTATGAGTATGCAGTGGTATATAGTTTTGTTTGTGCCAATTCATGGAGGTATATGGTGTTCCTCTTCATTTTAAGGTTTGTGGTAATCTTTTAAAACCATGGGAGGAGTATGTCTCTCTTTATCAAGGCCATGAGCCAAATAGGGCATGCTATAGGAGGTGAGCATACTACAAATAAGAGTGTGAATGTTTTTGCACCATGTAAAAACTATGGGAGGGAATGTTAGGAATATATTTTACATTTGTGTAAATTTGAGGTATTTACCAAGTGGTAAATAGTAATAGGTGGATATTTATGAGAGAGGTAAATAGTAATTATTTGTTAACTTTATGGTTAATATGGTAATATTGCATTAGTTAGAATATTGTATTGTTAAGATATATTGTTATTTATTATAACAATATATCGTACTAGGTTTGTTTTATTATAGTATTTATGTGAGAGAATATAAAAAAGATTTCAGGTGAGAAATTAGAGGAGAAAATATAGGAATATGATTCCTATAAATATGTAACATGTCCCAAATGATTTAATTTGAACAACAAAATAGAAGAGTGCTGAATATTATGTGTTTAAAATTATCTCTATATATTCTCTCTATGCATGAACTAGTACATTGTGTTTGGCTCTCCTCCAATTTCTATCAATTCACTTGTCTATAAGAGAAAGCTACAAAATACTATTCAAGCTAAACTAATTTGTATAACTTGGCATTGAGGGTGCCTAGAAGTCCTATGAGTCATAATCAAGATCATAATTGGTAAAGGAGAAAATTATCCAAGTTACAATGGTCTAGGTTATAAAAATAATATTGTTCGAAGTATAACAGTCCAGGGTAGAATGAGTCAAGATAAATGTGGTCCAAAAGAAGATGGTATAGTGTGGGATAAAAATTCTAGTGGAATATAAATGATCAAAAGTGCCAAAAGTCCATGGTTACAATGGTATAGAGTAATAAAATAATATTGTTCATGTTAGAACTGTATAGGGTAGGTCAAGATAGAATAAAAATGGTCCAAGATAGGATGGTCTAGGATATAATAGTGGGATAATGTGACTTTAGCACAAGTTGACCCAAGTAAGGGGTCTTGTAAACAATTGTTAAAAATGATGTCAAGAATAGAAAAGATTTAGATGTACAATATTAATTGGCTCTGAGAGTTCTTCACCATTTGGAGTAGCCAACTGACATACCCCTGATCTATAATTATTTGAAATGACATATGGGCCTAGCCAATTGGGTTGAAACTTACCCTCCTTTTTTCATTCAACATTATTGTTATTTTGATTCTCTTTTAAGACTAAGTCACCAATTTTAAGCTCTCTGATGAGAATATGCTTGTTATAACTTCTCAATAATCTATTCTAATAAGCTTGTAAATTGTCTAGGACAGCCAAATGCTTACCATCAAGGAGTTATATCTCTTGAAACCTATAAACTATAATCTTCATCATCTTTAATATTTTCTAAGGATACTCATAGTGAATTAAGATCAATCCTATTCAAGATAATATCTTCTATGCTATAAACAAGAGAGTATGGAGTGGCTCTTATGGGGGTTTGATTACTAGTACAACAAACCCAAAGGGTAGGAAAATTTTGCAAGTTCTAATTATGACCAACATCATTGACAATCTTTTTTAGAATTACAACAATGGTTTTGTTTGATGCCTCATCTTGACCATTACCTTATGAGTTATATGGTGTGGATTTATTATGCTTGATTTTGAATTTTTAACAAAGATCTTTAACATCTCATTTTACAAATAATCTATCATTATCATATATAATATAGGATGTGATACCATGTCGACAAATAATATGGTAATGTATGAACTTGGAAATATGATTCTCAATGATGTAAGTGAGAGGAATAACCTTGATCCACTTAGTAAAATGCTCGATAGTAGTGAGAATATATTTATGGCCATTAGAAGATGTTGGGTTTATTTTCCTAATGTGATCGAGGCCCCATATATACAATGACCATGGTGTAGTAATTGGTTTTAGTATTAAGGAAGGTGCATGTATCAAATTACCATGTTGTTGACTAGTGACACACTTCCTAACATAATTAAAAGCATCTATTTCCAACTTGGGCCAATAGTAATCCATTCTAAGGTGTTTTTTGGCTAAGATTGTACCATTAGTGTGGGCCCCACACGTTCCTTCTTAAACTTCCTAAAGTGTTAACTTAGATTCTCCTAAAGATAAAAAATGAAGTATCATTCCATCATAGCCTTTATAATAAGCATGTTTCTAATGAGGGTATAATGGGCTATATGATGAAGGAAATTTTTTTGTCAATTATTGGAAAGGTCAAGTGGAAAAACTTGGTCACTATAATAATTATAAATGTCTTGAAACCAAAGTAGTTCAGGTCTAGGATTGGGACCAACAATGGTGCATAACCTCTTTGAATCTAGCAATACATGAGCAGGCTATAGGAGATTTTCACTAAAAATTTGATACTCTTTAACACTTATAGAAATTTGTATCATGGACCCAATCATCACCATAGTATTAGTTAATCTATTATTAGCCCATAGTACCTATTTAAATTATAGATATTTGAAGTGATTATTTACATAATCCACAATATGATTTTAAGGTACAAGTTTGTCATCATTAGTCTGATACTGATATGTAATTTGATTGATAATAAACTAAGAATCCCCATAGACCATTAAGCATTAGATATGCCATTGTACTGCTAGATGAAGTCCTAAAATAAGGGCTTCATGTTTAGCCATATAATTGGTACAATGAAAATTAATATGGAACACCTTGGGATTCAAATCCCCTTGTGGTATAAGGGCTTGTCTTGTTCTTTACTATTTCCTTGATCAGTGTGTACCTTAAAGATATTTTCACCCTAATATGTCAATGTTTTATCTTTTTCATGACTAAGAAAGTTTGTCTAATCCTCAAAGTAGGTAGAAATATCTAAGGAGAAGTTAAATCCTTGCTTACGATTTCCAATTGGCAATCCGTCTCTAAGTCCCATGTACTTAGCAATAGGTTCTTCATTCTAGAATTCATCAAGGGGTATGATATAATTTTGTTGGTCCCAATTAATCATTTTTGGATGGCAAATTCAAAGGTGGAAATGGGATGTGAGATTCATAATGGATTTTTAGTCAAATAGGTCTATGTCAGCAAGCTCATCATAAATATTTTAATGGGATATTACATCACTATCAAGAGTCTCTTTGCTAGTCAGTTCATAAGAATCACTATCAAAATACATGAGACCAGCCCCAGGTGGTCTAAATCCAAGATCATGACTTATGTTAGGCCTACATATTGTTATTGGTTCCAAGATTCCCTGCTCCCATGGCTTGAGGACTTTTCCTATATAATCAAAGTTATTCATAATCTAATTAAGGCTAGGATATTTAATATTTTGAAAATAATTAGCAATGTTGTTAGAATATAACTAGTCTCCTTCAATAAAAGCCTCTTGATCTTGATATAGTGAAGTAGTAGGTACAAATACCATTGGTGTTTTTGTGTATCCTTCTTTTAACAGATCATGTTGGTCCTGCAAGGGATTTGGTAAGGTTTGGATTTGCCAAAATATTTGGGAAAATTGGGAAACATAGCAATATGGAAGGTGTGTTTTAGATGGTACATATAAATTCTTGCATCCTCAATCATGATTTGTTTTGCAAGGGTTATGGGAAATATATCATCCAAAGTGAAATCAAGGTCACTTGGGTTGATATAATTAGATTTGAGCGGATAAAAAACTATCTATTTGTTCTTCTTCACAATGAATTCAAAACCAGGGGAATAGTTATAATTATGAAATTTAACTTTTAGGTTTTTGCAATATTGAAAGGTTGGATATCAGTAAGAATGGTGACTTTGATCCCATCATGTGGGAACTTGAGACACTATTGCAAAGTAGATGGGATGGCATATACTTCATGGATCCAAGGATGACTAAGAAGTATGTTATAAGGAAATTCAATATCTATAATTTGGCATAGAGTATGATGGGATACTAACCCAATAATGATCAGTAAATAGATTATTCCAAAAGATTCCATTTTTTCATTGTTATATGCCTTGATCATGATTATTTTTAGTTGTATGTCCTCTATAGTATAACACAGTCACTATACTATCTTGAGGTACACTATGCTTAAGCCCTAAACCATTGTCTATGAGAACCTACTTGATTTTATGGTTTTCAATGATGATCTAAATATAAAAGGGATTATTATGGTTAGGACCAAGAGTAGACATATCTATCTAATTGAATGTAACTAGTCAGTAAGGAGATAAATGTCCTACAAGTGTTTATAATTGTTTAATGTTGATGTCCTAAGGAATAGTGGACTATTGAGGGAAATCATTTAAAATAGTTATGTGGACTTTAGACATATGCAAAATATATATAATATAAATTTGTCTAGGGGTTTTACTTAGTTGGTTTTAGATATTATACAATGTTTCAACAAAATCACAAGATGATTTAGCCTTAACTAGTACAATGTTTAGTTTTAGCTATGAAGGCATAGTGTTCACATTGGGTCTAGTGTTAAAAGAGGGTAAAGAGGCTTGAAGGGTGACTCATGAGTGTTTATTTATGGTTTCAAAATATAGAGTGGGCAAGGAACCATTATAATTAAAAGATAAAGGCAAAGGGCCTTGGATGGTGACTTGTGAGCATCTAGTTATGTTTGCAAAATTTAAAGTCGGCATGGAGCCATTATAATTAGAAGATGAATGTAAAAGGCCTCAGATGGTGACTTGTGAGCATCTAGTTGCATGTACATAATGTAGAGTTGGTAATGAACCATTATAATTAGAATAAGGGGGTTTAGAGATAGTAACTAGCAAAAATCAAGGCACGATATAATTGCTTGAACCGAATGCAATATTACTTAAAGAAGAGGGTTTTGACCCTATAATGGGGTCTCAAAATATTTGAATATCATGGGATGGTTCATGATATTTTATGGTGATGGTGGTAATGTGATTTGTAGAAATACATCCCATGGTGTTATTGTAATCATAAGGCATGTTGTTATAACCTAAGTTGTTAGCATGGGTATTATGATCTTGATTATAATCACGATAATTATGATTCTAGACTTGTGATTGTTGACATTGGTTATGCCCTTTATTCTAATTATTTATTTTTAGACGCTAATTTTGTTTAGGAAATGGGTTTTTGTAACCATCCATATCTTAATTAGTGTTTTATGCTAATATTTTAATTTTATTTCATTATTTTTGATCAAATATTCAATGATTTGTCTCAATTGAACACATCAATAGATGTCATGGCTAATAACATGATGAAATTTATAAAATGCATATGCTTGATACCAATTGGGTTTGGGTTGATTTTAGGGAATGTCCCTGGTACAAGCCACACAATCAAATTAGTTACTGTGAGATTTTGAAACATGGCTTCAATAGGCTCTCCTATTTTTGCTGAGTAATGTATATTTATTTAATGGCCTTCATGGAGTATCACTTTTGTAAAGTAGTTGATAGATTAGGTGGGGTTAGTTGTACAGTTAGAGCTAAAATATGCTACACCATTTGTACGTGTCTTAATTCATTCATCATGTTCTCTACCATGTTTTTATTCTTATTAAACCCTTTAGGTCTTTATAATATAATAATTTGAATATGTGATTGGGTATGACTAGATATTTGACCCTATGAATAAATATTGACAATTACTTTAGTTATAAGCACCTTCTCACTATGTACACCCTTGTTTATGATTTAATTGAATATATTTGCACAAGCAAGTCATAAATTATCATCCACCTTAGGATGTAGGTTCTGTGCAAAAATATCAACTAGCTATTTATCTATAAAATTATATTAAAATCATCTAGCTAATTCTCTCTATTTTTGTAGATATTCTATGAAGCTTTCTCCATCTCATTGTCTAAATTTTCATAAATCAACAATAGTCAGTTCATGCTAAATGTTGTAAGAGAAATAGTTGACAATTTTTTTAGATAAATCATTCCATTTTGCCATTGATCCCTTGGGTAACATGAGGAGATAGTCCAAGGCTTGTCCAACCAAACTGTATGGAAACAAGTGAACTAGATAAACACTACTACAATATACATCTTGGCACAATACAAAAAATGCCTAAATATGTTCTCAAGGATCACCCTTCCTTTTTTAATTGTCAAATTTGGATGCCTCAAAATGAGGTAGAAATGAGACTTGGAGAATATTTAAGTCAAATGGATATGGACATATCTCATTGAACTTATATTTATTAACATAGTTTCCCATCTCCAATCTTGACATGAATTATTTCATCTAATTCCACTCCTACATGTTTGGTGCAATTTTATGTGGAATATAATTTAGTTGGTGTGGTATGTGCCCCTATTGCATTATTTTTTTAATGAGATAAACACTATGATTTGTAACTTTATCTTGGTTTAATCTTTGAGTTGAATAGGTTATCCATTGACTCTTACGTTGATAAACATTTCTTGACATCTAATACCGTGAATTGTAAGTATACTACTAGTTTTGAGGTGTTTTGAGGTGATTCACCAAAGGACACATTTATTGAGAGTAAATTGACAATTTTTTTGAATAATATCCTCGATATGTGTTGAGTTTTTTGTCGCTTATTTTTATGAAGGGATAATATCCTTTTGATGGTTTAAAAATGTATGCTCTATGTCTTGTCAAGCATATTACAAAGTATCCATAGGTTTATTTTATTCAGATGAGACACCAAGATCTATTAAAAATGTGTTCTCAACAAGGGTATGATGAATTTATTCTATCATATTCTCTTATCCTTTAGATCATTTTTATTTATCAAATTTTTAACCAAAGACTTAGTTAAGTCTGTGATAAACTGGTCTATGTATCATTGATTGATTTTATTGATCTTGGTAGCAAGATCTTGATCATTAGATGCATACTCTATGAGTTCTTCCTTTCCTTTACTAGAAGAAGCAATGTTGGATTTTGAAATATGAGTGAGATATTGATCTTATTGTTGATCCTATAACTTAACTAACATGTTCAATTATTCCATAGGGAAATCTAGTGGCAACCTAGTGCCTACTTCTATCAACCTTAGAATGGATTGATTTTTGTCTTCTAAGGGTTAATGTTTATAATAATATTATTCAGACCCTACAGTTGTTGGGATATATTCAAACACAATGGAGTTATCCTGTATGTCATAAAATTCTCTTCCTTTGAATTGGGGCCATAAGAGACCCCACTATAAGTATACCTTTTTGTCATGCTTGGATGGTTTTTCTCCTCATTTGATAAGATGTGAAATGTGTTTTGTAAATGTTAAAGGGTGTCTTTTGGATTTCTTCAAACAAATGACAAGGTAAGATGAGACTATAATAAAATAACATAGTACCACATAATTAGAATAAATGGTTAAAAATTTACTAAACTTTGATGGGTTGAAATCATCAAATTAGAAGACGGTAAGATAACTTTGGAACCTAAATTATAGGTGAGCACAACAAACATAGGTCAAAGATACATCAATACCATAAAATATAGATACAACTATGATGATTTGTGACTAGAAAATTATAATAAGGTATTTTTAATTAGGAAGATGAAAATGTGAAATAAGGATCTCAAAACATGAATTAACATAAGAAATCCTAAGTATAAAGATAAAACCAAATGAGTAGTACAACATTGCCACATGGTAATAGGATGAATAATGGTCCAAGGACTTAGAGTATGATGAATCCAAGATAATCCAAGTATACAATGAGAATAAAATGATGATGATTCTAGGTAATGACATTTAATCCAAATGATAAATTGTACCCAAGTTCACTTAAACCAAATGTTAATGTTAAACCGATAGCACTTTGGCTTAGAACTTTGAAAGTTGAGAGTTTTAATTTTAGACTAAAAATGAAGGACTTTGAGATTTTTCAAAGTGGACAAATGGTCAACACAACATAATTATTATGATAATGCAAACATAATGTTTTGAAATGAATATTTGAACAAGGCAAGAAATGATTTTGATTTTGTTAGTGTAACACCTCTTTATTCAAAAAAAATGTTGTATAGCAAAAGTGTTTGGTTTTTATGATGTGTTTTGGTTTTCAAATAGTTTTAGACTTGAAAATACCAAGTAAGTAAAGGATGAAATGATAAAACACCCAAGTGTAACATCAAAAGTCCTAAAACTATCAAGGTTGCGTAATAATATCAAATTCCATCTATATACATGATCTTGAAAGGATTTTTAATTATTAATATAAAAATAAAATCACATGAAAAGTAGGATTTTTACACCCCTTCTTCTTGCAAGAGTTTGTATGATGACATGGATCCCTAGGATACTCACCCTACATCAAAAATATGTTTATGGCAAGTGAGTTTATTCTAATACTAATATTTTATGTATCTATATGGTCCAAAGAATAGATACCACAAGAGATGATCATGTCAATTAGATCTGCATAATCCAACCTATTATGAAAAAGTCTTATCCTTTTCACAACCACTAAATCCACTGATTTCTCAATGTGGTGGGATGTTTGAGTTGATCATAGATTCTAAGGGAAGTAGTCACTAACGAAGGTAGTTTAACCACTCAAAATACTTTCCCAATGATTCAATAGATTCATTTATATACCCCCCCATGGAGTGGGGTTGAAACAATGCTGAGAGATGAATTCTTGGATCAATATTTCCTTAAAGATAAATACAAGACAAAGTGCATAAAAATATAAAGACAAGTGAAAAGACTTTATGATCATCCAAACCATACAAATTTGAGGAGGGCCCTATAAACTTTATTTTCACACCTTTGAAAAAGGCACAAATGCAAGCAATGAGCGCTTTTGGTCACCCAAGTTTCCTAAAGGGGATGAGTGGAGAAAATACGTGCACTAGTATACAAAAAAACAATATATGATTTTAAAAAACTACTAAAAATTACATATAAATGACCAAACATGATGACATGACCATTAATAGTTTATTGCTAGTCATTTATAACATGACCAAATTGATGACTAAACCATTTTTGGTCATTTATTGGTTGTTTTGATTGATCAATTTGGTAGTATATTTAGTTATTAATTTAGTCAATGATTGTAATCAAGTCATTTTTTATTCACTGATTAATTTAGTCATTGATTGTTGTTAACTAGCCACTTATTTAGTCATTTTTATTCATTGATTTCTATCCATTGGTAGTGTATTTAGTCATTAATTTTAATCATATTTTTGAACAATTTAGTAGTATATTTAATCATTTTTATTCACTGATTTCAATGATCATCATTGTCTCCTGATCATATTTGTTGCATTTTTTGGGAAACTTAGTTGCATCAATGTATAATCGATGTAATTGTAAATACTCACTTCTTGAAAGAAGAATTTATAAAACCTTCAATATGGATTACAAATTATGATTACAGACACCCATTACACTATTTTACTTGTTACATTCTATATCCAGGGGTATCTTTTGAGTGTCCATTGGATGCATAAGTAGTATTACTATAGATATTTTAAATATATATATATCTAAAAAATGTGGAGAGATGTAAAATTTTAGATTCCTATTTTACATTTTTCTCATACCATACTGATTAAGATTCCATTAACTTCTTCATTAATTTATAGCTAACAAGAGTATGAACAAATTTAAGTCATAATATTAAGTACAAGAAAGGTAATTCCATTTAGGCTATAGATTGCTTAAGTCACCTCCAATTAAGTAATAATGTACCTTAATATTAGGCACACAAAAATTAGTTCTAATTAAATTGAAAACTAATTATGTCACCTTCAATCACAACACTAACAATAGTCCTGGATTCATGTGGCCATGAGACTTTTAAATAGCCCATGTTGTATGGTAGTGATCCTTACTTTTATTCATGGACCACATAAAACGCATAAATATTATTTTTCTTAATATTTAGATCATTAATATGATGAATCCATGAATACTTCTAATGAATAAACATTTACATCATTAAGGAATATAGCTTACTCTAATTTGAAACTCAAGATGAATTAATAAATTTTTGGGTATTAGATATAGGTGCCACCAAACATATGACATAATGATGAGACTTCAAAACATATGACATAAAACATATAAAAACATAACCAATCATTCATTTTCACATATTGAAAAAACTATTAAGAAGGTAAAATATTAAAATTTTATTGAGAAAAGTTGTTTTTATAGCAAACACAAGATGAAAATATGTGTCTTTTCTTAGAAAAATGTGTTAATACAAAGTGTGTTTCTTAGTGTTGTGACTGAGAAAACTAAGTTATAATGCCTTTTTTCTTATACATCTCCAAAATAGATAAATAACACTAAGAATATACCTAAACAACACATTAAAACTATTTCATAAAGTAGTGGGCCAAGATGTCTAATATTTAGTACATGATAAACATCAACTATGTCATATTTTTCATATATTTTTAGTGGCCACCATGTGAAGGTCCCTTATTTCTCTTTCAGATGGATAACTCCATATATTTTATCTTCATAAGCAAGGGGTATATTATTTATGACCTTTAAAATATTTACATTTACATCTCCTGGTCCTTTTAATTTGACTCCATGTATAATAGATAGTGAGTGAATCTTCCTAATAACCACAACAAAACCATCAAATAGATCCAACACCTAGACTTTATCCTATTCTTGGAGTTTATCAATAAATGTCTAAAAAATAAAAAAAATACACATTATATTGAGATATAAAACACACATTATATTGTAAAATTGGATCAATGTAATGGTCACATACAAAATTGTAGAGGAAATTCAAACTAATTCTAGGTTCTTTAAAAAGAAAATAGTGACATGAGGAAAGGGGATTCAAAAGGTGTTGATGGAAATTTAGGATATGGTAGATTTGAAGTGAGTCAAATGTATAAAATTTTAATAGGAGAAAATGTGATTGAACTTGGCCACAAGAAACAAGGGCCTAAGCATAAGATGGATCCCAATAACAAGGAGGGTTTCCTTTTGAGTGGAACCCCTAACCAAAGTCCTAAGATCCTCAACCTTTTGGGATAGTTTGATCTAAATATGTGGGATAAAATTAATTCCTAGAAAAGAAAATGGCTCGCATGGGCTAGGAGACTGATAATGATCAAAGTGTTTATCTTAGCCATGCCAATCTACATCATTTCTTGCTTGGTGATTCTGAAGGGGGTAGAGAACAAACCTAATCAAATCATGCAAAATATTTTTTGGCAAGGCACAAAGGAGAAGGAAAAGATAGATCTTAGGGCTTGTGACAAGATTTGTATATCCAAACAAGAAGGTACGGTTTGATTGAGAAATTAGGAAATTCAAAATAAAGTATTAGGAGCCAAACTAATTTAGAGGATGCATAAAGAACCCAGAGTAAATGGGCTAAGATTTTTAATAGGAAATATTTGGGAAATGTCTCTTCTAAATGGATTTTGATAGTCATAAACACCCCAAAAGGATCAAGGATATGAAACTTCATGAATAATTACAAATTAGTCATCATGGATTTAATATCATGGGATGTTCATGATGGTACAAAAAGCTAAATTTTGGTTTGATTCTTAGGTAGGATATCTAAAATTGGATTACATTATAGACATTTCACATATCAAGGAGACATTCTCTAGGGTATGGGGGACCAAGGATAAAGATTACATAATTCTAGATCTTGTAGAAGGAGGTGTAGGCTAGAAATGGAGGACTTTGTGAATATTCAATTTTAACCCCCAGGAGGTGGATAGTGTTAACCAGGAACTTAAATAGATAACATTATTTTTTAGACAAGGACAGGACTCCATTATTTGGTGTGGTTCAAATATTGGGATTTATTTAGTTAAGGCAGGCTATGTAAGTATAGTAAAGACACAAGGAGGTATGAGGAGCATCATCCCTCTTCAATATTACTAGAATATGTATGGAATTATTAAAATAGGATTATTCACTTGGGAAGCTTTGAAGAAAAGGATTCTAACTGATGAAAGATTTAAGAAGATGGGTTTCCATGGTCCTTTTCAATGTCCCTTATGTAAATCCCAAGAGGAGATAGTGGATCACATTCTTCTTAGTTGTCAATTCTCTTTTGAATATTGTAAGTGGCAATGCATGAAGCTAGGATGGAAGAGTGACCTTACTAATGATATAATGACTTTGTTTCAATACTAGCCTAATATCAAAATACATTATACTTATCATTTTTTTATGGTTGATAAGTCCCATAATTCTAATCTAGGAACTCTGGAAGGAATGAAATAAAATATTGTTACAAGATAAGGAAATGAGTCTCAAATACCTCTAAAACAAGATTAAATTAAGTTTTATATGAATTGTTAACAACAAATTAAACTCTATTAGGTTAAAAGAGGCATTTTTTTAAAAATGGGATGCTAGTATGAGGCTCTAATTGGGTGGTTTGAGAATTCTCCCCTATCCTAGCTTAGAGTGTTATAATAGGAAAAAACAATATCAACAAGTAGTTTGGAGAGATGCACCAGTAGGATGGGTAAAGTTAAATTTTGATGGATTGACTAGAGGCAATATGGGGGATTCAGGGGAAGAATGTATAATAAAGGATTGGCAAGCAATAACTTTAATCACTTCTACTAAACCAATTTTGGAAGGCACTAATAATGAAGCTAAATTTAAGGCCTTATTACATGGGTTATTAATGTGTAAAATTATCAAAGCTAAGAAAGTGTACATTGAAGGTGACTTAGCTATTGTCATAATGCTATAAGAATAGAGAAGACTCCAAATTGGAAGTTAAATGCTCTTTTAGAAAAATCCCAAAAAATGTTAGAAATTTTTGATGTTTTTATAGCCAATAACATTTACCATGAAGGAAATGGTGACGTAGATTTTTTATAAAATAAAGAAGTCGATGACACTGAAGATACTTTTATTTTAGAAGATGAAGATTTAATAAATTCACTTTAAGTGGAATGCTTTTAAAATATTTTAGTGAAGGCTTTAGGCACATTTGGGAAAATATCCCAAAGCTTGGAAACCAAGCTCCCTAGAGCACCATTTATGAAGCTAACCTAGATGCAGAGGAAATGGATCAATTTAATGGAGCCAAAAAAGGATTTATCACACCAAAGAGTGAAGTCAGATAGTGACAAAAATGTAGATGACAATTTTCCTTTTCAACACTCGAAGGTAAATGGATTTTTTGGGATTCATCACAGACTTGAGGCTGAAGGTCATACCAAAGACTCATAAAATTACTCATTTACATTTCTTGGAGTTGGAGGTGGTGAAAATGGTACTAGGGTGGGATTTTTAAATAGATAAGAATATATACAAAGTGAATTTAGACATAACATCTTAGTTCTTGGTGTCTCTACTGGATGTTAAGGTGGATATTCTCCTTTTATTGTGAGCAATTTTGAAGCTAGAATTTTAGGGTAATGACTTGGAGGTGGTTATTTAGGCAAAGATAGGACTGGGGATTCTGTGGTCATTAGACTTATCACTTTTTATTGTCAACATGATAGAGAGGGATCTGTGGCTCCTATTTATTCTCAACATGATAGCTAGGGCTCTTAGTTGTCACCATCACTGGGCCACTATCAACAAGAATTTTCTAAGGAAATATTGAGATCTCAAGATGGAGCTGAATAGGGAATGGGTTCTACACTTTGTAGAGATTTTGGAAAATGTAAACTTTTATGGGTTTTGAATTTTTCTATGAAATTTTGATGTAAATATTTTAGTATCGAGAAGAAAATATTTGGAAAGAATATGTAATCCATGAGAGTATTTTGTAATAGAATTATATGCCAAGGGTGTATCCATTCCCAAATGTAAGAATTTTTTGATTCAATATCAATATAATACCTACTTCATGGTTTAATGATTAAAAACACACACATTATATTAGTTTTGATAGTTGTATGTAATGTCTTATGTCTTGGAATAAATCAGTTTTTATATGTGCTTTTTTTATTCTATACTTGAATAACATAGAAGCAAATTTTTAATCTAAAAAAAAAACACCATTGTGAGGTATAAACAAATGGAGGTAAAGACTATAATAGTGATATAATATATCAAATGTACTCCAAAAAGAGACATGCATTAGCAATGAATTCCCCCCAATTGAGAACCATGACATCCCTAAACATAATGCACTAATGCATTGTCAAAATCTATGTATGCAGTCTATTAAAACTAATCTCTAAGCTTCCATATGTAAGCTATATGTTATCCCTTATTTCCATAGTCTATGTATACTAGATAATTACACTTTAATACTATTCTAACCAACTTCTATTAAATAGGTAATTATTACCCTTATTTATAAAATAAAACAACCATTACTTACTTGAATAGTACTTTAATATTACTTATTTGCATGTGGTTTCATAAAAATTACATCAAGTTCATCATGAATACTTATATTATGAACATCATGTTCATTCTAGTCAAGTTTATCATCATAATTATCACTATCAACATTGACATGAAGTTGTATAATTTTGTAGAGAGCTCTATTGATATGGCCTTTTTATTTTCATTTTGATTTCATATAATTGCTCTACATGTGGTTAATCATCATGAAAAAAATAATATAATCAAGTAAAGAATGCAAAATCTATAAATTCTTATCCAAATGAACATTTTAAGGATGAATAATTACAAAACATTAGGATATATTAACTTACAACTTAAAGAATGCAAAAACTATAAATTTTTGTCCAAAAGAAGAATGAAAAAACATTGGGACAAATTAACTTACATCTTAAATAATTTAAAATCTATAATTTTTTGTCCAAAATAACATTTTAAGCATGAATAATGATAAAAAATTAAGACAAATAACTGATAACTATTATATTACCTTAACTAATTCAGCATAACTATGATGATTGTGTTTCACATTCTTGTCTAGTTTATCATGATCACTATCAATATCAGTAGCTCTATTGACATCATGAAGGAATTTTTGTTTTCCTAATACTTTTATTAAATTTCTATTCATGTGGTTTAACCATCATGCAAAAAAATATACAAAGTATTCAATAGTCAAGTAAAGAATGCAAGCTATAAACTTGTCCAAAGAAACATTTTTTGGATCACTCCAACAATAAAGAAACTAGGTTGGATTATCCTATGCTCAAATTTTAATAATCTACATATTATGAGGAATTTTTATACAAAATTTCCAAAAGAGAAGAAATGAGATCAATAGAGCCTCTTACCTCATCTAAATCCATTTATTTATGCTCATTCCATGCAAAAATTATAGGGTTAACAGAGGTAACCAATTGTAAAACTTGCTGAGTGAGACTAAATATGTGACTCATTACCTATTGGTAGCCTAAATTTGAGTTGACATGATCTAGAGAGACTAATAATAGGAATTTAATATATGGTTGTGAAATCTCTATTGAGGAACTATATTTCCACTTCATCCCACTCTTAGATTTACTAGGTCGATCTAGTGCTACAATATAATTGACAATATCTTATGCATTTGCTTCTCTATTACTATTTTCCACCTAAAATACAATGTAAATTTCAACATATAGTTAGTTCAATAAAAAATTTAAATAAATAATACAATGTAAGTTGAACCAAAAAGTCATACACTTACTAAAAATTTATCCATTTTGGCCTGCATCCCACCTCGGCCAAATGTATATCCAACCCTCACATTTTTAGTTACTATCTTGCCTCTATTACTCTTTTCCAAATATTATTTATAATTCATACTTTATTTTAATGCATCCCACTTTTTGGTAGATAGAGTGGAGTCTAACCTCTTTTTTCCCTCCATGATTGTGTTTCTACAATTGTATCTAAAATTGTTCATCAAAATTCTCATCTTTTGCTTTTAATATTTTCTAGAGATTTGTCCACCAATAGTCTCAAAAGAATTTTCCATTTTTTTTATAACATTTTCCATAGTTCATGGATATTCCTCTGTAAAAATTGATTTGAAAATATCCAAATGGGCCCTAGATCTTACACCCAACTCGGAGGCCCACTTTGTAGAATTTATCCCAATGGGCTTACCATCTCTTGATACCTCAACCAAAAATGGATTCTTGCCTTGTATTTTTTTTTTTTCATTTCTCTCTATAAATATATGTAAATATTGACTCAATCTTTATCTTTTGAAAAAAAATAGACACATCTTTTATTAAACTACTACTAGTATTTTTGGCTGATTTACTAGTTCCATCAAAAGTTCTAAATGTAATAGGTGTACTTTGAGGCATAGTAAATGCAAGCGGTCTCTCTTCATGAATTTCATTAAATGAAACTTCGTGATCATTGGTCCCACTAGGTGTGGCATGAGTAGGTAGATTAGTACCAATCTCTATAGATTTCACTTCAAACACATCCTTAAATGTTGACTAAATCATTTGCAGACCTATTATTCCTTCACTCTGATGTTTTTCAATAATCCCTCTTAGAATTTGTGCTAAGAGATCATCACAATGTTGCACATCACCATGTGTTATATCAGGTTTCACATCACCATGTGTTATATCAAGATGCACATGACCATGTGCTATATCAAGTTACACATCACCATGTGCTATATCAGGATGCTTATGACTATGTGCTATATCAAGATGCACATCACCATGTTCTATATTATGCTACACATCATCATATATTGTTTTCACCAACTGCATTTGTTGACTCATAAATATGTTCACTTTTGTGAGATGGTGGCATTGTATCTTTTCTTTCCTTTTGTTTTTTCTCTACATTTTCTTTGCACTATTTTTTATTTCCTATAAAACAAAAAATATCATATTATTTCTTATATACATAAAACTTTCGCCTATAAAATTTCATTAAACACTATTAAACAAAAAATATTCTACTTAGTGGATTTATACCTTACCTATTTGTCAAACCAAGACATGATAAATATTCATTATTCTTAGCCACTTTTTCTCTATGAAAGTGCTCATAATCTGTCAATAAAATTTCAGCATTATGATCAATATCATTGACTAATTTATGCCTAACAGTCTTTTTCCTCATTTCCTAAAATCTAAATAAATAATAATTTATAAATCGACAACTTGAATCAGTAAAACTTTATTAAGTTCATAAGTTGATAACTGTTGACTTTCCAATCTATTGATATTACAAATATAAACTTAAAATAGAATTCAGCTGATAGATTAAAAGGAAATTATAGTCAAAAAATTAGAAGATGTTTACAATTATAGGTATCAAACTATCAATATGACTATCCCTTGTTTCAACTGGATATTGACACTTATGAATCTTGATCACTCCTATCTATATCTACTTGATTTTATTCTTCATCCTCGTCTATGACATGCAATAAATTATCTCTCCCAATCTCTTCATTGGTCATCAAAATCTCTTCTTCAAACACTTCATCATCATCTTCATCCACTTATTTAAATGTTTCTTTTAAATTAACATATTTCCCATCATGCATTATATCAACAACTTCCATGAATTTTCATTTAGAACAAGACTCTGTTTGAATGAAATACAACCATCCTAGGCTTCTTACATCATCAATTAGAAATTATTAGTTCATTATAAGATGGGAAACATACGCTCATCCATTTTTGATAAAAATTATCATGTATTTGTGTGTACAAATCCATACTCATCAAATTGAACTATGGATGGTTAGATCCATTTACATTTTTAAATACAAGACTATTTTCACCAAAATACACTTGAATAATTTCTTAGATAAATCCAACATAAAATTTCTTCTCAATTTTGTAAAGAAATTCAACACTAATAATACAATCAAAATTTGTCTTTCCTTTGTCTTTTTCTTCCACTTTTAAATGACTACCATAGACCCACATTCCACTAAAATGCATAGCCCATAAATGTGGAGATTTTTAAATCTCACTTTCCTTAATTGTTATACCTTGACCTTCTTCTTTTACATCACTAACTGCATTAGTAATCCATTATTCAAATTTTGGAAAATAATCACCTCTAATCAAATCATGACATTTGTGTTTTTGAGGTCGATGTTGCATCCAGTCTTGATTCTCTTCTTCATATTTTCTACATAGAATATTAATGTACAAACTGTAAGATTAATAATATAAATGTGTAAATGAAAATGATTAAATAAATTATTATGTAATTTTTTTTACCTATGCAACTTATCAAATGAACATGTGTTTTGAAGAATATAGGCATGTATCACACTTCTTTCTTGATGTGATAACTTGAAGTGACATTCATTGCCTTCTAATACTTCACCTACAACTCTCTCATCTTCATCAACATACCATACACATTGATTTAAATTTTTAAAATACTTCATATATTCTGTTCAAAATCCCATGGCCTCTTGCATTGAATACCCCTTAGACATGTTGCCTTCTAGTTTTACCCTAGTATGAACATTTTTTTTCAAAACCTTCATATATCATTCTATAGAATACATCCATCTCATTCTTACGAGGCCAAAATGCTCTAGTTCATATCCTAGATGTATCAAAAGATGCATATAAATGTTAAAGATTTTTAGTGGAAATTCCCATTCTAATAGACAAAGGACTTCAACAACCTCCTCCCTCAAACTATCAAAGTTTAAAGGATCTAATACATGTAAACTCATTCTCTTCAATATTAGGCCCAACCTTATAATCACCGCCCCTTTTCCAAACTTTATATATTTACCACAATAGGTAATATATTCTCGATTACGACATGATAGTCATGGGTCTTGAGGCCTCTTAAGCCATTAATGTCAGTTTGGCTTCTACTAATACTATCTACATATCTAGTGGGAAAGTGAGTCTAAGACATTAACTATAAAAATTATGCACATTCTTCCTTTGTCTAGACATAATGAGCACTAGGTATTTGATATTTTTCATCATCACATTTTTCAACCCAAAGATTTTGATGAATCTTTAGCTTTTTAAAGTATTCACGTGATGAAATAGTATCAAAAGCACCAAAAGAGCTTCTATAATAACATAGGCTATATTTTTCTTAGTATGTATAAAGTCAATAGTATGCCTAATGGTTATATCCTTAAATTATGACAACTTATAGAATATGCACAACCATTTTACACTGCTTTCATTACATGGATCATATCTACTACAAGAAATTCCCATAATATTTTGTAAATGACATTCTTATATGTCCATTCTCAATAATGTAATCACCTGTTATTAGCAATGGTGCTTCATGATTCTCTTCTTAACCATTGAAACATGTTTTTTGTTGATGATATGGATGATCCATTTTAAGGCAAGCATGATGTCCACAATAAATAACTTACACAAAAATTTTGAGTTCCTCACAAAATCCTTAAAGTTGAAACAAGAAATCCATGGTATCCATGAACACTGAGACCAAACAATGTGCCATATGCAAGAAGATCATGAATTGTAAATAATAAGGAAGATCTTAAAGTGAATTTTAATGAATTACCATCCCTTAAAGATTTAATTTTTTCAATTCATTTCCATAATTCTATTAGCTCATCATATAATGGCTCTAGATAAGCATCGCTTGTATCTGAAGTCACACTTTTCTTTCTTGGTATAATCAATGATAGCATTAATAAAAATGGTTTAGTTGCTAATAATGGAGGCAAGTTATAATTTATTAAAAACACTGGGCAAGTTGACCATTTAGTACTTTTATCTAAGAATGGGTTCACCCCATCTAGAGCCAAACCCAACCTTATATTATGAGGATCCTGAGAAAAATCAAGCCATTTTTTATCAAATTCCATCCACATCTTAGAATCAGGCACATGTCATTATTTTTCATCAATGATCTTATTTTGGGCATGTCATTACATAAGTTTAGCAAAGTCTCTGCACCTATACATTCAGAATAATCATGGGATTATTGGAAAGTGGTGAAGAACCTTTCTAAGAACCATAACTTATTTTAACCCTTGTCTATACCTCATTTCATGCATTTCAGCCATTCACTCTCAGTTGCAAGATTATTGTGAAATAATACATAACCATTCAAACATGTGTGGATTTTTTCATACCCTAAGCCTAGCTTAGTGATTTTATTTATACATTGAATTTGTTTTGTTGGGAATGTGAATCAGGTGGTAACAACAAACTTAATAATGGCAATAACTGATCTACACTTTCATTTGTCCAACCAAACACCACTTGCAAGTTAATAATTTGAAATATTATTGTCAAATGACTTAACTTGTAATTATCATACACAAGCTTTAAATCAGCCTCCATCAACTTGGCCTAATCATCATTTAAACCCTCATTCAACATTATATCAATTTTGAACACTTTATCTAACATTTTTTCCTCTTCATCTATGTTTTTTACCTCTTCATCTCTCACACTCTATAATTCTATCATATCTTCATAATAATTGTAATCCCAAGGTCTTATACCACTATGCCCATATCTTATCATATGTCAATAAATCAAATTTCTTTTTCTCATCTTTATACTAAGACAATCATTACATGGACATGGATATTTGTCTATGTCCCTCTCATTAGCTACTCTCTTATCAAATGCATGTTATTGATCCATATTTAACCTTTGACAATGATCCATATGTAATGTTCTAAATAGAAACAAAAATCTTTTGGGAAAAAAAATGGCAAACCAAAATTTCAAGATTTTTTGAAAATATCAGGAAAAAATCAGATTTTTTTAAAAATGTAAAATATTGTAGACTAAGAGACAAAAACTATTTTTTTTAATTAAAGGGAATTTCTATAGCAATATATTTATAGATACACAATAAAATAGAGTTTAACTAATGAATTGAAAAAAAAAAATTGTAGTTTATATTCAAATTACTGGTTACATTATATTGCACATCTTTCAAACTCAAAGCATTACTTCACATTGCATAACTAATAAATAGATGATGATAGATGACAAAATTTCCACTAAAATATAGTCTTTACAAAGTCAACCTAAGTAGTTATACAATTACTTCACATTGTATCACTAATAACTAGGAGCAGCAACCAATGCATTTGCTTGTCATGGCATTTCATGAGACCACATTTCTTTGATGTATTTTTTAAAATAATTCAATACCTTCTATATGCTACCAAATTTTTCATACATGTCTACCAAATAATTTTATCAAATAATTTACCACCTTTTTTTTATGTCTAAAATCCTAAAAAAAGTGTTTTTGAACAAGCAATGGATGCTTAGAAACAATCTATCAAAGCATAATAATAAGTAATAACATAGACAAGGCAGTGAATTGGTTGAAAAAATGCCTCAAAGAAATGTGGTCTCATGGTGATGGAATTCCATGACAATCCATAACAATTCACTTTTCATGGCATTCATCATGGCATTCCATCATCATTAGACCACATTTTTTTAGGTATTTTTTCTAAAATTCATAAAATTCATCCTAGGAGTCCATATTCCTTTTAAAATTATTCTAGGAGTCATTCATAAGCATCCCATATCATGTCCATATGAAAGACATTTGTATTTTGATCATTTATATGTTTTTTATCTCTTACATTAGCCCCATAGTTCATTTAAATAGCTTTGGTAGGTGTGCAAGAACCAAAAGAAGTGAAAAGATAATTACCACTTCCCCATAGCATACAAGAACTTCACTTATGGTGTTGTGGTATATAGAGACTAGTACCATGGCCCCATGGAGGTCTGAGCTAGTAGTAATTGTTTGAGTATAATAAAATATTTCACTATGAGCTTGTGACAAACAAAATTTTGACCTACAGTGATGTGATAAGAGTAAATAGTAAAGGATCACCATAGGCCTATGGTGGACAAGAAGATAAATTTTGGTATGGTGTTAAGGGCTAAGTTGATAGATTAAAAAACCATATCCTAATGATAATTTAAATAAGGTCTTGTGGGATAATGGTAATTAATAAAATTTATATAAAGTATGTCTCGAACTCCCATCACAGTCAAATCCAATGCTTGTAATGATACGATAAATAGTGAAGGGATTCTAAAGGATCTCATAGTCCCATGATGGTTAGATTAAAGGTTGGTGGTAAAGTGGTATAAGGTATAAGAGGTAACATGTATCCCATCATCTCTCATTGATGTGTATTAAGGCTTGTATGGTGGTGGTAAGTGGTGAAAGATATGATATAACCATCCAAAAAATCCCAAAAACTTGTGATAAATCGAGATAGGTCTTATGGTGATGCAGTAAAGTATTAAATGTTGAAATGACTATATATCCATTATATAGTGGTTATCATTGATGCCTAAAATTGAAGTTCCCACTTAGCCATTGGATTGGACCAAATCAATGGTCTATGTTTTAAATACTTGAATGCTAATATTTTTTGATTTCATGGCACAAACTAGTGTAATGGTGAAATGACTAGCTTTTTAGTATAATAAATTTTGGAATTTATTTGTATTTCATCATTCAAGAAAATTTAGTGGTGATTTTAGATGGTGAATTCAAGCTCTGTGTACACACTAAAGCCATCTTCCAACCAAGTAAGTCTACCTCATCATTCTCTTCATAAAATTTGGTATTTAGTTTGTGCTCTTTTTTTAACTAGTTTGGTAGAGCAAGTAACTATCAAAACCCTTATTCATAAAAGCATTAAACTATGGCACCTAAGAAATGTGAGTCTATAAGTAAGAGCACTAAACCCCTATTCCCAAGAAGTGGTCCTTTCAATAGTCATTATTGGGAAATTTTCCAAATTTAGTTGACAAAAGGTATATGAAACTAATCAAGGATGTATCAATGGGGTGTCGAGATGCCAGAGTCCATATCTCAAGATGGAACCTTTTTTGGTATTTTTGTGAAAAGAAAGATGGATAAGAACTAGTTGTAAACCCATGTAATTTTAATATGGCTAATCTTGTGGTGTCAAATATATTCATTGATGTGGATTTGACCAAGATATTGGCACATCACTATCATCTAGCCACCATAATTATCCCGTTGCCAAATGGGTCACCATTAGTGGTTATGGATACAAATGCAATCATTGATTACTTCATGCTAAACAAACAATCCCTCACAAAAGTTGAATTGAATAAGAGTGAACAAGAATATACCAGTATGAGAAATACACATAGGAGTGATGAATTACCCAAGTACATGAGGAAAGGGGCCAATAATAGAAGGATTTCAATCCAAACCACCATAGTTGAGCCTTTTCCAATTGATGACTTTGCTATGTATTTCAAAAAGACACATTTTTCTTTGTGTCAAGTGCTATGAATTGATGCCCAAGATAGAATGCCAATTGGCATGATGATAATGGCCATGAGAATACAGAACCCAAATGTTAATGTTGAGTATGATTTTACATCATTTATTGAGAATAAATTACATGACATATTTTTGCAAATAAGGGAGAACAAGGCACCTATGGAGTTTAAATATTATTCTTTGTTGTGTCATTTAATTTTGTATTAGAATAGAAAGAATTGACCTAGCAAGATGGACTTGAGCATGATTGATAAAAAGAGACATAAATTACATACACAATGTTGGTGTTACAAATGGGACACTCATTTTTAGAACTATAACTATGTTGTGTTCTATGATGATTTCTCAGTCATAATAATGAACTCCCTTGGTAGCCTTTTTCCTAGATTGACCAAATAGGTCATAAAAATGTTGCTGCCTCTTTTTCATAAGTCATAAGAGGGTCACAAACATAACTTTGTTGATTGTTATTTATTACATGACCATACTATAATTAGATTATATGGTTGTATTTAACCACCCCATGTGTTGACAAAATTTATGCCAAATAAAATTGATTTTCTTGAATTCATGTGATAGATGATCTAGATGGAGAAATATGTGATGAAAAAACAAAATAAGGGCACATTTATTCTATATTCCATTATTTTTGGTGAATGGTATATTGGTGCAGATACCTTAGAAGAGTTTTAAGTCTTTTTGAAGGCTAAATATTCTTTGAAATCAAGAACAAAAAGGGGTTGTGATCTAGAGGGTCACATAAACTTTGTTAGACAAATCATCCTTATCAAGATGGGGATATCCCATCAAATCAATTTTGATGAGGATGCGATAAAAAATTATGTCAATTTTGAAGAGTTATATAATAGGAAAATAAAATGGGAAATTTTGAAGGAGATTAAGGATGACAAAAGAAAATAAAACCCTAATTTTTTAGGATTTTTGTTGAAGAGAAGGACCTTTTAAAAAGAATAGATTTGATAATTGATAATTTTGAAAAAATATATGAAAAGTCTGAGAAGTAATCTTCAAAAGTTACCAAACTCCCTATCAAAAATCTAATAGGAGTTATGATTCAAGAACCTAGTCTAGATGCAATGTCAGTACAAGATCTTGTTATACCTAATTCACCACCTACCAAAAGGTAAAGGAATAATGATGTTTCTCCATTGGTTCCATATGAAATGACTGAAGGAGTTGGTGACTTTAAAGGGGTAGCTATTATTTTGAGGCATATGGGAGAGGAAGAGGAAGTTGATCAACCCCTTATTGGTCAAGAAATAGAAGCACACAAACCAAAAGAAAGAATGGATGAATAGGCAGAAGGTGAGCTTAAACTAAAAGAATATGAAATGGTTGTGGCTCATATGAGGTCCATCGAGGATGATGATTTCATCAATACTCTAGAACTCAAATATTTTTGGCTCAAAATGAAGATGAAATAATTTGAATAAAAGGTGGAAATAATTAAAATGGGTGTTGATGAATCTCAGCATGATCAAATTATTTCATAGACTTTCAAGGATTTGAAATTTGATGAAACAAATGTCAACCCTGATGAGGCTAGATAAATGTTTTTGAAGAGTGATATGTTGATCATCCCTATCCTTAAATTGAAGAAAATGTTTTTGCTAGACCAAGTGAGAAATCAAATGACCCCATAATGGTTTTTGAGTTTGATTATGAGGATGGTGTTAGTGGTTGTGGGTTTAACCCAAAGATAAAGATTCTATCAATATGGGTCACAAAGAAGAACACTAACAAGCCAAGATTACTTGATGTAGTCCAAGATTTAATGGAAACATCTATGGTGAAAACATTTTAAGATACATCAGTGCTTGAAGCTTCCACCCTTACTATGCACTCTATAATGTTCAGACAAGTTGTTGTCAAGAAAATGAAGCAAAGATTGCTCAACTATGAAAAAACTCAAGTTGAGATGAATGCTGAAGTGAATAGGATGTATATGGAAAATGTAAAACTAAATAAACAATTTAAGGGTGTTAATTATCAAAGCTAAGGAATTGTTCCATACCAAGACCCTATGCCATAAATAACTAGTGACAATATAGTCCCAGTTGTTCAGTTGAATGCATTGAAGTTGAAGTTGGAGAAAGAAATTGAATATTTGAAAAATCAAAATGAGAACACACAGGATGAGGCCAAATTGAAAATCCTTGATGTGTTTGAGAATATTTTGGCATATAGAGTAAAATTGGTTGTTGATAAGTTGGGAGATGTGCATGAATGCTATTTTTCCATACCTCAGGCCATTGATCAGTTGAAGGTCAATATTTTTATTTTGGATCTAAAGTACAAGAAATGGCAACCTGCACACCATACATTTCTAACCTTATGTAAAGTTATACAAAGAGATCCAAGTGCTTCAGCCTCACTCAAGCCAATAAATAAGATATTGAAAATGATCTTGGATGAATTTCAGTATGTGAATGGTGAGAGACAAAAATTGTAGGCAAAGATTGGTTCTTTTGCTACCTTCAAATACCAGTTTATTCCTTCCATTTTGATAGAGGGTAAAAATATCAAAGGTTTTAATGCATGGAAAAGTGAATATGGTCAAATAGTTTTTCAATTCATTGATTTCTTGAAATAAGATCAAAACATAAATATTCTCAATTTTAATGTCATTTAGGATAGAGTAATTTCTCTAGATGATGGATATGCAAAGTTCATCATTAATGTGAAAGTGTTTTTAGACAAAAGATGGAAAGATCACCAGGCCAACCTACTCTAGATCCAAGAATATAAGTGGCCTAATGATTTCATAGTGTAATAATAGGAGAATTAGTATTTGACAACTAAATAATAAGCAAGCCAAGTATGCAAAGGAGCAATGAGCATCAAGTTACAATCAACATGGCACAAATAAATCATAGACATCCTCCTATTTTTTATTTTTATTATTTTTATGCTTTCCAATATGTATTCAGAATATATTTGGTGGTCTTTTTAAGACTTGTCAAAAAGTATATGTTGTAATGGGTCATATTAAGGGGTGGGTATATGAAAAGTCATTTTTTGGAATATGAAAGGTGTAAAGCTTGTAGCTTCCTTTACCCATATAAGAAGGAAATCAAGACCTTAGGAAAGCTATCTTGGAATTTCATTTTGGAAAAATACATTGTAAGGCCTACTCTTCAAATATATATCAATAAAAGCAAACCACATTTCTATAGTGCCATATATCTAGTTCTCAATTACTTGTTGAATATTCAATTTATAATTTATCTGGTTATCTCAATTTTTATTTCTCCTTGTTATTTGAATTTATATATCAAGTATATGTTTATTTATTTAAAACACATTTATTGTTCTTGGGTGGTTTATCTAATTGGGTTTTCTCAAGTAGGGATTTAATTCCATTGAATAGATCACTATAACTTGGAGGATTCAATTTAGATGATTAATAAGAGCTAGGTCATAATAATCTTGCATGTCTATGCAAGTCATAGACAATCCCATGCCAAGTAATTTGAGCTGTGGCTAGATAGAAAGCATAAATATTTCTATGAATAGACTCTATTACCCAATTGTTGAGAAAAGCACCAATCAATTCTTTTCTAGAATCATTTCCTTGTATTATATTCAAAAATTCTAATTTTATTTTTTGGTTGTGTAGGAGTAAGATTAATAGCAGAATATAAAATTTAAAAAAAAAACTAATTCAAATCATATACCAGTTTGGATTAGGGTGAATTAGATGATTCAATTAAAAAAATTACATAAATCCCTTAATTTTCTACGAAGTCACTAACAAATTTTAAGAGTAATTAATCATTGGTGAATATAAGGTAACACCCACCTAGGTAAAGTAGAGCCTAAATTATAGATAATCCTAACTACTTGGGTTGATTCTATCAATTGACCAAATTGGTTGCATTACCTAATAATAAAGTTTGACATCCTTTTAAGGTTTTGCATACTACAAATTTTAGAACCAATAGAAGGCTTTGGAAATTTTAAGAAAGGAAGCATGCATATATCCATGTGATTCCCATGAATTTATCAATATGGATGAGTTAGTAATATCTTCAGACCCCAGTGCAACCTTAGATTCTCTTAAGACACCAAAGTCTTTTTTTGAAGAAGAGAAGAGAAGAAGTACCCATTGAATTGTTAAACAACATTGGGGTTCTTCATTTTGAGCATGATGAAGTAGATTTGGCTCAACAAACTTTTATGGAGGCATTAAGAAATGATGTTTTTCCTCTAAATAAATCTTTATTGTCAGTTTTGTGCATTTTAAACTTATAAGATTCTCATAGTTAGTGAAAAATGTAGTGTTCATGAAGGAATGGAAAAGATGCATAGAGCATTTGAATTATACCCATATTTTGTAATGGCATTGAATCATTTAAAAAACAATTTTTTATTCATAGGGTAGTATTTTCTTATGGAATAATTTAATAAGATAGCTCTTGTTTCAACTAACCAACCTCTCATGAACTATCATTCATATTATAATCTTGCATGATATTATCATAGTAAAAGTGATTATGACACCACTAAATGCTACTACATTGCATCATTAAAGGAAATATAAAGTCCACAATATTTTTTGGATAGGTTCAATTAAAGCTAGGAGATCTTAAGAGTTCTCTCTCAAATTTTGAAAAGGTTCTAGAAGTCCACACTGAGAACTATGAGAGTTTAAAAGTTATAGGCCATATATATGCTCAACAAGGGTAGGTAGAGAAAGCTTTAGAATTTTAAGAAATATAAATCATATAGATCCATGTGATGTCCATGAATTTATCAATATGGGTGAGTTATAAATATCATCAGACCCCAATGTAGCCTTAGATTCTCTTAAGATAGCAAAGTCTCTTCTAAAGAAGAGCAGAGAAGATGTAACCATTGAATTGTTAAACAATATTGTGGTTATTCATGTTGATCATGATGAACTAGAGTTGGCTCAACAAATTTTTATGGAGGCATTGGGAAATGACATTTGGATTGAATCCATAAACAAAATCCCCATTGCCAACTCTACAATTTTTTCTATTTACTTTAAGGATATGGAATTCTTCCAATGACTAGAAGAAGGTGGTGTTTCAATTGAGTTACAAGTTCAATTCCCATATGATGATAAAAAATGTGTAGAGGAAACTAATGAAAAAATGGTACCCTAAACCCTAAACTACATGTATGGTTCTGATACTCAGTTGCCTATGTAACTACTGTAAGTTGCCAATGAGAAAGTTATAGGTTTTATGTTTAATGTAATGAGGGATTCAAATTACATCTAAATTCTCTATAGAGTTCATCCCCAAATTTGAATTCATTATAAAAGGCCTCACTAACTACAAATTATTTGTAGTAAACTCCAAATCATTTGTAGTAAACTCCAAATTCCTTGCATGCCTTTCTAAAAGTCTCTAGGTCCTCTCTAAACAAGCATTATTACCCATGAAAGTAGCTATTATAACCTAAAATGCCTTAGTATCAGGCTAATCACCAACTAATGAAACAAGGAAATATTCAATGAATAATGAATCTCACGTAATACACTACTACCAATTTTTTTTTTTAAAAATCATCTAATTTATATTTGCATGAGTAACTATTTAGCCATTTTTATTTTTATGACTAAATAATTTTTTAGTCGATGACCAAATTAGTCATATATTTACTCATTTATAGATGAGTTGTAAAAAATTAGTAGAATGTAGACATTTTTAGTTGTTGTGACTAAAAGTTTTATTCATGTAATCATTTATTTTCCAAATTCTACTAGTGGTGTAATACTCATTTTGCTAAAAAAAGTTTAAAATAAACATGCAAGAAAATAGAAATCTTAAGAGTGTTTAGCTAATGTGAGATTTACTTTTAATGCACCAAAATGATATATGAATGAATTTTGTCTTTGCTTTACTTATTAAAATGGAGACTAGTGACTTAAATACTACAAATAAAGTATCAGATGTTTAAAATCAAGGTATGAATAGTTAGTAAAAACATATAGCTTGCTATTTTAAGTCTGTATTTCTTGTGTAGGTCAATCTCATCATTCTACGGATTGATCTTGATATTTACCAAAGAGTTCCCACTATTTCATAGGTTGATCTCACTAAAATATAGAACAAAGATAACATTGGTTTGTGATCTCACCATTTGATAGGGTGATATTATTGATTAGCATGGAAAACTCACCAAAGTATAAGGTGATCCCACCAAAATGACAAAAATTAATTAAAATAAAATTAAAAAACACCTATCAATTTTTTTTTTAGAGTAATCTATTGGTTTCATAGAAGGATCCTACCAATCCATAGAGTAATCTTATTGATCTATAGTGCATTATAACCATTCTAGAGAGTAATACCATTGATTCACAGAGCAATCTCATCAATCCTATAAAACACATAGGTAGATAAAAATGTATATAATTAATCAAACTATTCATATATGCATTCTTACCATTTCACAGGATGATCTTGCCAAAGTTTAGGTCAATCCTACAAAATTTTAGACTGATCCCATCATTTCATAGGTCAATCCCATCATTTGTCTTAGAAGCTATAGAAACATAAATGCATAATAGCCTCCAAAGAGGGTATGAATGAAAATTAGAAGGTATAAATACTTGTGTGAGCTGTGAGTCCCATTGAGCATTCAAATATTTATATTTGGATTATAAGATGTGTTAGTCCATGCATTAGTCAAGAAAACCTATTATAAATAAGCAAATAGATGATAAAACATCAAGCCCACTCCCTTATGGGGTATTGAAAATGAATTCTAAGAGATACTTGAAGAAATATTACTACCAAACCTTTCAAATAGTACCCCTCCTTCTAAATGCAGATAGGAAGCATGTTTTTCCATTGATTTGGTGCTTGAAGTTTGTGTTAATGGTGAGTATCAAGCTTCTCCATAATTTGGTAGTGTACCAATGTCTAAGTCTCATGAGTTTGATCAATTTGTACAAATAGGTGAATCTTTGTGAAGACAAATCTACATTATAACTTCACATAATTAAAGCTCTATTGATCAATGGCGACACCTTGTATTTATAGCTTTCTTAAAATGTTCAGAATCAACCATGACCATTCATCTTGAGATCAAGATGTGTGGCTATAAATTGATTCAATTTTGGAGGTAGGAGTCATAAATATTTGGGGAAATATGGCATTAATGAGGCATAGAAAGGCTTAATAATGATATTTTTCATTAATGGCTTGTGGATGCCACCCCATTGATGATGTTATAGGGTGATGTATATTTGAGAAATGAATTTCCAATTAATAGATTTTCAATAAATACCATAAATTTTCACTTAAGCTCTTGATTTGGTTTAATTTTCTTAGGTGGCTTTTCTTTCTTAAAATTCTTTGGAAATATATTTTAGAAATAATGAACTTGATAAAAAAAATGTCATTTTATAAAGTCATAATCTAACTAGTGTATAATTAGAAGTTGTTAGTTGTTTATGGAACAATACCCTAGTTAGGGCATTATGGATGTGAAATAACACATGCACATGATGTGTGATGATGAATTAGAATAATTCAGTGGTCCAAAGCATCATTTTTCATAGTTTTAATTTGAATTGAAGTGTTTTGAGAAAAGATAGTAATCACATAAAATGCATTAGCCCATTCAAGGATACATTATCCTAAATCAACACTTGTACATGATAAGATAAAAGCATTTACTACATTTTAGTGAGTTTGACCTAGATTGTGCATTGTCACAAAATATTGCTTTGATTGATAATTTCAGCATAATAGTAATAGGAATTAGATGTCTACACTAGTTAGTTTATAAAACAAAATCGACTAGTTTGACCCTATATCCTTATCAGTTTAGTTTCATACCCTCTTTGTAGTATATAGTCATCTTATATGACTTTTTACTCTTCTCTTTTTATTGGATTATAGTACACAATTGACTTATTTGAATATGTATCCTTTCTACCTCTTTGTTTTTACAACATATTTGCCTTCCTTAATATTTCTCCCTCATCATGGACTTCCTATTTGATTACAATACTGAGTTGAACTCAACATATATAATGAGTTTTACTAACCCCAATAGGATTTCCCATAAGCAAATTTTGGCTCCTACCCTAGATGAAAGTAATGTTCATGTATCAAATTACATTACAAATTATAGGACCCCTCCTCATTCATCTTCAGTTCATAACCCTCTCTTCTCCTTATAAGATCAACCTAAATTAGAGTACACTCCAAAAATGCTCTTCTTCATCAATGAATTTCCTCAAAATTGAGAAAAATACCCTTCTACTATTTACCATATTATGATAAGTGGTCAAGTCGAGGATCCCCATTCACCTTCCCCCACATTCTCACATAAATTTTATGACACTAGATTCTTTGCTTCTCAACCTCTTCCTTTTATTATGACCCCTTATCATACTATGACATCATCCTCTCTGATTTACTCCACCTCCATGGTTGGTATCTCTACTTACATGGGAGGTTCTAGATCTAGTGGGCCTCTTCTAAGATACACTCTTATCAATTCTTCCACTAGTGCAATTTTTTATACCCATAGTGATCATGCTTCTAGTACTACTTACTCTCATTCATATACTAGTGTATATTTTACCACTCAGCAAATCATGATAATAGTGCCTTACTTACTGACAATTCCTCTCAAGATACTAATAACACTCATAGTTGTACCTAATCCACTAATACCAATGTCAATACTTCAAATAATGCAAATAACACCACTAAACCTCATCAAATTCTATATCTTACTCATAATCAAATGAATGGTTTCCAAGCTAATAATTCCAACCAAATGATGTAAATTCAAAATCATCTTATCTATATTCAAAATCAACCTCAACATGTTCCATGGGAAATGGATAACCAAAATGTTCCAACACCTCCTCTTATGGATTCACATGGCAATCTTATCCCTCAACCTCATTTTGTTAACAAAATAATCAAGCACATTTAAAATGAGCCTCTTACACCTTAAATTGATAATATAGATATAAGAGGTATCATCCCTACCATTAGTTACAATGGGTCAACCAATCCTACTCTAAACATAAAAACATTTGTAAATCTACACAAAGATTGGGTCAAGTTAAATAATTTTT
>JARHVA010007756.1:517500-612750 GCA_037957365.1 Torreya grandis | reverse complement strand
ATATGATTTTCTTGGTCATATCTAAAAAACAAGGATCATATTATGTATAACTATCATTGTAATAAGGAATGGTGACCATAATATATCTATGAGGATATTTATACTTAGGATATTTATGCTTAAAATATTATTTATCAAACATTTCCTCTATTGGAGTTTCATGTGATATAAGATGCAAGGTTGGAGGTTATTGGTCAATATTCATTTGTAGTATTTTGTAATTTTTGATCTTAATTTTAATCTAATCATGTTCATCATTATTATATTAATTTAGGTTTTGTGTAACTCTCCCAATGACTTATAAATACCATTTTAACCTCATATGTAATCAATGGGATAGTTAAAAAAATGATATCTTTGTAAACGTATGAAATGTAATTCTTCAAGGGAAAAAATATTGTATCCTCTATTTTGTTAGAATCAATAATTTTGAATGATTACCTAGGATCTTATAAATGGTTCCTGAGTAATATATTTTAACACATTGGTATATGAAAGAAGTTATGGCCCTCATTTTATGAATCCAAGGGGCACCCAATAAAAAATGTTTTAAGAAAGAGGAAAGTTGAAAATCATATCTTTCACTCTAATAATTATACAAGGTACAATGTTAGGGAGAAAAATTAATCCTGTGTTTATAAGTTTATCATTGATCATAGCCTTTTAAATTTTTCCAAGTGGACTTGAATTTTTTGGTTTATTCTTTTAGAGATTTGATGAATTCTAAGGAGGTAACATTTTTGGAGCCTTCATCAATGAGGGTTCTCATGACATGGAACTCTAAAATTAATTAATATTAGAAGGTTATCAAAAAAACATAGGATCTCATTTAGGATCATTTATTGGACAAAAAAATTGAGGTATATAGCTTGATCAATATTTTTTAATTTGAATTAAGAATTATTAAAATTGTTTCAATATGAACAATGAAATAGGGAATCTTTACCTAGTAAGGGTGGTTGAATAATATTATTTTAGAATATAATTTTCATAAGATGGATAAGGTTATTATAATATGTTCTAATGAGATAAATAAATGAAATTTTACTTGGGATATTAAGTAGCTACACAATAGGGTCCCATTTATTGAGTCTAGATTGTCTTGTTTTATATCATGCCTTAGGGGGAGAAGTTAAAATGACCTTATATTTGGCTACTATAGTTTATAATTTTGAGATTTTATTTTTGATGTCATCAAACCCACTAATGATGTTTGTTGATTCAATCAACACCATTATCTTACCTAGTGAATTTTATAGACAACTTATAAATTTTCAACCATCATCATCCCAACTCATATGTCATATTAAAAAAAATGGTGATAACAAAGAGATCTTAGATATTGTTTGACTTGTTGTGTATTCTTGGATAGTTTTCTAATTTTTGAGTGATCAAGGAGTAATATAGTGTTGTGTAAAATATATTAATGCATGCAATCACATTTTTCATGCCTTTCATTTAAAATACATTTTATTCATTGGTAGAATAGTTAGGGTTAATCATAGTTTCAATTCCATTATCCACTGGGATAGGATTTAGATGGATTTGAAAATTGAGATTGTCTTAGGGAGCCTAGGTTTCAATTTTATAAAGATCCATAAAATTGATGGTGTAAATTCCTAATTTGGTGTAATCATGGATAATTTATTCACACTTTTTAATTTTTTTAGTGAGTTTGGAAAAAAAATAATAATCAACATCTAACTATGAAATCATGGTAAAAGTTATTAATAAAAAGGAATGAGTAGGCCAAAATTATAAGGGAGTGATATTTTTTATGAGAATGGCCCTAGTCAGCATAGAAATAAACTTTATTTAGTGTCCTACCATTGAGGGCTTAGTTTACTAGAATCCAATTATCGATGATGAGGCTTATATAACTTGTATCTAAGTTATTCCATAGAGGCTAATACTTTTATTATCCTAATTTAATATGTACTTGAAATTGGTTTACAAAAATTGATTTAGATATTAGGCATGATTGCTTGAATAGTTATTTTGGACTCAAATCTATGGTTATTAGTTTTAAAGACACCATAATTACAATAATTTTTATTTTGTATCCCTATAATAATTATAGTTCACTGTAAGGGGGGTTAAAGAATTTAAGATTTTATCATGAGATGATGATGTATTTTATCCTGATCAAAAGGATTCCTAAAATATTTTAGGAGACAATGACCTATCTTTGTATTTTAATATTAGGTTTAAGGTGGTTTAAAAAATTCAAAGAGAATTTTTTTGTTCATATTTTACACAAATTTACGAGCCAATGATTTATATCATTTCATGACATCATAAGGAGTTTCATGTTTTAATTTTCTATAAAAAAAAATTATTATAAAAAGAGGGTTATGGGGTCCCTCACCCCTTTCATTCATATAATGCCAAAAATTTGCAATAGATTTTATACATCAGCCAAAAGGATAGAAAAGAGTAAATCCTCAAGATTAAATTGAGTATCATAAGAGAGCTTTCCCAAAAATGAAAAAAAAAAAAAAACAGCTACCCAATCAGCTGAAACATTTTGATAAAATAAAAATCTGAGAAATCTATTCTTCAATAAAGGAAACGAAGACTTTTGTAGTTTATATGCATGCACATAACACTGCACCTAAAATAAAATTCATGAAGAGGCTATGGTTGAGGATGAATTAAAAAATATAATAAATGCTATACAAAAACCATTATGAGATCACAAGGTGAAATTTTAAGAAGATCCTAGGAAGATATGAAGCATTTACAATTCTCCACCTTCATCTAATATACAAATTCCTCCTGATCCTTAAATGGATAGAATACCCTCTAATAAATAAAACTAGGAACCAAAGGGGAGAAATAAAAATAGATAAGGGATATAGAACATTGGGAAGATTGTAAAATTATCAAAATAAAATATATTTATTGAAGTAACATGTTTTTAGAAAAATCAAATGATCTAGACCTAGATAAAATAATCTACATAAGGCTATATAACAAAGAATAATAAATTTTATAGATTAAATAATTGGAAAAATTACAAAACAAGAAGAAAAATAGGTACAATAAAATATCTACAAAACAATATAGCTCAACTATGGAATAAAAATAGATCTATAGAACATAATAAAGGAGCTATGAAACAACACATAATTACCAATGAACCATTGTAAATTTTGTTTGAAGTGGTAAATCCCATTTGGGAGGTTTTGTAAATCATTTCTTGGAATGTTTAAGGATATCAAACATGTTAGGGTAGGTTATTTACCTTAGCTCATGTTCACCTAAGTGTTTTATTATTTCCTTTTATTTAGTTATTCCCACCCATTTATGTGTGGATATTAATTTATCTTATTTTAGATATTATAAGATATTACATATTTATCTTTTAGATATTATGGGAATATTTTCTAGTTGGTTTTTCCTTTATGGATAATTATCTCTTAGTTCTAAGTTTAATCTCTTAGCTTAATCTCTCAATTATGATCAATCACTTAGATTGATCTCTTAGTTATGATTGATCCCTTAGCTTGATGTCTTAGTTAGGATTGATATTCCTTATATTATATATGCAAGGCATATTCATTATATGGATAAGTTTTGGAGATATAATAAATGATATTGTTGCTCTTTGTTTTGTATATGTATCCATTCGTATATGTTGTCAAATTACTTTCAGAATAATTTTTTTTATGAATTTGATGTTCTATTAAAACTATAGATCTTTACAACTTGGAAAAATCTAATTACAATCCTTTCATGATACCAAATCTTAAGGTGTTATAGCCATTCTTTTGTGAATTCATTGTAAGAGCAGTTTTTCTCCATATATCCAATCATTTTTCTTTGTTGTAATGGGAGGTAAGAAGATCCATGCATTTTTTATTACATGGTTTGACATATAATGTTTTTTAATAATGATTTAGAAGGAAGGAAGAAGAGCTTGATTTATTTTTAGATTTGTCTTTGATCTTATATTTCTATGGGTTAAGAGCATTTTTTATGAAGGTTTGCATTTTTTGTGTATCCACAGCGACATTTCTATGTCTTTAATGTGTTGTAGTTGTGTCTATTTTATAGATATATGCACAACATAGCAATGACATTCATGTGGGTGTTAAATTTAGGAAGACATACAAAAACATGTTGACATGCATGAAAGTGTCTATTTTAGACTAGTATATAGGATCACTATTCATGTCAATTTTCCTTTTTTTGATGATGATGTAATACCCAAATCAATCAGAAGGTGATCTCTCATCCTCATCATTAACCCATTTATCATATGGTGTGGTCATATGGGATTAACTCCATCCCTTTGAATTTGGTTTTGTAATCTCTCCAAGAATTATTTTTTCCAAAGCATTTTAATTTTTTAGTGCAATTTTTTTGACCCATTTATGATAGGATTTTTTTTATAAAATATATATTTTTATTTATAACTCTAAATTGAGTTCTATATTTTTCAAAAGTGTATGTTTTTTTAACACCCAATTTATTGGTATCATTTATTTTTTAAAACACAATAAAATTTAAAGTGCCAATTTTTTGGGGGGACTCAATACAAAATATTTTGGGGGTGGGGGGGTGTATTAGTGTTGATTTGTGTACTTTTTTACATTGTTTTTTCTTTGGTGATTTTTTAGAATGGTTTATTCTTTTGAATTAGATCAATGTGAGCCATTAACAACACAAAATTACCACACATAGAGACCAAGAATGGAAACAATCATTAAACACAAATAATTATGAGCCTTAATGACTAAAATACAACTAGTGTTCACTGGAGAATATGATAAATTTTAGCACCAATGCAAATTTGACGAATGTATGGATTTTATAGTAACTTATGTAAGTGATAGTATTTTGTTTCATTTGGAAGGTTGTGACTCTCCTTTCAAATTATGGGAAAAATTAAAGGGTTTATTTGGTAAGGTGGATCATATGAGAGCCATGAAACTTAAAATAGAGATCACTTCCCTCAATCTTGAAGATTTTCCATCTATTATAGACTATCTTACTAAGTTCAATCACTTAATGACACAATTGAATGGGAGTGGAAGGGACAAGAAAGATGATAAGTGTGTTTACCTAATCTAAGTTGAAAGGTCCATTCCAAATCTCTACTTATACCTTTTTCTATAGCATGGATTCCTTAGGTGCCACATTCAAAATACTTGATTTAGAGTTGTGTTGTGAAAGAATTACTAGAGAAGAATCTAAATTATCTAATCTTGATTATTCCATCTATCAAAAGGCCTTATTGGCATCTCATCTAAGGGCAAGTGAAAATAAAGAAGTATACCCAAAACCACTCCTTATCCATCTCAAAGTTCCATTAAACTCAAAGATAATATATCTAAACCTAAAGAGTCTTCTAAATCCAAGAATAAGTCCAACCTTTCATGTTCCTTTTTATGGGGGAACTAGTCATGTAAAATATAGGTGTTGGAAGAGAATTCAAGCATTATATGATGTAATTAGAAAACACAAAATATCTATATCAACTCCACCTCCTTCCAATGAGCATGGAAAAACACTTAATGTTGTTGGGATATCTCAATCACCTATTATAGATAGTTGGGTTATATATTTTGGTGTTTCTTAGCACATGACTTCTCCTAAAGACTCTTTTATATCTTTTGGTTTTAGTTCTAATTCAAAAATTGAGGTTAGAGATTACTCCTTTATTTATGTTAAGGGAAATGGTGAAATAAAACTTATGGGTGGCCACATTATGATGTAATATATGTTGCTAACATCACTTCACATTTGCTCTCTATTTATAAAATTTGTCATTTTGGTTAGGGAAAGATAGTGACTTTCACACCTTAAAGGGATGAATTTCAAACATTGTTGGAACCTAATTAACTTGTAACATAAGGTTTATTTTATTATAATTCTAGACTATATCAATTTGAGGGTTTTGATGATACTTATTCTATGGGGACATGCTTTGTTTCTCATGTTGAGTATGAGAGTAAGCTTTGGCATGAGAATTTAGACATCATAATTATAGATATTTGAAGGAGTTGAGAACTCATGGTATGGTTGTTGGTATTTATATATGTTCTTATCTTGATGGAGTTTTTCCTAGCTATGCATTAGGGAAACAACACCAAGATTTGTTTCCTAAGGGTGCATCTAAGAGATTATTCATCACTTGAGCTTGTGCATAGCGACTTGATGGTTTTTTCTACTCCTTATTTTAATGGAGCTAAGTATGCACTTAAATTTATTGATAATTTCTCAAGACGTACTTGGGTTTATTTTCTCAAGTAAAAGAGTGAAATTTTTTCATAGTTCAAAGTCTTCAAGCATTTGGTTGAGAATAAATCTTCTAATTTCATAAAGAAGCTTTGTAATGATAATGGGTGGGGAGTACTTTAACAAAGTTTTTTTCTTATTTTTTGGTAGTTCATACAATTGTTTGACAATTTTTTATTCCTTATACATCATAATAGAATGGCTTAGCAGAAAAGAACTAAAATTTTAAGGAGATGGCTAAATACATGATTCATTCTTTGGATTTACCTCCTATATACTAGGTAGAAGCACTTAATTATGAAAACTAAATTCAAAATACCACACCACATAGAACACATGGGCATTTGAATCCAAAGGAGGCTTTGTCTATAACTAAGCCTAATGTCTCATTCTTTCAAAAAAATTAGATCCATGCATGGGATTTTGTACCAAAGAATAAAAGGAAAGACTTGGATAAGTAGAGCAAACCCTTGATATTTGTAGGGTATTATGAGGACTTGAGAGATTATCAACTTTTAGATCTTGATTATCATGATGTTATTTTTCAAACACATGTTCAATTTGATGATCATTTCTCTTCTCACAAGTTTTCATCTTCTTCTATGATTTCTTCTTCTTCTTTGATTCCATCCATTGATGATTATTCACTTCATCTCGATGATCCCTTTTTTTAAGATCTAGATTATGAGGACACTAAGAAGGTTATGGACTTAGAATTAGATGTATATCATATTCCAAATATGCCTAAGTAGGATCATACTAAAATTTATATGGAAAAACCTTTTATACAAGATCTTTCACCTACTTGACATCATCAAGTGCATTTTATAGATTTTGGATTTTTGTGTTAGGAATTTTCTAGGGATCCACTATCTTTTTCACAGGCTCATCGGATAAAGGATTGATATGATTTGATGACCAACGAGTATTCTTATTTGATAAAGAATCATACTTGGGATGTAGTCTCTATTCTTAAGGGAAAAAATTTAGATTAAAGTGGATATACTGCATTAAATATGTAGCTGATGGTTCCATTGATTAGTATAAGGCATGTATTATATCAAAAGGTTTATAAAAAGTTGAAATTATTGATTACTCTAAGAATTTTGACCATATTTCAAAGATGGATTATGTGTGCCTTGTACTTTATCTTGATACATCATAGGGTTGGATAGTGTACTAGATATATGTAAAGAATGCCTTCTTACATGGATAATTACAAGAGGAAATATACATGGAGTAACCTATTAGGTTTGTTCATGATTGTTATTTTATTTTTTGACTACAAAGGTCTCTCTATAGTATCAAATAGGATCCTTAAGATTGGTATGAGAAGATGAATTCTTTTCTTCTATATAGTAACTTTGTTGATTACCACTAAGATCTTACCATTTATATCCATCATGTTAGAGAGGATATTATTATACTATATTTATATATTGATGATATTATTCTTACAAGCATCTCTTTTTCTAAGATTCATTATATTCATTAGGGTCTTTTAGTGCAGTTTGACATGATAGATCTTGGTCTTTTGTACTTTTTCCTTGGTTTGCATATTTCTCAATTAGATTTAAAGATTTATTTGATATAGCATAAGTATACCCTTTATCTTATTCAAAATTTTATCATGGATGATTGAGATCCAAGTCCCTCTCCTTTCTAGTCTAGGGTCACTCTTACTTTTACATACATTACTCTTCTTTGTGATCCTACATTGTATAGGTGGTTGGTTGGAAGTATTATGTACTTGACCCATATTCACCCTAATATTCATTTTGTAGTTGGGATTGTATCTTAGTTTTAACATTATCCTCATGATAGTGATTGGTATGCTACCAAGAGGATTTTATGATATTTTTAGGGTACTTCCCAGTTTGGATTATAGTATGCCAGAGGTTCTACTTAGTTGGTTGGATATATTAATTCAAATTGGGTAGGTTATATTGATGATAAGAATTCCACTTTTGGATACCATTTTTGTCTTGGTTCTTCTCTAGTTGCTTATACTTATAAGAAATAGTAAATTATTGCACTTTTATCTATAGATACAAAGTACATGGCAATAGTCATAATGAATAAATAGGTTCTTTGGCTTTGTCAGTTATTGATAGAGTTTATCTTCAAATAGGATTTACCTACTATACTTTGGAGTGACATCCAAAGTGAAATTCATATTTCTTAAAACCCTATTGAGCACAATTATATAAAGAATATTGAGATTCACATGCACTTCATTCATCAACACATTCAGGATGGAGTTATTTTATTGGAGTACATTCCAACTTAGCAACAAGCTATATATGTATTTACACAATGTTTTTCCTCACCTCATTACCTTGATTTATGTTGCATGATTGGGGTTTTAGAATTTATCCTTGGGGGATGTTCATGAGAACATCTTATTTATTCTTTTCTTCATGGATATATTGTAAATGAGTACCTAATTAGGCCTTGTTTCTAGGACTCATATTATGGATATGTCATTTTATTTTTATCCCCTACCTTTACTTGACGAGGGCGTTAGAGTATTTTATTTACATGTTCACCTAGGTGATTTATTATTTCCTTTTATTTAGTATTTTCCTCTCATTTATGTGTGTATATTTCATTTATCTTATTTTAGATATTATGATATGTTACATACTCATATCTTAGATATTGTAGGGATATTTATGAGTTATTTATATCCTTTAGGGATAGTTGTCTCTTAGTCCTAGGTTTGATATATTTACTTGATCTCTTAGTTATGATTGATCACTTAGCTTGATATTTTAGTTATGATTGATCTTCCTTGCCTATATATGCAAGGAAGATTCATTGTATTAGACAAGATTTGGAGATAATATATGATATTGTTGTTATTTATTTTTTCATATGTATCTATAAGTATATTCTATCAAATTAATTTTATAATATCATTTTTATGAATGTGATGTTTTATTAACACCATAGATATTTGTGTCTTGGAATAATATGATTATAATTCTTTTCAAGTCCCATTTGGGAGGTTTTGTAAATATTTTCTTGGAATGTATGAGGATATTAAGGATGTTTTATCACCTTCTCATGATTATGGTACATAATCAACAATAAATAAAATTACTATCTATTAAAACTAACATACATCTTAAAAATCAAAATGCAAATCCTACTATAAAATATGCCAAAGTTAGAAAGCCTCAAATGCATTAAAAATATCAAAAATATGAATAAGAATTAAATTGGAAAAATAAATAAATATTATGTATGTCTCCAACCTTGTTAAAAACATAAGAAACTGAAATTCAAGCATAGTCAACTTACATAGACATCACTATAACTCTACGTTGAACATGAATTTCCATATTTGAAACCTAAATTAGTCTTCTATAAAACCTACCATGGCAAAAACTAAGTGAAAAAATGGCCCTAAATTTCAATAATACATATACTATGATTATGAAAACATTCTATAAGAACTGAAATGGCCATTTCCCCTCCCATTGGATGAGTTTTACCCCATGATTTTTCTAGATAAGTATGAAATATGATCTATAATAATTTTAATCAGATCCATATTTACATGTCCATCCACAGTCTATTCATCCATTAAAACAACATTTTTAATACATAGGAGATCTTTTACATAGACAAACACACACACACACACACACACACACACACACACACACACACACACACACACACACACACACACACACACACACACACACACACACAATTTTCAAAAAAAACATCTCTCAAAATATTTGTCAACATCTAGTATCCAAGGCCAAATTAAATCTTGGATCCTTTGTACTTGGTATCAAACAACTCTTATAAGCCTTATACTATAAATAGACATAGCTTCCAACAAATTCACATCTACTATTTAAAATCCATATCCAAAAATATGAATCTATGGGCATATAAATCCAAATAATAAATGATATTTTAAAATTTCAATAGCATATTTGTCATGAAAACATAATAACAAGATAAAATAAGTGGAACCTCCCCTTTTAGATAGAGTTGGAATTTTTCCCCTTCATTATTTCTAAAACATCATATTTGGTCTATTTAAAAATATTTTTCTGACAAAACCTTATCAAGCTTAGCTTATTTTTTTTCATTTTTATCTTTTAAAGACACTTCTCATTCATATTTGACCCTTTATACAATTGTGTCTTCCATATTTCCTTGTGAATACCTCAAATATGTTAGTTTTTTACACCAATATTCATTCATGCATCCTTAATCTATCTTAGAATTTGTTTCTAGGTATTTCTTTCCCATGTCCATAATCATCCATATAATTATATTATAATTATAATTTATGTTGATTGGTTGTAATCACCTACCTCTTGTAGATCCTTTGATTTATGTTTTAATTTACCATGCTTTGATATTGAGTTCTCACTATTTTCCATGGTTACCCTATGAAAAATGTATATTTATGGTTCATATATACATGTGTCTTAAGTAATTTTAGATGATCACACATATTAATCATGAATTGAAATTGAGTATTCAATTGAAAATTTGTTAAGGAGCTTGAAAATCAATCATATTATTAATCATCATCTACTAAAGTCTTGTGCATACACACTTGTACCAAAATAAGGCTATTTTATGAAACATATAGTTGTACATGATTATTTATGCAGAGGAGGTGAATTCATTTCTATATTTTTGGTTTGGAACATGTGCAAGCACTAGAAATACATGATCCCTAATTTTGAGTGTTTTGTATTGTTGTGCCCAACACACCCCCAATTCTGAAAATAGGGACCCTTATTCAAATTTTGAAAATTTGTGTTGTATATTGAACATTCAACTTTATCAAAAACTAGTGTTAAATATCTTTTGATGATATAGTTCTTTAGCACATAATCTTTATTTGACTTCATCTAATGTTTCTAATGTTTGATTATTATATTTCCATGTTGCAAGTTTAATGGGGTCTCATTTATGAGAACAATACCTAGGGGCTTTGCACTTTAATGATTAAATTGACTCTTTATTTTGAGTAAACCTTGGTCTTTAATTATATAATTAGATCTATGTTTAAATCATATTAAAAAGTCTTAGTCTAAGTATGTTTTAGATTAAGGTAAAAATAGGTTTTGAAGGGGCCCTGAAACCCTTTATAGATCAAGAAAGATAAAGCATTACAAACTGGCAGGAAAGGCAAACCCACCAAAAAATAGTAACAAAACCAAGTTTTACATAGACCTGAAACCAACAAAATAAACCAATAAAAGCTCCCCAAGTTTTACAAGGACCTGAAACCTACACAAAAAAAATAAAAACCAAGCTCTACGACCTGAAACAAGAATCCAAGTTTTACAAGGACCTGTAACCTTAAAAAATATTCTACGCATTAATAGATCTCACATTACAAAGCCACGTATACATGAGGAATGGTTTAAGGGAACCGCACAAATGCCAGCTCCTAGTCCCCCCCCTCAACCAAACATTCAAACCCAAGAACCAACACTGCCATCACCTAATCCATTCACCCAATCGACAACCCATTCTCTCCCTCTGCTACACACAGAGGATTCACCGCCATGGCAATCAACTTCATCAAAGACATCTAGAAGCACTTTTACATGAGATATGACCCCTGAAACAGAAGGTAATGGTGAATAATCAGATCTGGTCTCCAACCTTAACATACATCATCCACAACCTAGAACCTAGGGTTTCAGCAGAAACAGAGCCCCGCCCGATCCACCGGATTAGTCTAAGTATGTTAGTCTAGGTTGTTTTTTCAAATAAGATTCAAAATTTAAATAGGGTCAAAATTATTAGGGAGCACTTTATTATATTAACCTAAGACTATATCATAAATCCCTTATATTTCTTGAGAACTTACACTAAGTCAATTTTATTAATCATAGGGTCCCTTTTATTATTTCTTAAAATTTTATCTAAGACCTTAGATTAAAATTTCCCTAAGTTCTAACTTAATTGTCTTTATCCATTGGAACCAGTCACATTCAACCTAGTGGATCAAAATCCAATGGTAAGCATTGGCTCACTCACAGATGATCTAATAATGTGAGATCTAAGTTAAAAGGTCAAAGGTTTTAAGATCTCTATAGGAATGCCAAGTGGCAATATATTAGGAGCTCAGGTGGTAGATCAACAATATGTGGGCCCTTCCCTAGAGTTAATAAACTCAATAAGAATAAATATCCACAAAGATACCAAGTGGAGAAAAGAGTCTCAAAGAGATGATAGGTGTCAAACTCTCATGTAAAGTCAAAATTCAAACACTTATATCTATGGTGCATGTTAACTTGCACACTATAGATCTAATGGTATGAGATAAACATTGTCAATTTTGGCCCACATACGAATATTTTGCTTAGATTGAATATATGAGTAGAATTCTATAACTTTTAAGGATCAAAATATGATTTACAGAAGCTGTGAAGTGCTAGACCATCACCTGGATGTCATGCAAAAATGGATGGGTTAGCTTATTTGTGCATTTTATAAGTATGCTCAAAAAGCTTTACATGGTAGAAGGATCACATAGAATAAATTTTATTGGTGCCAATATCTTACTCTACAAAATTTGTGTCTTGATGTGATTTATATCTAAAGATATAAGCCTTCAAAGACTAACTTATAAAATATGATGGGCATGTAGACATCAAAATTAAGCTCAGTAATTAACTATTTGGTGTTCAAAGTGTGATGATCATATAGACATAATTGATGGTCACATAGATGTCATTAAAAATCATGCAAACATAAAAATAAGTCTCAATAATTATCCATTGGGTTCAAAGATTAATGGTCATGCAGATGTTAATGATAGTCACATAGATGTCAAATGATAGGCACACAGAGGTTAATTTTAAGTCATGATAGATAGTCATTTAGATTCAAAAAATCCGAAGATTAACATATTGCATTGATTCATACAAATAGATCTAATGGTGTGATATTAATGTGACTTTTTAAAGGTCCCAAATATAGTAGAAAATTGACACATGGCATTTTTTCATGAGCTCGAGGGTAATAAATGACTTTGATCTCGTTTCAAGAAATCACAAAGTAGGGACATGTGTCCAAATCCAATAATGGTAATGCTTTAATTAAATGGATATATCAACATAGACATGACATTTTATATTATGACCCAATAAAGATTTCATGAGTCTTATATTTAATCTAGTTAATGAATATAAAAAAAGAAGATCTGGTAGTAGAACAAGAGAAGGCTATAATTATTTAGGAATTCAAAGATTAAGTTGACACAACATATTATTTTAAGATAAAGACCTTGAAAATACTTTAAAAGTTATTTTATATTATGTAAAGGTAAAGGAAACAAGTTAGTCCCAATTAAGTAATGATTTGGTTCTGAGGCATTGGTAAAGGGGTGCTTATCCTTAACACATGTCTAAGTTTCATTAGAAATGGCTAACTTTAAGTATTTGACAGGTTGTTCTCACAACTTGTAAAATAAGGTATTGTTATATATATTTAGTTTTTATGAATTTTAGGATATAATTGTAAAACTTACCCTTATTTACATATGCACATGTTACATAGCTTTTTCAAAGGCTAACTTAAATTGATGACTATAATAAGACTCTTATATAGTTTTGACCATAGTTAGAACTCAAGCTCTAAATATCACATGTAATGACTTTGGATAGAATTGGAGAATGAGATGACCCCTTCCCAAATCCTATTTAAATAGTCTTAATACACTAGTTTGAGGTGTGGAAAATATTTCAATATATAGGAGTAGAAGAAATTTTGATTGTCAACAAATGTGTTTGTGTATTGTCTCTCCAATTGCTATGTGATTATGCTTATCTTTTTAGTTGTATGATTCAATAATTATTAGTGTGAAATAGATAAAATGAATTATGTCTTATATTAATTGATAAATTAGTCTTAGATGTTCAAAATTTATTGAGTTATTATCAAATTACATTGAATATTGGATATTAAGTTGATTGATTCATGTTTTAAATGTGTATGAGTGCTTTCTTTTGATATAGTTTTCTATGTGTCTGTAAAAGTTGCCTCAGATACCTCATTAGCCCAAGACATAATATCTTGATTAATGGTGTGAAATAACTACCCTAAAAGGGGCAACCTTGATAGAGGCTTGTGATTTTCCTATATCATTACCTCCTTTGACTTGTGTCTGACCATGTGTGTGCAATAATTGCTTGCAATAGGCATAGGTTTTGAAAGCACTTGTCCATTTAAAAACTAGATAGAGAATTGATTTATAAAAACCATAGAGTATTCTATTTTTCCTTACCCTCCCCTCTTTTTAGAGTTTTGTTTTAGATCTACCCACTTTATGTTAGCAACTAGCCACCCATCCAACTCATGTAGGAATCTACTGACCTTTAGGAACCACACCTCCATAAAAGAAATCTTGTCCGCAACTTGTATGACCTACTAGCTATTCCATTAATAGGTTATTTAAAATTCATACCTAAAAATCATTCCCTAGAGTGGATTTTACCTCTACTGAGATCATAAAATGTTAGAGGCTACCTCATTGATTGTGGTGTGCATAAAAACCACATTAACAGTTTCACTTACTGTGATGAGTTTTTCAAAGGCTTAATTAAGCTATAAGTTTAATTTTAGTTTCTATTAAAGTGAATTAAATCAAGGGAATCCTAGTCATTTCTCTCATACCATCCAAGCATTCATAACCCTGACATAGATACCTTATGCTCCATTTTTTCTCTTTTAATTATTTTCTTTTAATCATGATGCATGGTACATTAAACATATTTCATCATGTGAGCCTTTTATTTTTTTTAGATAGTATTTTTATATTTTGAACCCAATGGTTCTTTTCTTATTTTGTTATTGAATGAGAAGAGAAGACATGGAACCCTAGTGAGCTAGTATAATTATAAAGAAAATCATAACTAGAACATCATTGCCAACTACACCTATACTGAGAATTGTCTTTTAGAATAGGTATTTAATATGATAAATACATTTGATATAATAAAATAATAAAAATTTATAAATTTGTATGAATTATTTTGAGAACAACTTCCACATGCTTGGTAAAAGTATTCAATTGTGACAATATTCGGAATGATTCATGATGACATACCTCCATCTTGAAGGCTCAAAACATAGAAATATGCCCAATCTATAAATGAGTCCCAAATTTACAAATTTTAATTTCCCCCATTTTTAAAATTCATAAGCTTAGTTGGTTGGTATATTTAGCTTGGTTATAGTCAAAGCAAACATAATTTAGATTTCCAAAAAAAAACTAAATGAAGAGAGCAAGAAACTAAGATAAGAAAGTAGGAAATCTAATCTAAGAAAGCAAGAAATCTAATCTAAAAAAGAAAAATGATGAAAGCAGGAAAGATTATATTAAAAAAAAGGAAACTACTCTAATGAAAGCAAATGATAGAAATTAAGAAACCTGACCTACTCCTACTCTAAATAAAACCCAAACAAAATGGGAGATGGATTTTGAAACTCTATTTGGTATGCTTCTCACTCTTTGGTAATAACAAGGTTTTGTCCATTAAAGTTTTGAGATAGATAGGGACATCTTTTTATTCATTAAATATAATTTTTAACCTTTCCCTCATATTTTAAAACAAAAAATTAGGATTACTCGTTGGGACATCCCATGCACAATAAATAAATAACTCCTCCTTATGATATATATGTTCTAAAAAATCACCATTATTACTTATGTGTTCAAGATAAAATACCCAAGACATGTAATCACAAAAATTATTACCTAGATGAGAGGCAAAATCAAACCAATAATCACCAAAATTTCAAGGGTTCTAAAATTCAAAATATATTACTTGAGTTACAATAGTAGTGTTTATCTGAGATGAAGGCCTCAAGAACACCCAATCTTCCTTAGATTCATCTGAGCTTAAAAATGGGTCAATATATTGGGAATTGATAAGTCCTATAACTTCATAATTTATATTAACTTTATTAGGAAAACCTAATTTAGACAAACAATCCTCAAAAGTGTCTCTTGAGATGAATATTAAATCTAACTTGCAGTCTTGAAAGTCATCATCATCTATAAACTCATTATGGGAAAGGTTTAAAAAGATATAATAAAAATCATAAGTATAATCATGAACAAAATTCTCCTCCAAAACTTCATCTAAACTCTCATTTTGAGTGTGACCTTCAATATTTGAATGACTTAGCTCTTGACTTACCAAATTATGAATGAAGTTTCTATTTACCTAGGGCTTACTATTTCTCAATTTAGGATCAATAAATTCATCAATTATTAATTCCAAAGGGATCATCCCATCTAATACATGTTGTTGATCCTTTTATTTTTGTTATTTTGAATTCAAACTCTAATTATTGTCATTTGAGTAATCTACTTCTTTTGAATAGTTATGCTCTGGAAGATATGCAACTTCATAGGCATCATATGTGTTATCAAAAGTCTTTGCTTTAATGCCAAATGATGTTGATTTCCACAAATATTGGGGTTCCTAATAAAAAAAAGTGGCCTACACATTAGAGTTTGGCACTGAATTAAATGTAACATCCATTAAATCAAGACATGGGCATCCGTTTGAATTAATACCATTGAAATGGAGCTCAAAAATTGAATCAAAATTATTTGGGGAAGCTAACATGCATTTTTTATTTGCCTCATGATAAAAATATGTACCTACCTTATGTATAACATAATATAAAACATCAACATTGAAGCTTACATGATTAGGGGAGAACGAATCAAGAATATAATCATCAAATGAGTCTTATGATAGAGATTCCTATGCAAAATGTAGTCATAAGAGTCATCAACACCATCATCATAGATAATATCTTCCTTTACAAGGCAAAGTAATTGATCCTCTGCATGGGCATATTCTATCTCATAGAGCTACTACAAAGGTTGAAAATGTTCTTCTAGATTGACACTTTCCTCACTATCATCATTTCCTTCTTCAATTATCTCATCAAATATAGGGATAAAATAAAAGTGATCCAATTCTATTAGCTTGATGGATTCCTCTTCTTATTTTTGGCATCTCAATTTCTCCTATAACATTACAATTTATTCTTTGATGGATATAATATGCCCTTTTGGCTTTTTTTATGATCTAGTCATCCTCTCCATCTGGAATCTCTTCTTCCTCTTTAACCATGTCACAAATTTTGGGGTCAAAAGATTTAGCTTTAGCATGTCTATACTTATGATTAGTTGTTTCAATAATGATGGGCTCCAAAATATTCTTATTATACATAGTGCCTAGATTAAAAGGAAACACTTCCATTATGTTCCTATTTAGGAATAATAACTAGATTTATCTTTGTACAGCTTATATACAATTCATATCTAATATACCTTCTATAGAGAACCTCATAGAAGATGTTAAATTATTTTTTAAATCATGAGCATCAATATTTGGACCAAATTGAATAAAAAAAGGTTCTTCAAAATCATTCTAACTAGTGATAGAACTAGGTGCCAACTCTACAAACCAATCATGCATTTCTTCTCCTAGCTTGAAAGGGAACAACCTATGGATGGCATCTTCAAATTTGATATCCATAACATGCATAGCATACATTTATGTAACAAGATGCTCTTTGGCATCTCTTGGCTAATCATTATGGAACCTAGGTAGGTATAGGAATGGGTGATTAGGGAAACCATGTTGAATAACTAGGATATCTATGGGTGATTTGTCAAGCCAATCCATTCTCAATTTTAAGTTTTCTAAGTGTTCACAAGGGGGTTCTCTTGTGTTAACTATAATTAGAGGTTCAAGCCCTCTTCTTAGTATCATTAAAATTGTTGATGTATTTTTTATGTACACCATAGTCAATGAGATAGCCTCTAATGTTTTAGGATCTAAATGGAGGTAAACTCTACTCTAGAGCATGAGTTATAGGTATGTGGTTTGAATAACCTATTGATGAAATAGATGGTAGGGCATGCAGGTTATTGATAAGGTTTTTCTAATGGAGGTGTGGTTCCTAAAGGGTAGTGAATTCCTACATGAGTTATATGGGTGGTTGGTTGCTAATATAAATTGGGTAGATCTCATAAAAATCAAAAAGGGGGGAGGGTAAGGTAGAAAAGAAGACTTTTTGGTTTTTAGGAATCAATGCTCTGGCTGGTTTCTAAATGAACAAGTGATTTTAAAACCTATGCCTATTGCAAGTAGCTATTGTAAACACATAGTTAGACATGGTTTAGAAGTCCAAGGGGATACTGATATAGGAAACACACAAGCCTTAGTCAAAGTTTGCCCCATTTAAGGTTGCTATTTCACACCCTTAATTAGGATATTATGGCTTAGGCTAATGAGGTATCTAAGGTATCTTTTACACACACATAGAAAACTATATCAAAAGAAATCACTCATACACATTCAGAACATGAATCAATCAACTTAATTACCAATAATCAATGTAATTTACTAATCATTCAATAAATTTTACACATCTAAGACTAACATATCAATCATGATAAAAAATAATTCATTGTATTTTTTTCAAAATAAGAATTATTGAATCATACATCTAAAAATATAAGCCTGATCACATAGAAATTGGAGAGAGAATACACAAACACATTTTCTAAAAATAAAAATTTCTTCTACTCCTATATATTGAAATTTTTCCCACACCTCAAATTAGTGGATTATAATTTTTTAAATATGCTTGGGGAAGGGGTCACTTCATCCTCCAAGTCCATGCAAAGTAATTACATGTGATAGTCATAACTTTAGTTCTAACTATGGTCAAAACTGTATAAGAGTCTTCTTATAGTCATTAGTTTAAGTTAGCCTTTGTAAAAGTTATGCAATATGTGCATGTGTAAAGAAGGACAAATTTTAAAATTATAGCGTGAACTATATGAAAACTAAATATAGAGAACAATAAATTATTTTACAAGTTATGATAACAACCTATCAAATAATTTAAGTTAGCCATTTATAAAGTAACTTAGACATGTGTTAAGGACAAGTGCCCCTTTACTAATGCCTCAGAACCAAAATCATTACTTAACTAGGACTAACTTCCCATTACTATGTGTTACATGTTACCCCTACCTTTACAAAATAGAAAATTCCTTTGAGATTATTTTTAGGGTATTTATCTTAGAATAATATGTTATATCAACTTCATCTTTGAGATACCCAAATAATTGTAGTCTTCTCTTGTTCTATTGCTAGATCTTGTTTTTTATATTCACCAAATAGATTAAATCTAAGATTCATGTGTTCTTCACTGGTTCATAATCTAATGTGTCATGCCCATGGCAAACTATCATTTTAATTAAAACATGACCGTTATTGGCTTTAGACACATGTCCATACTTCATGCTTTCTTGAAATGAGATCAAAGTCAATTGTTACCCTTGGGCTCATAAAAACATGCCACATGTTAATTTTATACTAAATTTGAGACATTTTAAAAGTCTAATTTATCTCACACCATTGGATATATTTGTATTAATCAATTTAGCCCATTTATCTTTGGATTATTTTAATCCAAATGGCTATCTACCATGGCTCAATATTGACATCTATATGCTCGTCATTTAATGTCTATGTGACTATCATTGACATCCACATGAACAACAATATTTAAACCTAATGGATAATTTCTAAGACTTATTTTTACATCTATGTGACCATTAATGACATATATATGATCGTTAATGATGTTTTCATGACTGTCACACTTTGAATACCAAATGGTTAATTATTGATCTTAATTTTGACATCTTTGCACCCATCATATTTTGTATGTTAACCTTTGAAGGCTTAGATCTTGAGATATAAATATCATCGAGACATGAATTTTGTAGAGTAAGAAATTATCACCAATAAAATTGATTAAATGTGATCCTTTGGCCCTATGAAGCTTTTTGAGCATACTTATAAAATGCACAAGTAAGTTGACCCATCTATTTTTTCATGACATCTTGGTGATAGTCTATCTCTTCACAGCTTGTGTAAGTCATCTGTTGATCTTTCAAAGCTTTGGAATACTATTCATCTTTTCAATCCATGAAAAATCTTGGTATGCGGGCTAAAATTGGCAATGTTTATCTCGTACCATTATATCTATGGTGTGTGAGTTAACATGTATCATAGATCTAAGTTTTTGAACTTTGACTTTATGCACAAGCTTGATACCTATCATTTCATAAAAAATTTTTGCTCCACTTGGAATATCCATGGGTCTTCAATATTATTAAATTTGTTGACTCTAGGGAAGGGCCCATAGACCATTGATCTACCACTCGAGATCCCAAGATGTTGCTACTTGGCATTCTCACAGAGCTCTTATAACCTTTGACCTATCAACTTTGATCTCCCACCATTAGATCATATGTGAATGAACCAACACATACCATTGGATTTCAATCCATTAGGTTGAACTTGATTAGTTCCTATAGATAAAAATAATTAATTTAGAGCTTGGCAAAAAATTAAGCTAAGGTATTAGACTAAGGTTTAAGACATAAAAAAAGGGACCCTGTGATTAATAAAATTAACTTAGCCTTAAGTTCTTAGGAAACATAATGGACTTAAGATAAAGTCTTAGGTTAATATAATAAAATGATCCCTAATAATTTTGACCATGCATAAATTTTGAATCTTATTTCAAAAAAATACCTAGGCTAAAATACTTAAACTAAAGCTCTTTAACATGATTTAAACATAGATCCAATTAGATGATTAAATACTAAGGGTTACTCAAAATAAAGACTCAATTTAATCATTAAAGCACAAAGTCCCTAGGTAGTGTTGTCATAAATGAGATCCCATTAAACCTACAACATGGAAAGATAAGAATCAAACATTAAAAACATTAGATGAAGTCAAATAAAGATTATGTGCTAACATACTAGATCATCACAAGATATTTAACACTAGTTCCTGATCAAGTTAAATGCTCAATTTATAGCACAATTTTTTATAATTTTAACAAGGGTCCCTATTTTGAAAAATGGGGGTGTCTTGGGCACAATAGGTATATATATTTATAACCCTCATGGGGGTCTATGCCATTAATTCTACAAATTTTCTATAGTTTTGGATAAACTATAAGAAAATAGGGTTATGTTAAAGGATATTATATTACAACATGTGTAAGTATTATCATATTATCCTTAGTGATGGTTTTGTACATCAACTATGAATGAAGCATCATAGAAATTTTTAGACCCCTGGACCAATAGATACATAATTTTAGTTATTTTCCTAAATCACCCAAATTGACCATAATTAGTTGTATGATTCTAGTTTTTCCACTTTCAACTATTCTTGACTCAAGAAATAAAGTATATTTTTAAGTTCCATTATGTATAATTACATAGTTTAATTTACATCATTAGAATCCACATTAATAACCTAGGAAAGTAATTTTTAGGTATACATGTCTCTTCATCCATCTCATTTTCAATTTACTAAGATTATTTAACATTTGGTCCTCTAATTCTCATTTCAACATAATAGGGATGTATGGTTAATATAGTTTATTATATTTTTTAATCCTACTTTTGAGCAATTTTTTTACATAGGTAGCGTATTTTTATTCACTAGTTAGTCACAAATTTAATTTAAAAAATTGGTGAACCCCACATTTTCAATCATGCCAACATTAGATTTTCATTATATTTTTCCCTCTTTCATTTTTTGTGTTAGTTTTCTTAGTTATAATTTATCTAAGGTTTTAAATCAATATTTCAATATCATTAACCCTAGTCCTTTTCATGATTTACATGTTTATATCTTAAGAAAAAAATATAAAATTAGATCTATAATCCCTATTATTTTAAGTACTAGATTAAGTCATGAAATTTTTTATTTAATTCAACTTACTTTTCTTAGTAGTAATGTATTCTAAAAATTATTAATCAAATTCCTTCTCCTAATATGCTTGTTGATAGTGAAATTGGTAAAAATGTGAATGGTGAATATACATGTATTGAACATGAATATAATTATTATGATAATGGAAACGCTTATAATACTATACTTGTAGTGATAACTTTTCTCCAAAATTTAGTATTATGGATAAAACTAATTTTGATAAGTATATTTTCATGGTTCCTAAATAAATTTATGTTGTTATAAATCACTAAAATAATATAAATTTTGATAAAAAATCTAAATATAAGAATGAAAATGCTACAAATCAGAATTATAATGTGTTTAATCCACCTACTAGAGGCTATCCTTATACATTAGTGTAGATAACCAGATTTGGCAAAAAACCCTTATTCTCATGTTTTATTCCCAATTCAACTTATTTGAACAAATTATACATATTATCCTATTTATATCATGATTCCAACCCCACATAATTATAGGTTTGGTACATAAATCTTAAAATCATCTCAATATTATTCAAAAGGTATATGTCTATACATCTAGACTATGTTTTATCCATTAGCTAGCCGTGCCTAAAAAATAAAACTTATCTTCTATAAAAACGTGTGCCCATATATGCCCATCTTGGGAAAATTCAGACCCATTTTAGTTGGTATATTTTTACTTTGTGGCTCTATATCTTTATTATCATTAGTCATGAACCTTAACCCTTCCCATTAGTATTCTCAAAAGTTAGTTGACATAATTTAGTCATCTTGTATCAGTGTATAAATACAAGGTGTTTTTAATCCATATAGGAGATTAGAAGGGAAAATAAGAACTAGAGAGAAGGAGAAGAACATTTGACACCCTACTATAACAAGGGTCAATACTATAGAAAATATTTTCCATTTAGGTTATGCTTAAATGATTCAAATCCTATACAATTATGAAACTTATCCATCTAGGTCTCCATGAAAATTACCTTATACCTAAGGAGGCTAATTAGAATTTGGTAGCTGAATTGATCACTTCTGGTAAGAGGAGGTTTAAACCCTTACTCGAAATATTCCATTCGCATACCACAAGGTGGAAATTTTAATTTGAGCATACATAATGCGTAATTTTCAACATTGGTTCAATTTTTCCCAACCCCATTACTTTTGTTTTATTTTGGAGTATGAAATCTAGGCCATAATGAATATTTAGACATACAACATATTTTTCCATTTATATCTATGAAGTGAAGGTATAGTCACAATTAAGAATACATAGTTCATGTGAAACCTTGTAGAGATGCACCTTATGACCTAGAGATGCATTTAATAACACGGAGACAAGAACTAAATAATTGATTTAATATTTTAGGGTTTTACATGTGTAATTACCTATGTTTGGTTAAAGGGTTGAGATGCCTAAATTAGTTATATAAATTTCAATAGTTAAGATACTAATTTATTATGACCTTTGACTTTTTTAACTTTCTAATAATAGCAATAAATAGGGAGAAATAGAGACAATTAAAAATAGATTGTCATGGATGATATGGGTTTTGAAACTTGAGATCTAAGCAATTTTGAGTGTCATCAGCAAGATTATAATATTTGTCTATTCACTAAACATTATCATCTTATTTGGATATTAGTGTCATCCATGTGTAGTGTCCTTAATGTGGAACTAATTTCTTTTTTGTGGGAATATTCTTATGTTTACGGATTACTTGTGCCTGTGTTTGTGTGCTCTATTCTTGCATGACCAAAAATTATAGCTTTGTATTGTACCTATAAATCTTGATTTTGTGTGAAAACCCTAGTTCCATTTACAAGTATGATATAAGCAAGAATTGAGTGTGCTAGTAGGATGGACTAGACATCCTCAATACCCTACTATGTAGAGAGTTTCCTACATATCAATAATCTAAAGAGGGATCAACTCTGATGTAGTTCTCACACCTAGTGCTTGATGTATATGAAAGTGAATGCTAGAATGAGAGTGTCCTTGTATGACTTAAATGTTCTTGTGCTTTTGAATGCTTAAAAAGTAGACTTAGGTTTCTTATATATGGTAGTATGTAAAAATTAGGGTAGAATAGGGATAATGTACCTTGAATTTACAAAACATTATCTTTGGTTTGAAAATATTTTGCATCTATTTTCCATCTAGTGAATAAAGGTGGATTATACTTATATTTATAGGGTTTTGTTGCTTATGTATATATGAAAATAATCTTGGGCTGACCTTAGGAGGGCTACACATTTGAAAACATATCCATTGAGAAGAAATGGGGCTAAGGATAGTAGCACCCAATTGGGGACACTAGTACCATGTGGATGTAGTGTCCCAAATATGATGCTAATGTCATTTTGGTAGGCTAATAATAAATTTGGATTTGGGTTAGAGGTGATAGTTTAAATATTGTGTCTTGACTAGTTGTAGGTGACTATGCTCTATTAAATGGCTAGAAATGCAATTCTACGGCTCTAGAATAGGTCTATGGAAAGCCTAAGGATAGGGTAACTCAAGATACATTCTTAGCATATAATTACCAATTTTAGGTGATTATATTTTCCTCTCATTTATGCTAGTAATGTATAAAAGATAAATGAATTGTATAAATGAAAAAGAAGCATACATGGACTTACCTTGGAAGTGAAGCCTATATTGTTTAGTTTGAATATGTCAATATAGGTCTATGTATGTGAACATGATCCAAAGAAATGTATTAAAAATGAAAAATGAAAAAATTAGTCCTTATTAATGAGATAATCAAAAGTAAAAGACAATGTTGAAATGAAATAACTGAGTAAAGAGAGAGGAAAGGAATGAATACACTTTGTTGGGTATGTGAACCAATACATGAGCTTGGTGAAACCCTATGTGTGTGAATGTATATAGTGATCATATCATTAAAAAAATTAAACTAAGATGATTGATTGATCAATCCTAATATGTGTGGCTTAAGAACTCAATCCAATTTTGACTCCATCATTGCCCACCTCTACATGGTGAATCCTAATCTCTGTGAGTAGCTTAGATAAGATTGTTAGTGTGTCAAACCCTCTCATGTAGGTAGATAAATAGGTCAAGTAGGCCATGAATCCATCATTTCCACCTATGTGAATAATATGCATCTATAAATATCTCTAAAAAGTGATGAAAGTATCTAACTAAGTAATATAACTATGTATTTTTCTTTGTGGCCATTCAGGTATATTAGGCAATTTTAGGAAACTTAGGAATGCCAAACACTATAGATGGAGTAAGGAATTAGTTTGGTGACAACCTATAATGTGATAACAAGTGTATATAGAATAAATAATGACATGGAGTTTGACATTCCATCTAATCAACATGTTTGAAGTTGGCTATATGGAAACTATGTGTCATGCACATGCCCCTAATATGGTATTTGAGTATACTAAATCTAAATCAATTATGTAATAGTTGAATCTATGTAACTAATCTAAATGTATGAGTGATCATGTCATTCATGATGACACCAAATATGAGTAACTAGTGTGAATATGAATTTAAATGACTAAATCTAAGTTAAATTTATACATAATTACCAAACCTATGACTATATCAGTGTAAATATGTATTATACCTAGTGTACTAGTTTGAATGATCTAGATTGTCATGAAACTAAGGCTAATAGATAGTAGTGCCCTATAGTATATATTAGTACCCTATGGAACTATTTTCCCAATATGGGTGATAATGTCTACCTAGTCTGATCTTTGTGTGGTTTGGACTAACTACTAAACCTCTGATCAATTTATGTCTAACATGAGTCTAATCTCTATAACTGAGCCTATGTGCTGAAATATATCTATGAAAATCAAAATAGGTTCTTGATATTTGTGACAAACCCTATAAATGCCCCCAATTTTGAGGGTAGTTGTGAAATATTTAGAATAACTATCCTCTAAAGAAGTAACTCTATAAAATGTGTTAGCCAAAGCATGATATTACAACATAATTTATAAACATATCATCAAAATGTAAATTTATATGAGAAATATTAAGAAATGTAAGATGTATGTTATAATATAGCGTGTAGTCAAGGGTGTCAAGATAGATGTAAGTAATCTATAATAATAATATAATATAAGTACCTAGTGGGATGGGGCATTATTTTCATCAAGGATAACAAATAAGATAGGTAGATGCATGAGATCTCTCATATAATCAAAAATAGGTGTGGTGTGTAACAAGCAAATACAAGTTTCATGGTGTAAAAGCATACAAAGAAGAAAATAAACAATCACATGAGGCATGTAAAAAGTAGGGGCCACAAAATAAGGGCCATGGGCACATGTCACTAAATCTAAGAATGAAGACATATAAATACATGTTTAAATGCCCACATACACAAACAACAAGCAATTTTGGCATAGAGACATAGAAAAAGATATGTTCAAATGTCTGCATATAAAAACACATAAAATCACACATAAGGGACATGGGCACATGTCCAAGGAATAAAAATAGTTAAGTGGAATATAATCCAAGGAATAATGTCATATTCAAATTTCCTCAAAGATGTAAAAACCATAGTAACATAATAAAGTCTAATCTAGGAACTAGAAATGAAAGCATGTATGACTATTTAATACAAATCTATGTAAATTCTAGGGTGCATATATACTAAAGCTAAGTAGTGATAGTCAAAAAAAATATGAGAAATGAATATCAATGATCAATATCAAGATAAATCAATGTGTAATTTGAATGTATAGTATGTAAAGATAAAACTCAGCTATATAAACTGTGTAGGAGATGCCCCCAAGTGGATGGATGTAGCAATCTATAAACCTAGATTGATGCAAATACTACCAATGGGTAGATGATAGCTAGTATGGATCAGTGTAGTGTACTAGAGTCCTATCGATAATCTATGAGAAATCAATAAGAATAAGTGAAGTATATGTGTATGATAAAACCAACTACACTAGGATAGATATCAATATTCAATATCTAGAAATTAGTATAAATATAAACAAAGCAATGAATATGATTTGTAAATAAATGGATTTTTGAAATATGTGAATGTTTTTTATATTTTGAGATATTATATTATTTTTGTGTTTTTGGGGTATAATCTATATACAATCATATGAAATTAAACTATATACAAGGAGAAGAGAGAGATGGAACTATTTATAAGGGTAAGAACCATACTAATCTATGAGTCTCATTTGAGACTTACCATCACTATGACCTATGTCTAAGAATAGAATAATGATCATGCATATGATGTGAAAGGGTAATTTTGAGCCCATGATCTAGTGTGTTATTTAATATGAACTTAAAGTTGCTAGAGTAGTGATGTTATGATCTTGTGGCACTGAATATGATGCCTTATGAACTATAGGGGTCTTAGAGACCCATTTGGTAGATGTAGAAGTTGTAGGGGATGTAGTTTCCAAATGTTGAGAACCCTTAGACCCCAATATAACTGATCTCAATGTGAACTATGTAGAGTAAGGTCCTCTAGAATCCATGACATATATTTAATGCAATGGTCTCTCTGGTAATGGTCTCTGAGGGAGAGTATGCTCGCATGTAGATAATGTAAAATTAGACCTAGCATGCTCTAAGGATTTCTAAACACTATGATGTATGCATAGGAGTTGTACTCTTTATTGAAATGGATAGTTATGCAATATCTAGAAGTGGAACTAAAATTATAACTTGTGTTGGTACTGGAAGTATGACTAAAATCTATGTTGGAATTGCCTATGGGATGGGAAGAGGATAATCATATGGGAGACCCTCAATATTAACCACTTGGTTAACATGTATATACTTGATTAATCTATGTATTGTATATGGGATGGTTCTGAGCTAGTTTAATCATGGCCTTCCCAATAATATGTCAAATACACCCATACTAGGTACTAATAGAAATTGAATGGCTATGTGTGTTGGTACCACCTATAATAGAAGTACTATCTCCCCAATAGAGTTATAAATGTGGCCACTAAAACCACCAATAACAATATTCTTATGGAATATATCCCACTTTATGTAGCATTTTGTAGGAGTGTCATGGTGTAAATTCTTATGTTTCATCTCGTATCCACCATGACACTTTGAATAGGATGGTGGTCTATATATGCTCATATGAAGAGTGCATGGAAATATATGTCATAATCCACAATCTCCTGCTCTAAAAAATGGTATAAATGGTCTATGTGTCACTTTAGTGTGATACATGATAATAATATTATGTAGAGGGTGTGTCTCCTTTAAAACTATGTGATAGGAACCTGACAGTGGATGAGTCTAGTATGTATAATGAACACTTGATGTACTCCCTACTTCCTTAGTTGTATGTTTAGGAAAAGGATCTAAAAATATATTAATTTAATTTGCCTCTATTTATTTTTTAGTGCCTTTGTGGATGTGCCCACATCAATAATATTAGCCTCAATGAGATTTTATATCTTATTATTTAAGCTAGTGCATTTATTTTTGGTGTGTCCTAGTACCCTATAATACTCACATAATCAATCTAAATCATAAATATTTGGAATAGGTTGTGTCATATCAAACTCTTTAATGAGAGCGAGAGATATGACATTGCATTCCAATATTTTTTATAGAACTCATGTTAGTGACTCTGGTTAATTATTGAATACTCTATGCTAAGTAGTTGATAAAATCAATCTGGGAGAAGGCTTTGATGTTGTGTTGGTTGTTATAATTTGATGTATTTTATTATTTTTGGTCTTGACCTTGTATGGAGGTTTAATTAAGCTCTTAATAGATGAATTTGATCCATTGGTGTATTTGAGTTTGCATATTACTAAGAGCTTGACTAATCTTTCCTTAACTATGTGGCACATATCTATAAATGTGGGAAACTTCTTAAATAAGATTGATTTGTCAAGTGTTATTAACAAAATCTATTTGAATATATCTTGAAGCTCTATATCTACCATGGGGCTAGTCAATTTTTATAAGATTTTATTGTACCATAAGACATGATCAGCTATAGGCTCATTTGACCTTTGATTTAGTTGTGTCAGTTGTGCATATGATATCTTATCACTTATGTTGATAGATAATTCTTCTAGGAACATATTTTATAAATGATTTAATGTTGTGATATATTGGTTAGGAAAATCATAGAACTAATGTAAGGCATAATCCTTGAGACTACATGGAAATAGCTTTGTAAGAAGCCAATCGTTGGACACATAGTCCAAGCATGTTATGTGAAAGGCTTGGAGGTGATGCTCTAGATCACCCTTGACATCATATAATGTGAGCTTGGGTGTTATGAAACTATATGGAAAAGGATTTGATACAATGTGATGTGTTAATGGTGTATGCAATAGAATGTTGGAATCTAAGGCATGTGAAGGTTTAGCTTCTCCTCGCTCAATATGTAACATCTTAGATTGTAAAGAAAGAACCTGATGTATAAAGGATTGTACATCAAGAGGAGAATAAATAGCCTCAAGTGGATTATTTTTCATGGATGGTTTAATAACAAGATTTGGTTGTTTTGTTTGAGTTGGTTGAGTGGGCCCCACTGAAGGTGTAATAACATCATTAATTGGAAGGGTTAAATATTGACCATTATTATTGGTTTAAATTTCCACTTCAAGAATGTTTATGAAATCATCTTGTATATCTTTATGTTTAGACATAAATTTTTGTAATTGATTCTTATCGGTTTCATCAAAACTATTGTTAAATTCTACCATTGTAGGTTGAAGGTAGGAAAACAAGTTTTTGTATATTTTAAACTTTTTAATAATGGTAATCTATGAAAGTTTAAAAAAAATATATATTATAGCAAATTTAAATATTTTAGGAATTGAAATATGAGTACAGAGAAAAAGGATACAAACCCTAAGTGTGTTTATATTTTAGGGTTTTGGAAGCTAGGGTTTCTTTACAACAATTTAAATTAGACAAATAATTTTAACTATAATATAAAATTGATTTTATTTAGCTAGGTTATCTAAATAAAATTAGAAAATCATAAGTATGTAGCCCTAAATTTATTTTACAAAAATAGGAATTAATGCAATACTCTAAGTAAGATGGGTTCACCAAATGATTTAACCTTTTAGGGTTTTACATGTGTAATTACCTATGTTTGGTTAAGGGCTTAAGATGCCTAAATTAGTTAAATAAATTGTAATAATTAAGATATTAATTTGTTGTAACCTTTGACTTATTTTGAATTTTTAATAATAAAAATAAATAAGGAGAAATATATACTAATCTGAAAATAGATTGTCACGAATGATCTAGGTTCTGAAACTTAAGATCTAAATAGTTCTGAGTGTTGCAAGAAGGATTCTAATATTCATCTATTCATTGGATAGTAGTGCCCATTTTGGATAGTAATTCCATCTATGTTTAGTGTCATTGATGTGGTGTTAATTTCCTCTTTATGATACTATTCTAATTTTTAGGGAGCTTCTATGCCTGTGTATGTATGCTTTATTCCTATGTGACTAAAAATTATAGTTGTGTATTATACCTAGAAATCTTGTTTTTGTGTGCAAACCCTAGTTCTATTTATAATTATGATATGAGAAAGAATTGAGTGTGTTAGTAGGATGGACTAGACATCATCAAAATCTCATTGTGTAGAGAGTTGCCTACATACCAATAATCTAAAGAGGGATTAATTTTGATGTTGTTATCCCACCTAGTGCTTAATGCATTGCAAGTGATAGCTAGAATGAGAGTGGCCTTGGATTCCTTTAATATGATTGATCTTTTGGATTCTTAAAAACTAGTTTTAGGGTTGTTCTAGATGGTAGTATGCATAAACTAGGGTAGAATAGGGATAAATTACCTTGATTTTACATAACTTTATCTCTGGTTTGAATAGTTTTTGAATATATTTTCCATCTAGTGAATAGAGGTGGATTAGATTTGTGTTTATAGGGTTATGTTTCTTGTGTGGATAATAAAATGAGATTAGGCCGACCTTAGGAGGGGCACACATTTGAAATAATATCTATTGGGAAGAATTGGTGCTAAGGATAGTATCACTAGGTTGGGGACACTAGAGTCATTTGGCTATAACATCCAAAATGTGGTACTAATGTCTTTTTGACATACTGCTGAGAAACATGGATCAGGGTCAAAGGTGATTGTTCAAGGATTATGTTTTGACTAGTTATAGGTGATTGTGGCTTGTTGAATGATGGAAATTCAACTCTAAATCTCTATAATAGGTCTATTTCAAACCTAGGGATAGGGTAACTCAAGAGACACTCTTAGCATCTAATTACTGCTTTTAGGTGATTACAATAATCGATCTTGATATTATCAAGAAAAAAACTATACATATATGGGTTTGTCTACAAAGTGTTTTTAACTCTAAGAACTCAAGATCAAGTAAATCACAATCAATATAGTCATAATATAGACTCAAATTTATAGAATAGTTAAGGTGTGATCATATCTTAACCTCTTTATCAATTTATTACATTACTTTAGCCTACATTTTGTAACACTTGTACTTATTTTAATTTCTTAACCTATTAGATATCTATTTTTTATTTTAGCTATGCATGATAAGATTTTTTTAAATTTTAGATTATTTATACCTATTTTTTGTAAAAAGTATAATTAGGGTAAACTTAAATGGTGAAACCAAACTCTTTCCAACACTCAACCTAACACTCAACCTAGGGTTTCATATAACCCTTTTCTTTTTCATGTTTTCTTGGTGTAGACACCTAAATAGTGTCTAACCCTTAGTCACTTTCCCCCTTAGTTCATTCCTAACCCATTCCTAACAATTACTAATTTAAAATAATTAAACTTATTTTGAATTAACCCCCTTCCTTGGACACATCACCCATGACACCTCACCTAGGACACCTCACCTTGGACTAATTCCCATCCTATGACTCACCCAAGACCAATTCCTACTCTCTCTAACCGCCTAACAAACTCTCGTGCGTATTTAGCACAATCCTCGACATTCTCTAATGGATAGTGCACTTGGCAGATGAAAAATGGGCTTGGTGGCTCGTTTTGCCCGTTCTAACCCTGCCGACGTCAGTCAAGTGTCGGCCGACGCCGACGGAATCACTGACGTCGGTTATACTTAACCAATTTTTCAAGACTCTTAGAGGATCCCAACCTGAATCAGATAATCTCTGAAAGCAACAGATGAATCCTGGAATCTTTAGTCTTCGATCATCTGCAAATCTGCAAAATCTCTCAGTCAAGCCTATCACTCTCTCCCTCAGGTACAGCAACAGCTTCAAAGTTCTCCATCAGCAACAGGTTCTCCACACAGACTACATCAACAACAGGTACAGGAATCATCAGTAGCACACTTTCTACAAGGCACAGGTAAGTATACTATCTATGTTTTAATTCTCTTTTTAGTTATTTTCTTTTAAACAATATCACCCTAGACTAGACTGTTAACCAACCCAGACCCAAATCTCGACTTATCCACCTCCCTGTTTCTTTCATCCTCTATCAGACCATACACTCTGCCCATTCAACCAGACTCTCAGACCCAGACTCTAGACCATTCAACCAAGCCCAAAACTTTGTCTTAAAACTGTTAACAAACCTAGACACTTCCTTGGCCTTGTCCACAGACCAAAACCCTGACCAGACTCAGACCTGCCTGGACCCCGTCCAAGCTATTTGCCCCGACCGACGCCGGTCACTAGCCCAACCGACGTCGGCATATTAACCGACGTCGGCACCTTGACCAACCGACGCTGGTAGGCTTACCGACGCCGGCGACTATGATCAATCCGATAGCTTCTTTCAAGTAAGTCTTTGCTTCCCTTTTTCATTCCATTTCTTTATCACTTCAGTTCTTCATCATTCAGATATTTATCAGACATTTCTTTCTATTGATTAGTGGGTTTATATCCCTTAAGGAAGTTTTCATACTTCTGGGATCAAGCTTTCACTTGACAACCCACCATCTGTCTATTTAATGTCTTCTTTTGTCCAAGTTTCTTTTCTTTGCAGGTGTCATTCCTCCACAGCCAAAGAGGAGTACTCACAGCGTCTGGATTACGGTGCGCAGACTATATCCAGGTACACATCAAGCCTTGACCATTCCTTCTTAAGTTTCTCTTTAATTCTTCCTTTGAAATCTGAAAACAAAATTTGAATAGTTAAATAGAAACATTCTGGCATGCCTGGTGGAACCCCTTTAGGGTCTTCCTTGGGTTCCCTTCCTTCTTTGTTCATTTAGTTGCATTAGGCTTCTTAACCTTCACCTCTTTCTTCTTTTCTAAAAAAATCATAAGCAAGAAATAAAAAGAACTTTTTCTTTCTTTTCTTGCATTTCTAGTCTAGTCAAAAGAAATCATTTTGTTCAACCCTTTCTCTAACTTGTCTTCATTCCAATTTAATATTTCGATTTGGGACTTTAAAACTTACTGCATTCTATTTCTTGCTTTCTTGCATCTTTCTAGTCCACACTTAGTAATCAGTAAAATGCATATTGAATAAATCGTAGATCACTTGATGTTACACTACCAGACCACGTGCACTCAATAAAACATAAAACTCACTTGAGACAAGGCCCATCTGGGATTTCATCACCCAGCGGATACCTTACCCAACCTAGCAATCCTACTTAGATTTCACCACCAAGGGGAAAGCCAACTCTATTCTCTGACAGAGTCTAAACTATAGTGAAAGTATATTTTGGCTAAGCAAAACTAGCTAACCACTGGAATCGTGAAGTGAGGGGAGCTTGCTCCTTAGCACCACGCCTGTACGAAAGCTAATACAGACTTTTGAGCACCTTAACATACCTGAAACCATCTTTAGCTTACCTATTCTAGGACCCTTCTTATAGCCAACTTCCTCAAACTTCACATTAAGGCATAAGCCACATGATCTTAATAAAATTGTTTCTAGGGATTTAATGCTAGGCTCTGTCTGTCATCATCATATTTTCTTTTTTTATCTATCTTTTTTGAGCTGGTAAGGACGTCTTCTTCATTTCCAAAAAAATTTTTTCTGAGTTTTTGGAAAACACAGTAACTGACATCGATTCTGTAACCGACGTCAGTGACTTTTCTATACCGGCATCAGTCATCTGACTGACATCGGTAGTATTCTTCACCGACATCATTTTTTATACCGACGTCGGTCTCTGTCTATTTTCTTTTTTCCAAAAAATAGCAAGCTTAAAATCCAACTTTTTGGCTGTCTAAACATCTATTCTGGTTTTCTGAGACTGACAGAACATAGTTTTCTGAACTCTGATCCTTTCTCACCTTGAATGGTTTTGACACGCAGTCAAACCAAGGCCCTTCTTGACCATGCTAGTCAACAACCGCTTCCACCTTCACCATCTATAACCAGTCCTATAATGGAGTTCAACTCAGAGACTGAAAGAAGTACTCGCCCAACCCTGCCTCAAACTCCTATCATCCCAGAAGGGGACCAAGATTTCACCTGATTCTTGGACCTTAACATCAAAGCCTTACAACACTATCTCACGAATAGCCAAATGTGAGACTCCCTAGGCAACCTAATTTATGGGATGCCGACTTCCTTAGTTGACATAAGAATCACATCAACAGCCCCTACAATTCAGCCACTAGACAACACCTCTACCAATAACCCAACCGTGTCTTATCTTCAAAACGTAACCTCTCCATCTAAACCTACCTCCATGGGGGTTCCGATACTCCCTCAACCTCAAGTCACTCAATCAAACCCCACACCTTTTCAAAACCTACTAGTCTCTATTCCCCCTACTCTTGTGCTTATCAACACAAGAGTAACCGTCTACCTGTCAACAAGCGTAGCCACTCCTCAACCATCCTTGACGGCCCCTATCCAACTTGTGCCAACCAACCCCATAACACATGTACCCTTGGCCCCAACTTTTGCTCCCATAACCAGCTATCCATATGTTGCATCTATGCAACCATCTATGTCATACACCCCTCCCAATATCCTTCAAGCGCCTTATAATCTAGGGGGCGCTCCACCCACTAATCCGTCAGCAGATATCATCAAAATGCTGATGGATAAGATGTCTAGCTTAGAGACCTCCGTTTCTGGCTCACGCAATGCTCTCTCATATGAGCAAATTTGCAATGAGCCTATTCATCCTTCTGTTCCAATTAGACCATACCCCAACCAGTGGGAGCTTCCCAAATTTTCTCGCTTTCAAAGCAAGGAAGACCCACAGCAACACTTATGGGCATTTAGACATGCCTGTTACCTTATTGCTCATGACGACGCATTACTCTTGCACACATTTCTTATGTCCCTTTTTGGCACTGCGCTTGACTGGTACAGCTCGATTACCAGCCACTCCCTCTTCACCTTTACACAGCTAGCCCAACTTTTTCTTGATCACTTCTCCATTAACATCACCAAGAAGGTCTCGATCACAGACCTTTACACTATCTGTCAATTTGAGGACGAATCAGTAGCTGACTTCATTACTCGCTGGAAAGGCCTCATCAATCAACTCTCCTTTTCCTTACCTCAAACTGAACTTATTGAACTATTCCCTCGAGCTTGTGCCAAACATATTTCTTCCACTTTAAGGGTTCAGACCTTCTGTACCTTTGACAAAGCCTTCACGATGGCTCGTAAACTTGAATTACGTGCCATTGAGGAGAATAAAGTCAAGTTGTGGAGCAAGAACCCCAACTCTAAGACCAATGACTCTTCTTCTTCTAAACCTTCATCATCAAATCCTAAGTCTAAAGCTTCAGCTAACGCTGTGGTCGTTAGACCTTCGTCCTCTTCATCCAATCAACCTGAACCATCCACATCTCAGAGCGCCACCTGTCAATTCTAGCAGAGATACGTTCAAAGACAGTAAACTCCTCTTGGAGAATCTTACGCGTCTATACTGGAAAAACTTGTTAAACAGGGGATTATCAACCTCCCCCAGATTTGACCACCGCCATAATTTGATCCCTCACGCGCCATCCCTATGTGGTATAGGGAAAATGACTTCTGTAATTTCCACCGTGTCTAAGGTCATGACACGAGAAACTATAAAACTTTCAAAAACATAATCTAGGACATGCTTGAAAAGGGAGAGCTCATTCTAGATAATCCCAATGCACCTCCAAACCAGGGCATCGACATATTCAAGCAACCATTCCCTAATCATCCACCAACTCAAAATAATGTCCAGACCTTAATTGATAACACACACAAACACGACATTCAAACGGTCAATATGGTCTCACCCTTCATCCCCAACCAATCTCAAGAGGTTAACCCATCTACTAGTCCATCACGTGTGGATGAACTTCTTTCCCCGGTTAGTTCTCCATCAACCTCACTCATCTTGGAGGACGCCTCAACCTTACCGGCACCACCGGTCTCACCATCCTCCTTTTTTCTGCCTATGGAGGACCTTACCTTACCTACTCCTCGACCACAAGTGGAGGGCACCATAATCCCTACCCTTTATCCACTTGAGGAGTCACACTCTCTAGTCCCTTCTCCACCAAGAGAAGAATCTGACTCTCCATCTTCCTCAACCAACGACAATCCAGTTATAACTCCCACACACCTTGGGTCCAAAACTACTGCCACACCTATCACATCTTCTCAAGGATCCCAACCTCATCCAACATCCTCCCAACCATTTTCCTGACTAGTGGAGAAATTAAAACTTCTCCCTTCAAGGAAAGTGGAGCATCGGGGATTGTGGGAACATCTTAAAGTTCTTCAACATTCTCGTGCCCTCTCATCTCATACTGCCAATCCTCCCAAGGCAGAATCGTCCAAGACTCCAAGCAAAGACCAAACCTCCATTTCTAAACCTGCATCTACCCAATCCAAACCAATCAAGTCACTTGGCATTTGCCCTCTCTCTACCCTCACTCACCCACAAGTGAAGGTGGACTTGGACCAAACCTCGACCAAAAGTAGTCTTCCAACCAAGTCGAAGAAGACTGCCAGATCACAGAAGCGAACCCCTCCTCCACCGTCAACTTTGCCCTCCATCCTAGGTCCTCATCCTTCTACCCTAATTGGCATGCTTCCTACTCCGACCCTTAATCAAAACAAATTACCTCCATTACTTCCTTTGCCAACCACAAGTTAATCCCCTCTCAAAAATTTGGCACCTCTCACAAAGAAAGTGCCGTCTTCACCTGTCACCGCACCATCAACCCAAAAGGTGGTACAGAAACCTTCTTCAACATCCCCCAAGTAGAAGTCACCAGCGCATCATAAATCAAAAAGCACAGACCCCTTAGTAGGTTCATATACTTTGATATTACGCCAACTTTTGCAGACTTCTAGCATTACCCTTCCTTCCATCAAGCCATTCCAACCCCTCGGGTCAAAACCTTCTTGGTTCGATGATACAAAGATTTGTTTATACCATCGTACACTAGGACACGACACCGAGACTTGTTGTGCCCTCAAGGCAGTCATTCACCACTATATGGAGAAAGACACTCTTCTCCTTGAGGACACTCTTGACCAATCCTCGACACCTTCCCATCCAACCTCTTCAACCGCATCAACCTCTCACCAACAGACCATAACCCCTTCTTCACCTACTATATTTGAAATCAATGCTATCCATATAACCACTTGGTCACAAAAGGACAAGGTGAAAGAAAAAGCCTCTATTCCTTGGACCTATCCTTTTGTCCAGGCAACTCAACCACCAAAACCCAAGATTTCCATCTTAGGTGCATCCTAACCCACTTCTTCAGAGGCAATCACAGAATCTATGATAAAACAACTTCACCAAATGCTTGTGAAGATGACCCTATATGACCTTATCCAAAGCTCCCCCCAGCATCACCAGGCTCTAATCAAAGCCCTACAGGTAGCAGAAGTCCAACCTGAAGACCCTCAACCACTTGCTGCCTTAGTCCATTCTTTATCCCCTGTCTCCTCCATCACTTTCAATAATTTTGAGATTCCAACCTCTACCTTGGAAGATCAGGACGCCGCCCTTTTCATCACAGCCTACATAGATCGAACCCGTATTAAATGAGTTATGATCGACGGGGGTGCTAGCATTAATATCATTTCCTCCCATGCCTTTGATCAATTGGCCCTACCCAAGAATTGCGTATCAAAAACTGACACAATCCTTAGATCCTTTAATGACACCACCACTAACACTATTGGCACTGTTGTCCTCCATATCCACGTTGGTCCACGCACAATCCCGAAGCTCTTCTACGTCATTGAGGGAGAATTCCAATATAACATGCTATTAGGGTGACCCTAGATTCGTGCCATGGCTTGCGTCCCTTCAACACTTCACCGTTGTGTCAAATTTGAACACAACAAACAAGTCCATGTCATTCTCGCCGACCCATCCCCTTTTAAGACTTGTAACACAACCTATAGCCCAAATGATGTTCTTATCCCGCTTAAGGCATCAACCCAAATATCATCTCCATCTGTAGAAGTGTCAACTAGTACACAAACAGCGGTTGCCACCACATCATCTTCTCAATTAACAACCAAGGACCCCATGGACGACATCTTCCAAAGACTTTCACTGGGGGAATATCGCCTACTTACTCTAGACATGTTCCAGACTCCTCAAGAGTATGGACAGCTTCATCAAAACCCAAGCTATGACTGTCAGATCAGAATGGTCATTCCTTATGGTCCTCCTAGCCTTCGCACCAATCTCGTCTATGGGGGGCTGGATCAAGCTCCTACTGAATCAAATCCTTCATCCTCGCCTCAAATATCCACATCCGATTTCTCCTTTCTTAGCAACCCCACCTTTGCACATACCTACCTTTATAGGTGTGCATTGAAGGGTTTTGGCTTTGGACGTTATGAACAAGGCTCTCATCAGCCTATCAAAACACCCAATGACGATAATGCCAAGAAACGGTATGGACTGGGTTTCCAAGAACCCACTGAGGCTCCCACAAACTTTTGCCCCGATCCAACCATCAACCAATTTCTTTTAGACTCGGCTATTCCTCCTCCTTCACCTACAGAGTCGGTGGTTTCCATCCCTCCTAACTTTTTCACTGCCTAAATGTCATTTGTTTGGGTCCCCTAAATCTATCAGCTAGATAGGGTACCCAGGCTTTCCTTCTCATTTTCTCTCCATCCCATTGATCATCTACACTGGGTGGTAGACATTCTTCCTACCACAAAATAACTGGGGGGAGTTCGACTTTATACCGACTATCATAACCTTGACCAGACCAATGACCGAACATCAACCAGTCAAATATCAACTAGACACTGACCAATCATTCAACCCAAACATTCAACCATCCTTTTTTATCAAAACATTCAACCAGTCTTGACCAATTAGCCACCGTATCAACCAACTTTATGTCCAACATCAATCATTGTGACCAATATGGAATGGAGTAAATGAGGTAAATTCACTCCTAATTGGCTCGGACCTTATATCATAATGCACAAGTATGGATCAGGGACTTATCGTCTGTCTTCTCTTGAAGGCCGACCATAACTTGAACCTCTTAATGCTTTGCATCTACGACCATTCTACTGTTAGTTGAGTACTCATCCACTTGACATTTAGCTTGAGCTCGTCCCTTGAGCAATCCTTGTCCTTGTAATCCTTAATCCACTTCACCCTTTTTCCCTTAACAAAATCCTCTACAACCTTTTTATAATGTACGGATGCTTCATCCTAATAAAAGGGAGACCTTGATCTTCTATAAGTCTTGTCCATGACTCAATATTCTGTCAAAACTAAATCAAGATGTCAAAACATCCAAGGTCATAAAATCAAATCAAAAAGCAGACTGCTCCCTCGAAGGACAGCTGCACTATCATTGATGTAACTAATAGACTGCTCCCTCGAAGGATAGCTATTCAAAATTTATAAATCAAAATATAGACCACTCCCTCGAAGGATGGCTATGATTAAATCTTGCTACAAACAACACTTTTCTAGAAGCTTCCCGCATCGATCAGCTTCACAAATGACCACCAAACAAGTGACATCTTTATGTGGACTTCCCACATTGATCAGTCCGCTCTCAAAAAAAAAAAAAAAAAGGGTCATGGACTTGACTTGTAGTTGTCTTAGGGTCTCCTATAAAAGGGGCAAAGTGCTCCATACTCTAAAAATGGGTTACCCTTTTCCTCCTATCATATCACCTACTCAAGGGACTTCGAGCTCACTTTAATGTCAAAAGTGATTCGATTACCGCTCTAACATAACTATGGTCAATAATGCAACGCATAAATGGGGCTCTTGGTTCTAACAACCCCTGTCTATGTTGTCTTTCTGGTCCTTGTCAATGAAAGAGCAATGCACCTTTCACTTATCTTCCACATTTTGGTCACACTTAACCAAAACATTTTCAGACCAACAACAGAACATTATGTCATCATCCTAGTCCATTTCACATAGTTTCTATGGACACCAATACACATGGAAACTATCAACCACACAATTTATGTCAAGCATCAACCAATACTTGCTGAAGCATAAATAGACCTCAATTCATTTTTAGCAAACATCCATCATGAATATGGATAGTTGCTAGGGATGAAAAACCCTGACCTATGTTACAAAATACACCATTTGGAAAAGGTTGTAGCATCATATTCTTATCATTTCAAGCATGCACCCTCAAACATATGGGAAATGTTATATCTTTATCATGACCAAAATCAACCACTTCGATCTTTTTCCTCCTTTCTTGGGAAAACTACATTGGCCTGAGGCCCTAACGACAAGGGCTATGTAGGCAGCACTCAGCTGACATGGGGTCTTCTGGGGTTAGCTCGGCCATTTTCTTCGTCACTTTCTTCCATCTCCTTCTCTCGTCACCTGTCAATCATAGCACAGTCAATCACATATTCACATAATCATTAGTATACTCTCATTTTCATTATAACAACATAAGTCATTAGTCATAAATATCATCCATCATAATTCATTAAACATTCACATCATATAATCCACAAGGTAAACATTAAATATCACATCTATCATCATCTAATCTAAAGTCATCATCATATAATCTATCATCCACAATCAATCAACATCATTATATAACCATTTCATAAACATTGTCATCATCACATTCATTTTCATCATAGCATCATACGCATAACACATAAATATCAACACATGCATCACATCAAAATGTCATAAACATCAAAACACATCCATACATTTTCTTATTACACATGGCACTAAATAAAAAATGCTCATCATATATATATATATATATATATATATATATATATATATATATATATATATATATATATATATATATATCACAAATAGTTTTATACAATAAGACACAATCTGTGTCTGTCTCTTTCTCTCTCATCATACATCTCTCATCTTCACCTCGCAGGCCAGTATATACATCAAAAAAATACATCTCTAGAGCTGCCCTCAAGGCTGTGGCTGTGGTGGTGGTGGCGGTGGCCGAGAAGATGCTGTATCATCTCCCCCCTCTGATCTGTGTCATCTGCGAGACCCAAAAGCTATCACTCGTGACATAGATCTCTGTCGGCTCTGCTCTGCCCACATCTCTGAGTATCACTGTATCTGAGGGAACCCCCTGATGGCCCTCTCATAATATGTGATCTCATCCAGCGCATCATTGTATCTAACCATAGATATAGTCTACGGTGGACCCATCTACCCTGCTGCTGTGCCCTATAAAGACCCCTATGGCTGTGGCTGACCTAGATGCACTGATGTCGACGGTCCTACCCCATGTGAAGAAGCTGGCTGTTGAGATGGCTGCTGCCATGGACCCTGCCCTCCAAAACTCTGACCTGCCACTACCTATACCTGAGCTGCAGCCAGCTGTCCCTGTAACAGTGTGACCTATCCTGTCAACGCTGCCACTCGACCTATCATCTCTGCCAGCTGCCCTGTAACCCCTGCCAGCTATCTCTACAAAACTGAGACCTGAGCCTGTGTCGCATCTCTCTCCTATCGTGCAGTGTCCCTCTCCTCGCGGGCTGTATCTCGCTCCCTCATGACAGCCTATAGATCTAGCTGGGGACCCACCTATATGCCTCTATACTACCTTGCCCACCATGCTTTGTAGGCCTGTGTACACCCTAGGTCGGCTATCCCAGGTCCTGCCAGCAACTCCTCAAAATTGGGCTCCTCTATCTCCTCTGGCAGTGGGAGCAATGCCTCTATGTCATCTCACCTATACTGTGGGAATGCGAGAGGTACATCTTGTAGCAGCCCATACTGGCGCCATACTCTCTTAGCTAGAATCCTCTCAAGCTCACCAGCTCGCCTACCTCTGACCCATCACCTGCTCTGCATCCCAACCATCTGCTCACCCTGGTCTCTGAACACTGGATAGACCAAGTATGGTTTCTAGACAATATTTGCTAGAATCAGGGCCTCTAATACGCCTCGGTAGTGGTCAATATCCCTGACCACTCCATCCACACACATCTGTGCCATCGCCTCATGCCATCGCCTGAACTCGACCCTAAAGTCAGCCTGGATCGCCACTGGGAGGCCGAGAGGTCAGGTAACCACAATGTGCTCATATGCCTAGCATTGCAGTAGGTGGCCTACACACAGGCTGTACCATCATCATCAACTGATGCCCCATAGCTCTCTGTATACTTGGGCCAAAAAGATGGGCACCCAAGTAAACACTGTCTGCTACTCTAACATGTCCATCAAAACCCCAGTCATGGCCACCGGGAACCTACCTCCCTTTGCATCTGGCAATGCATAGACGATGATGCATATCATCATCAAAATCACCAGCCGATGTGCATCCTCATCCACCATGTACAAAGGCTCATATGCAAAACTGGTTGAATGGTAGCTCGTCTCCATGACGTGCTCCCCAAACAGCGTGACCATGTGGATATCGTGTGCCTCTCTCGAGCACGCATAGATGTCAGCTCCGTGTACTGACAGCCACAAAATCTAGTACACGTCCTTGACCGTGACCATCATCTCACCTGTAGGCAGGTGGAAGGTGTTGGTGGCATGGTCTCATCGCTCGATCAATGCTACCATCAGGCTCACGTCCCTCGCCACTCTGCAGTAGTGTCTCAACCTCCCTAGCTTGACTGCACTCATTTGTGCCCACTCCTTGACTGACACACCTCCGTCCATCTGCATCAGCAAGGTTGGGAGGTGATCTCACAGCATCAGAGTCTGCCTTGCCTACATCCATTCATCCACAGTCAATCTCATGTTAAAATTGTTCCTACTTTTCCTATTTTACCAATCATTCTGGCCTGACACTTGAGAAGCCCTTGGCATAGCTTTGACCTTTCGACTTGACCTTTTTTCCACTCTTTCTGACTAGGCAGCCACTGACATCAGTTATCGTGCCAGTGACAGCACTCCTTGTGACTGACATCGGCAGGTTAATGACCGACCCCGGTAGCTGGTCGGCTGACGCTGGCAAACCTGCCGACGTCGGTGACTGGTTCGGTCTTAGGGCCGAACGGGGTGAGCCCTAAAAATTAGGGCTTCCCCATTTTACTCTACTACACCCCCAAATCCCTCTCAAAATGACTCCTAACCTATCCTAGACCCTTTACCCACCTTCCTACCTACCCTCCCCCTCGATTTCTACCTCAAACAACTAAAAATTCAAAAAACTAAAATCAAACAAAATTAGTTCAAATATGGTTCAGAGACCCTCTTACCTCGTCTCGGCATCCCTGGCGTGGTGGCACGATGGGTGTCGCTAGTGGTGGATCTCCCGTAGGTCCTCTACTCCCCTCTACCATCTCTTCTATCTCGATGAATCTGCACACTTTACCTGGCTCACACGCATCCCTGCAGTGTTCAATCACCTCCTTCTCTCCATGAATGCCTATCTGCCACCTCACGTTGCTACACCGATCAACTTGGAGTCACTTTCACTCACTAAACTCTAGAGCTCACTTTTTCACTTGGTCAAATGTCACAAATGACTTTTGGTGGGCCGCCAATTTGGTTTTGTCAGATTTGACAGGCCGCCAATGTCGGCTTCAGCGTGCCCTAACTCACTGACGTTGGCTGATTTCTACCAACGTCGGTATATTTTGGACACTGACATCAGTTTTATAACTGACGTCAGCGGTCTTAAAACTTCATCCCTCTTCAAAATGACCAAAATTATGTCCCCAATCAGTTAGTCCTCTAGACCACGTCATTTTGACCCCTTGGGGCACACTTAAGATCACTTTTGCCTCCATCCATCGACCACCAAACATTGGAGATCATGCCCATCTCCTAAAACCGTGACTACTTCCAAAGCATTTATGCCATGACCATGCCTTGGTTGTTTTTGCATGTATGCTACCTCATGATTTGAATAGCAAAATTGTGCACACACTTTTGACCTTCACAAGTATAGGATCGCAAGCCAGTTGATCCGCACTACTTGTGACTATTTCGTGTTTTCAGGAGCACTTCCTACTCCTAGGATACCTGAAACACGATGACCATTAGAGCTTCAGCTTAGATTGAATAACCCAATCAGTAGATGACTAAATGCTAGGGACCGGTTCTTTCAAGTTTGGCACTCCTTGACCCTTGACCTACGACAATTTGACCCGACCATCCTCGTGATGTGGTGTACGCACAATCACAACTTTTGCAGCATTCTCACTCTATCTTCACCTTTTTCATCCACTTTCTGTCAAATCAGCAACCGATTCCAAGTTCCCTTCTCTCGACTCCTGCTTTGAGGGGGGATACCTCATCCATAATCGGGGCAACCAACCCTCGCCTATTTTTTTTGTCTTGAACAACCAACAAGACGAAATCAACCTTATCCCATACTTGGGGCAACCGACTCCTATTTTTTGTCTTGCAGTTCATTTAGAGCAGCCAACAAGACAAAAAGGGGCAAATGTAGACACCTAAAAGTGTCTAACCCTTGGTCACTTTCCCCCTTAGTCCATTCCTAACCCATTCCTAACAATTACTAATTTAAAATAATTAAACTTATTTTGAATTAACCCCCCTCCTTGGACACATCACCCATGACACCTCACCTAGGACACCTCGCCTTGGACTAATTCCTATCTTATGACTCACCCAAGACCAATTCCTACTCTCTCTAACTGCCTAACAAACTCTCATGCGTATTTAGCATAATCCTCGACATTCTCCAATGGATAGTGCACTTGGCGGATGAAAAATGGGCTTGGTGGCTCATTTTTCCCATTCTAACCCCGCTAACGTCAGTTAAGTGTTAGCCGACGCTGGCGGAATCGCCGACGTTGGTTATACTTAACCAATTTTTCAAGACTCTTGGAGGATCCCAACCCAAATCAAAAATCAGATAATCTCTAAAAATAACAGACGAATCCTAGAATCTTTAGTCTTCGATCATCCGTCAATCTGTAAAATCTCTCAGTCAAGCCTATCACTCTCTCCCTCAGGTGCAGTAATAGCTTCAAAGTTCTCCATCAGCAACAGGTTCTCCACACAGACTACATCAACAGCAGGTATGGGAATCATCAGTAGCACACCTTCTACAAGGCACAGGTAAGTATATTGTCTGTGTTTTTTTTCTCTTTTTAGTTATTTTCTTTCAAACAATATCTTCCTAGACCAGACTGTTAACCAACCCAGACCCGAATCTCAACTTATCCACCTCCCTATTTCTTCTATCCTCTATCAGACCATACACTCTGCCCATTCAACCAGACTCTCAGACCCAGACTCCAGACCATTCAACCAAGCCCAAAACTTTGTCTTAAAACTGTTAACAAACCCAGACCCTTCCTTGGCCTTGTCCACAGACCAAAACCCTGACCAGACTCAGACCACAGACCTGCCTAGACCCCATCCAAGCTATTTGCCCCGACTGACGCCGGTCACTACCCCAACTGACATCAGCATATTAACCAACGTGAGCACCTTGACCAACCGATGCCGGTAGGCTTACCGACGCTGGCGACTGTGATCAATCCGACAGCTTCTTTCAAGTAAGACTTTGCTTCCTTTTTTCATTCCATTTCTTTATCACTTCAGTTCTTCATCATTCAGATATTTATCAGACATTTCTTTCTATTGATTAGTGGGTTTATATCCCTTAAGGAAGTTTTCATACTTCTGGGATCAAGATTTCGCTTGACAACCCACCATCTGTCTATTTAACACCTTCTTTTGTCCAAGTTTCTTTTCTTTGCAAGTGTCATTCCTCCACAGCCAAAGAGGAGTACTCACAGCGTCTGGATTATGGTGCGTAGACTATATCCAGGTACACATCAAGCCTTGACCATTCCTTCTTAAGTTTCTCTTTAATTCTTCCTTTGAAATCTGAAAGCAAAATTTGAATAGTTGAATAGAAACACTTGGTTTATTTTAGATTTGATTTCTTTTCAAGCTTGATTTATTTTGAACCCTATTTACTATTTAGGTACCTAAATATGCAAATTTTGACCTGGTTTTTACTTTCTTGCCTACATTCAACCTAAGGTTGTATAAACCCTTCTAATTTTCAAATTTGATTTAATATTTTTGATCTAATTTTTTATCATCTATGAAATCCTTCATGGCCTTTGAGTTTTCATTACTTAAAACTAATCAAGGCAAACATTTTGGAAATATATTAATGTGTTATGTCTTTTATAGATGCTAAATTTAAAATGACACATTTTTACAAAATAAGAGGATTAATGATTGTGTTGTTTAATATTTTAGAGAGAGAATTATTTCAAACCTTAATATTTTTCATGAATTTTCAAACAAATCTAAAAGGATATTAAATATAAACATTTTTCATAATATCATTCCTAGGGTGTGTGTGCTTGTAATCATAAAACAATTTTTTTGTGTGCGAGATGTTTGAATTCTAGGTCTGTCTAAGGTAGTATGCATACACCCATTATTAATGGTAATTATTAAACCTTAATAGAATATATTGAGAATAAAATAATTAATACATATGAGGCACTCATGATGATGCATATTATATGAAACTTACACATTCAAATGTATAATATGTCACTTTATTAGTAAGTATGTGAATATAACCTTGAGGATAATGTTTTAAATTCTAATCATATTCAAAAGGATGTTTTATACATATGTTTTCCTCAAGACTTTTTTACTCTATAATTAATTATATTTAATGTTCATGGGGATACACAAACCCACTTTCATTATTTTTATCTATCTTTTAATAATTTTGAAGATTTTTCATTGGTCATACTTCAATTATTCCCTAAAATATTGACAGTTGAAACATTAGATTACTTCAAGTGTATGATTTGTAGGATGTTTTTCTTGAGAAATACATCACTAATAATGGACCAAGAGATACATGGAAAACAATTAAACATATAAAACAATATCCTATGGAAAACATACATTGTTATATATTTTGATTCCGTTTTCATATGCACTCTTCAATTTTTCAACCATTTTATGTTCAAATGCAATAAAAAAATTTCAAAAGCATTGTACCATATTTCAAGGATATGATACTAAGGAATAATTCATCCTCTTTGTAAACATGACCTTCAATCTAGCAAATGAAGAACACAAATAAAAAACCTCTCCTTTTAAGAAATCATGAAAACCTATAAATCATAAATCATCTAAAGTAACCTTTGATACTTTAGATATAAAAAAGTCACCACCAATCATGAAACAAAATTTAGCCAAACCATATGGATTTTTCAAATATCAAGGTATTATACTTCAAGAACTAGTGGAAAAGAGCTCAATAAATTTACCACAAATGCATAATGCATTTGAAAATCATAAACCAACATTTTATAAGATTTTTCATTTCATATCAAGCAATGTGAGGTAATTAAATAAATAGTTGATTTGATTTAAAATATAAAATTCAATGGATAATTTATCAAGGAAAATCCATGCTTCCTCACCCAACATCCATTGAAAAGGACATTTTTAATAAATAAAAACAACATTTTAAGGATAAAAACTATCAAGAAGACTAGTCAAATCTAATACAATCAACTTATTTTATAATTTCACAAATTGGGGTGATACTTATCACCCCCATAAAAATAAAAATTAATGTCTTACAAGGCATTGAGGGCTTCCACACAACTATTTATATCCCCTATTACACTATACATTATTCTTTATTATCTTTATACATACTTTTAATATTATTTTAATTAAATTCCAAAATATAAATAAATTGATAAAACACAAAAATATAACATTTATTTTCTTATCATTGGGTAAATAAAAATAATTGTTGGATAATTCCATGGACATCTTACCATAATGTGTATGCATTATATCATAATGCATACATGCAATTTCTACAACACATATGTGTTATTTTAACTTAGGCTAAAAAAATTGAGCCATAATGTGTACACATTATGTGAAATGTACATAATGCATCTTTTGTATAACACATACATGTTATTTGAGCTTAGGCTCAGAAAATCTAATTCATAATGCATTTGAATTATGTGAAGTGTATATAATGTGTATGAATTTAGCCTTTATAAGAAAAAATATTTAAACCCATGGCCATTCTCATTCTCACTTATTTTATTATTTCATTTGATCATATCTACTCTGAAAAACATTTTCATTATGTTTGGAGGAGGATAAAACACATTAGCATTGACTATGTCCTTGATTAATTGACAATACCACCACTGAGGGGAGGAAAACAAGAAAAAACCAAACCTATTAACATTATATTTTAGCAATTATTTATTTACATCTTTTTATTTATTTAAACCATTTTTAAACAACTATTCAAGTGCAATATAACATCATGTTCACCCTCCTCCTAACCCTCTACCTGACCCTCCTACAATTCCATGAGACCCCCTAGGTAGTTAGGAGGATTTGGATGCACACATAGTCAACAATAAAATAAAAATTAGACAAATAATTAGGAGAATGAAGGACCCCACTTCAACCAACACCCACCACACCTATTTAACTAATATCATAGAGTTATTAATAGGTAAATTTGACTCGATAATAAGTAAAATTGATATATAGTCATAATATAAGGCTAGATGTAGGGCTTACTATGCTAATATATTGTCAACATGTGAGGTGAAGGAAAAATCAAAATCAAAATGGATTTTTTTCCTTATTCATTGATCTAACAACTAATACACCTTTTATACTATCCATAAAATAGCTCCCAATCCATTGATGCCAACACAATTCAATTAGAGACATTTTTTGGGACTGATGGTGGATGGTATTTGATTACGTACCTTGTAATAACCACAAAGTTCCATTTTATTTTTTGAAGAAACTCTATTGTGAGTTTTTCCTTAATGATAATCCCAACTATTTTGACTACTTAATGTTTCATGGCCAAGGCAAAATCTCTACATAGGATATACCATGTGCACATCATGCACCTAATCAACCTACAAGAATTCCTACCCAAAATCCACTATAGCTTGAGATCACCTTTGTATTGAAGGAGGTCATGTATATCTACACTTTACATGTGCATATTTATATTACTAACACACTCATTCAACATATTAGTTAGCTTTTTGACACTAATGTTGGAGAGGGTGTACATGGGGATACTCCACCTAGTGTACATACCCAACCTCACTATTACAAATGTTGTGGTTTTATATGCATTATACCTTTATATGATGATGACGGTACTTCTGAGATCTTATATGATATAATTTTAAGTGATTATTTTGGCATGTGCATTTAGTATGCATACATGAACTACACATATGTAGTTATCTTATATATTTAACATGTGAAATTTTAGTTATATTTGTATTTAAAATATAAAAATTAATTTAAAAATAAATTCAGTAATATATATGTAATTTTTTATTTTTTAGGAGAATATAATGCCATCACTTCATGGTTCACTATTACATTTTCTAATCTTAGCTAGCCAATGTTTTCATATTCATAGCTAGTTTGTGGGCCATCTATTACTGCATCTATTGATGTTACTAGGTCTATGTTTACATATATATAGATAATTTATCTTTAATACTATACTCCATGACATGTATTTATTTATATATATCTATGCTCAACTAATAATCATATATTATTTGTTAATTTCATGACCATGGTTTAGACTCCTCTATCTCTACAGGTTGAGACATACATAGGAAATGCTTATATAATTTTATATACATAGGCAATCACTAAGGTACATGTTAACTTGTAATTTTGAATTGTAAATATATATTTGTTTTAATAATTTTATTCTATACTTGGGAAAATATAACTTATGTGATTGTATTATGTATGTAGTGTTATCCAATGGCATATAATAGTCCCATTCAGATGATTATTAGGGAACTTCTCATTTTTCATCCCCCTTTCACAACCTCTTTATGCACCTTGACTTGTCACTGACCTTGTTGAGAATTAGACACATATTGAGTGGGACCATGAGATTGTAGTAAGTGCATGTTTAAATAATTATTATGTTAGCGTATAATTAATTTCAAAACTTGGTTGCATTTCTAGTGTGTAATGTTTCTAATAATATTTTTATATGAACAAGTTAATATGAAAGAGAGATATGAGTGTAGAAGGATCCACAATCACACCTTGGAGGAATCTATAGCATCTAAGGGATCTACATCTATGAGCAGGACATCCCAGGGAGAGTCATCTCCAAGGAAGACAAAGAAAGGGAGACTATTTGATGATTAGGATGTCTTAGATTTTGTACTTGTTTGTATGCTTATATGTAAATGTACACATTTTTGGCATTGAATACCCATATAGCATTCACCTAACATTCTATTATGTTCTTATATGATGTAATTTTTTATATTTATAAATGTAACTCACTCAATATTCTATTATGTTCTTATTTTTTATGCCTTTATATGTATTTTATGGATACATACATACATAAATATTATATGTGTACGTGTGTTCATGTTCACACATGTTCACATTTTGTGGTGATCATATTTATATGTATAATTTGGCTCACATTAATATTACAAAACTAAATTTCATGATTGTATGGACATATTTAAATATGATCATATTTAATATTTACTTCATGTAATTATTAAAACTAAAAATCCTTCAATATTTGTTATAATTAAAACTATATGGGAGAAAATAATATAATTTTGAGATATAATCATATATTAGTGTGAAGTGCCTCTCATGATCTAGCTACACCATTTATAACTATTATAATTTACAATGTGGATAGACTTTCCATATTAACCCTTGAAGAGAGAAATTCCTCCTTATCTTCTCATGAAAATTACATTAACTAATCATAAAGTGATGTTGTGATATCTCCTTCTTCATAAAGTTAATGCCCTTCTTTTAAAGACTCCCCTTTGGCCATTTAAAGTAGTGAAAGATTGTAGTTATCATGTCTCCCGAATCCTTATAATATTTTGGTGGTTATATCTCATTTTTTTGTCTTCCTCAACTTTTTCATTTCCCCCTCCACTGCACTTAGCTTGCCCATTTGTTCCCTTCTCATCATATATTCATTTAACATATATATACACTTATACTATCAAAGAATCTCAACAGAAATTTTTTAGATTAACATCCCCATAACAAAGAAAGATAAAAAAAATTCATTATTATTATTATTTTAGGATTATTATGTTGTCAAAGAGTTCATATGTTCCTTATGACATGCAAAATGAGCAAAGCAAACATCTTCACATATGACTGCAAGGTGATATATGCTTTCATAGTTGTGAAAGTTTTATATCTCCATTATGGGTGATTTGTGCCTTGAAAATAAAATTTAAAACACATCCAAGGTGTTTTATAATGTCTAGGAATAGGTTTTTATCCTCCCATTATACCTAGTTAAGATATCCATTACCCATTTTTGCCTCAAGAATTCCCTTCCCAATACAAGAAAATTATAGTTTTCATCCTAACTTCAGACACACATAAAATAAAGAATGTAAATCATTGCAGAAAATAGAAATATACATAATTTTCATATTTAATCTCCATAAATACACCCCAAATCACATATATGTAACCTTAAAGATGAATCTATGACACACACTATAGTAATGGATCCTAAAATGTAACTTTTTGATAGTGAAGAGATAAATTCTTATCCTCCAACTAAAATTTATACCTCTGGGATCTCCATATGTAATTTAAATAAAAATAACACACACACACACACACACACACACACACACACACACACACACACACACATGAAAATTTCATGCGTTATTGCCACAACCTCCAAATCCACATGAATGCATGTTTTTACTACTGTTCAGGAGCATGGAAACATTGACAATAAATGTTGTCAAAGTAGAAGGGGAAGTTTGATATTTTCACCTTAGGTTATTTGTGGATTGAAACTATCACTACCAAAACATATGGGGTCATGGATAACATATATTAAAAGCTATTATCATTTTTTCATGCCTAGTTTAGAGACTGCTACCCATTCTAGCCTCAAGAATACCCTTCCCAATATAATAAATATATATATTTTTCACCAAACTTTAGATACACATAAAATATAAATCATAAGTCATTAAAATTAATTTAAATAACACTCATGTGTATGTTTAATCTCTCTAATATCACCTTGTATCACATTTATGGAACCTTTGAGACAAATTTTTGGCACACATTATAATAATGGGTCTTAAAATTCAACATTTTGTAGTGTACAAATAAGTTCTTGTCCTCCAACTGATATTTCTAACTCTAGGAGTTCCAAGTGAAATTACATCACTCAAAATAAACACATACATGAAAATTAAATTTTTTTCCATGATCACAACCTCCAAATCCACCTAGATGCATGTTTTCACTACTGTTTAGGAGTGTCAAAACTTTAACAACAAATGTCGTTAGAATTGAAGGGGAAATTTGAGATCTCCACCTTTAGTGATTCATGGCTCAAAAATGACACTTATAAAAAATTTGGGATAGTGTATAATGTGTATTACCATATTCTTAGACTCCCATCATTCCTAGTTGAGAGGCCCAGTACCCATTTTAGCCTAAAAAATGCCCTTCCCAATATGAAAAAATTATAGTTTTTAGGCCTAAATTCATACATGTGTAAAATAAAAATTGTAAGTCATTAGCATGAATAAAAAAATTATCATCTAATTTTAAAATATCTATAATTTCACTATATATCACATTGATGAAATCTTTGAGATGAGTATGTGGCACACTATGCAGTAATGAGTCTTGAAATGCAATGTTTTTGCAGTGAAGAGATAAGTTCTTGTCCTCCAACTAAAATTTATACTTTTGGGACCTCTAAGTTTAAGTCCATTACTTCAAAAGAAAATATAGTCAAAAAAAATATTTTCCCATGACCAAGACCTCCAAATCCTCCTGGATGCATGTTTTCATTAATGTTAAGGGGCATGGAAACACTAACAATAAATATTGTCAAAGTTGAAGGGGAAGTTTTAGATCTCCACCTCTGATGCTTCATGGATCAAATATGACGTGACCAACACATATGGGGTGGTAGATAACTACTATTACCAGGTATTTCCCTCCATTCATGATAGTTTAGATACTCACTACCCATTTTGGCCTCAAGAATGCCCTTCCCAATACAATAAAATTGTATTTTTTAATCCAAAATTCAAATGCATGTAAAATAAAAACCATAAGTCATTATAATGAACCAAAATAACCCTCACATGCAATTTTAATCTACCTAATTTCACCCTATATCACATATATGTAATATATTATATGAATATATGGTACACACTACAATAATGGGTCCTAAAATATAATGTTTTTGTAGTTAAGAGATAATTTCTTGTCCTCCAACTAACATTTTTAGCTCTGAGACCTCCAGGTGAAATTACATCACTTTTGAAAAAAATATTATAGAAAAATTACATGTGTTTTCATAACCAAGACCTATAAATCCACTTGGATGCATGTTTTCCCTATTGTTTAGGAGTGTGGAAACACTAACAATAAGTGTTATCAAAGTTGAAGGGGCAGTTTAATATCTCTACCTTTAGTGATTCATAGATCAAAAATGGAACTTAAAACATATCTAAGGTGGTGTATAATTTCCAATACTAGGATTTTCTCTCCTATCAAACCCAATCAAGATACCCACTACCCATTCTGGCCTCAAGAATGTCATTCTCAATACAATAAAATTATAATTTTTAGCCTAACTTTAGACATACGTAAAATGAAATCGTAATTCATTTGGATAGAACAAAATAACCTTAATATTAATGTTTAATCTATATAATTACATATTGTATAACATATATGGAACATTGGAGATGAATCCATGGCACACACTGTAGTAACAAGACCTAACATGTAACTTTTTTGCAGTGAAGAGATAAGTTCTTCTCCTCCAACTGACATTTTTTCCTTTGAGACATCTAGGTGTAATTAAATCACTTATAACATGTATAAATATTAAAATTGCAATTTTTACCATGACCACAACCTATAAATCTACCTAGATGTGTGTTTTCAATATTGTTCAGGAGTGTGGAAACACTGACAACAAATATTGTCAAAATTGAAGGGATAGTTTGATATCTCTACCTCCAATGCTTCGTGGCTTGAAACTAGAATTTAAAAAACGTAAAAGGTGATGGATAAAATATATTAATAGGTTATTTTTCTCCCATCACACCTAATTTATATACCCACTACCTATTCTATCCTCATGAATGCCATTCCCAATATAAGAAAATTATAGTTTTTTGTCCTAACTTCAGATGTGCATAAAATAAAAATTGTAAGTCATTTATATGAAATGAAAAAACAATAATTTTATTTTCAAATATATATAATTTAAGTATAGATAACATTAATTTAACATTATAAATAATTATGTGGCACATATTGTAGTAATGGGTTGTAAAATGTAACTTTTTTACAATGAAGAGACAAGTTCTTGTCCTCCAACTGACATTTCTACCTCAAGGACCTTAAAATTAAATACCATCACTTAAAACATGTCATCATAGGAAAATTACAAGTTTTTACATTAATAAAACCTCAAAATATACTTGGATGAATTTTTTCACTATTATTAAGAAGCATGGAAACACTAACAATAAATGATGTCAAAGTTCAAGGGGCAGTTTGATATCTTGATATCTAGTGCCTCATAGCTTAAAAATAGAACTAATAACATGTCTAAGATGGAAGATAACATATAATAATAGGTTTATTTTCTCCTATTATGCCCTATTCAGAGACCCACTACCCATGTCATCTTCAAGAATGCCCTTTCCAATATATGAAAATTATAATTTTTTGGCTTAACTTCAAACACACCTGAAACAAAATCTATAATTCATTTGTAACAAAAAAATATCCCACAAATTAATTTAAAATCTCTCTAATTTTACCATATATCACATAAATTTAACATTGGAGATGGATCCATGGCACATGTTGTAGTAACAAGTCCTAAAATGCAACATTTTTGTAGTGAAAAGACAAGTTCTTGTCCAAAAATTGACATTTACACCTCAGGGACATTCAAATGTAAGTCCATAAATTATAACACACACATGCACACACACACGTGCATACACACACACAAAATAAAATTACATGTTCTCTCATGACTAAAACCTCCAAATTCACTCGGATGTGTGTTTTCACTACTATTCAGGAGTGTGGAAACACTGACAATTAATGTTGTCAAAGTTGAAGGGGTATTTTGATATATTTTCCTCTAGTTCTTCATGGCTCAAAAGTGTAATTTTTAACATGTCTAGGGTTATAGATAATATATAGGACTAGGTTATTATCCTCCCATCATTCCAATGTGAGAGACCCACTACCCATTCTAGCCTTAAGAATTCCTTTTTTGTAATAACTAAGTATTATGTTATGCTTCTCTTAGCTTCAATAATATGAAATTCTTTACTAATAGTGCTAATTTCATGAAGGTGGAAGCTTATTTGGCACCACTAACCTACAAATTTTTTATTAGTTAGTAATTAAAAATGAAATTTATATGTACTACCTATAAAATCAATAAAATTTGGTAACATTAAGTACATCTACATTTGAGAACTCAACATACCTTAGAATTTTAATATAATTAACCACTAATATTTTCTCTAATCTTGATAGTAGCAACAATAGCTTCATGTTCTAACTCAAAAACTTTCCATAGATTCTTTTTTAATGGCCTCCTATGATATTTTACCGATTTAATATTTGTTTCAAGATCTAAATTTGAATAGTTTAATATTTTCCTATGTGTTTCAAAATCTTAAAATAACCATGCATCTAAAATGTTGATAGGATATCATCGAATCCAATTTCTAGATACTACCACAAATCCAATGGGATAGTCAATGTTTTCCTAATCTATGACTATGGAAGTTAAAATAAATTTCTCTACACATCAACATAATTAGTAATATGTTCCCTATTCATTTTCTCTTCATTAATAACTACAAAAATATGCCTTGTATCACAATAATAATTTTTAATGATGTCGTTAAGATAGATAATGAAAATAAATAGTTTATAATAATTCATATTCTATCAGGTTTCAATAGATTACATACATGGTCAAATCAATATGATGATATAATATATGTAAGTTGTAATGCTAGTGGAACTTGATATGTATCTATTGGAATTATAGTTGCGTAGTTCCATTCATCTACCCACTCTTGTGACTCACACTCATTCTAAACAAATTTTATTAATGTAAAATAAAAACATGCCAAGTGTCTCATATAAATAATATAAGCACATGAATCTACAAAATGAGTGGAGTTCATTTGATCCCATTAGGATGATATAATCCGAATACTTTGTGAAGTGTTCTTCCTCCATCAACCAAAAATATCTATGAATAGTAGAATTTTATTGAGCACCATGGCCCATTTTTTTATTACACCATTTAATAATGGTTGTTAAATCCATTAAAATATCACCATATTCAAACTTTAACTCCTCTCTTACAATGGATCTTTTTACACATGCTCTAGCACCACCATGATCCCATTTCCCCTATATATCCTTAATGAAACTCCAAATATTTTCTACACCAATGGTAATATTCATCTTGATCAACCATTAAAACATATATGCATTCTTGAATTGTGATGTGAAATTGTTTGACCAATTGTAATGTTTATTGAAATTAATGTTACTCTCAATCATATTTTCATAGAAACATACCAGAACAACCTTGCATGTACTCTGTACAATGTGATCATTCATCACTAACATATAAATGGTACTCCCTTAATATTTTTTGATCTTATTCTATACTATCAAGTGCATTCATGAATTTTATATGCATGAATATGGAAACTTATATTGACTTGTAATACTATGACTAAATTTACATTTGTGGTTTGAATGTGTAATTTTCAAAAAAGTTGACAACTAAAATAATAGATCTTAGTGGGAATGTGTTTTATCTTTTTTTGAAATATTCATCCAACTATATAATATTGTGTGTGTGCCTTTCATACTCATAAATAATTTCCTCTTTGAATTTGACTATATAATCTGAAATATATATCTATTTTTTAAAAGGCTCACACCTTTTAGATTATTTGTCATATTTTACTTGATAAGTCACATATTTATATTTTTTCAAACCAAATAATTCTTGTCCAATTGAACTTGTAATCTCCTCATGGATAAATTTTTTTAATTTTAGTAATCCACCATAAATGCTATGATTTCCATCCAAATATGTTTTTTTATAAAATAAATATCTATCTAGTCTTTCACAAAAAATGGTTGGAATAAATTTCCTAGCTAATTCTATAAGAACTTATAAGCCACATATTAGTATGTAAACTATAATGTATAAAGAGAAAAATATCATAGTGCATTGAAAATTCAATATGTTTCTTATATTTTATCAAATTTGAGATTCAAAATGAAAACCCTAGATGACAACACTATTGTTCAAAATTAAGAGAATAATACGACAATGATAACATTGATGAATTGTTAACTAATGTATTCTATAAAATTAATAAAAATATTAAAGTGTAAAGATAAAACAAGTAATTATCTATAAATTATGCCTCTAAAAGGAATCAAGGTCTAAAAAATTTTGTTTAGAGAGGTTTGGTGACTAGAATCAAGAATATGGAATTGGATATAGGCCTAGACAACAATGTTAGGAAGATGAAAATAGATGGGTGGCACTTCTATCCAACCTAAGGTTTTCATGTCCACTTAAAATTAAAAGATAAAGGATTTTGGTTCTCTTTGCATTCATCTAAAGAGCATGTATCTAGTGTGAGAACTCACAATCACTTGTGGCGACCATTATGCAACTAATTTTCCTTCAAAAACCAAGATCTTTAACATGTGAAGACTAATCAAAATTAATGGGTGTAAAGGTTTCAATAGTTTAATTTGGGTTAGATCTCAACACCCCATGTGTCGAGCACTACCTATATGCCAATACATTGAATAGGGATCAAACTTCATGTAGTTCTCCCATGCTATGGTGGTGTGTAAATAATTAATGCAATATGTTAGATGTTCATGCAATAATAATGTGATTAGGTAAATTAACCATGACTTGTGAATTTTAAAATGTATTCAAATTTGATCTCTAGGCTACTAGGATTTCATGTAATTATAATTGGGAGAAATAGTATTTTTCTCTCAATGTGTAAGTGTGATTCTAGTGTTTTTTGATGTTGAAGCCTCTTCTATGAAAAATGGTTTGAAAATTGTATATAGTTATATCATTGAAAATCCTTTAAATGCGGCTCATTAGGGACATATTTTAACCTTCATATACTTTCAATTTATAAAATTAGTTATTATTTGACAAGAAGATATGAGAGGGTGGAAGGACACTAGAATAGTGTGTTCCTACCCCCTAGGATGCTCTTATCCTATACGTGTTTTGATCATGTTTTTCAAATTTTTAGGGAATAAAATTTGTCTAAGGTTGATAATAATTTGTATTATTACATTTATAGGTCATCATCAACTTAGAAGAGTGTGCAAGATGGTAAAAAATGATCAAAAGGGGCCCTAATATAGGTTTAGAGATAAGTGTGTGAAACAATAGTCATAAGTGTGTGGTTTTAGATAAATGTTAATTTAAAATGTTTAAATTTACAACCCCACCCATTTTATTCTATTCATCTATTAAAATTACAAGTACTATAATAAAAGGAAAAATAGTGTGTACCTAAACTTACTTATGGTAAAGAGTCATAGATGTAGGTCAGAATGTTGAAATGTGTTCCACACAAACCTAAAATGAAATATATGTAATATCAATATTTACTTATAATGGATAATAAAATATTTAAATATAAGAAATAAGAGAGTGATAAGGAATGAATACACTTGATTGATTAAGTGAATCATTATGCTTTTTTGGTGTAAAACTGGTGACTATGGTAGATTATGGGCTAACATTAAAAAGCTTGGATTGAGCTATGTATGACCAAATCCTAATAAAAAGTGGGTGTGATTAATAAACAAAGGTTTGATTTAATTCATCATCACCTACCCAAAGTATTGAATTAAATTTGAATCCCTGTATGAATCCTAATGGATATTTCTTGTGCAAAACTAGTGTAGATATTGGTACAAATACTAGTGCAAATAGAAAACCAAACACCATATATGGAATATGGTATAATTATGGTGAAAAAGTTGTGAAAATACTGAATATAATCTATTTATAGTGTATATATATTGGAAAATGACATGAATTATCATTCCATCTACAAAATTGAGTAATGAGCAAGCAATGTGTTGCACACATGCCCCCAACTAATATCTAGTGCATATAGATTTTACGACAATAAAAGAATATAATTATAAGTAAAAATTAAGTGAAAACTTGGAAAAACATGCCATGCATGACTTCCCCTAAACTGTGCAAATATGAGACAAAACTATGTAATTTTGGAAACATAGATTATGAAACTATTTAGTATTGATATGAGTAAACTCAGTTTCTAAGAAATTCTAGATATGCCTATTTTTTAAGGATTTGGAAAATAGTGTTGGGAATTAAATTAGACCAATGATCTCCTATCTAATGTGTCACTCCTATTGAAAGTGTCCTTATATTTATTTTTTGAGCCTAAAACTATGTCAACTATGTAACCACTATTAAATTTGGTATGTCTACTATTCTAGGAAACCTAGTCTTTAAGACACATCTTTATTAATTCCCCTCTTTTGAAGTTAGTTTTTAATCCTTTGAAAGAACTGAACTCAAAATAAAATGTTATGCAGTAGGTTTTTATAATGTAAAAAATGTAAATATGAGTAATAATGACATCATGTAAAAGCATGGCATCACCATGCATGTAAACTGAGCATAGTAATAATGTAATATGCATGTGGAAACATGTTGAGTTATGTTCCTATTTTTGGTGTTGTGGAATAAATTTTATCATTGATGTCAAGGTCAAGATGCATGTCATTAATGTCAAAGTCAAAGTTGATGTCATGCATAGTGAAGTGGTATATGACAAGGAGTCTTATGACAAGAGAGAATTTGAAGGAAACATATTATCTCTCTATTGAGAGAGAATTTTAAGGAAACTTGGTAATTATTCTAAATTTAATTACATGTCAATCTCAATATCAAGATATAAGGTAAGCATACTTTTGAGCACTAGTCTTAAAGAGCATTGTCATATCATGAGCATGTGTATGAAGATGATGGTCTAGTAACTTGAATACACACAGGTATGAGTGGATGTTAAAGGATAACCAAGAATGTTTATGAATTTTGGTAACACTTAGGAAAGTTTTAATGTAAACATATATGGATAAGGTCTTAAGCCTAAGCATATAACCTGATTAGTCATAGACCCTGCCTGATTTAATAAGGTACCATGAAATATTGTCAAAACTTATTAAGGATACAAATTAGTAGTATAACATGTTAGAATGTGGTTTTAATTATGTAAACATGTGTTTAATGTAGATAAGCCTTCATAGGATATTTCAAGGCTGGTTCATGGCTTATTCATTTGTATGAAGAGACCTAGTGAGAAGGCATAGGCTTGGTATCATGTTGAGGTGAGCAATTGGAGGCTTGTGAAAATAATATTGGCAGTGTGTGAGCATGGTATGAGGTTTTATGGAATTATAATGAAGTTTTGAGAGTAGTGTAAGTGGTTTCAAGGTATGTCCAAGGTCTAAGTGTGATTGGCAATACAAGGCCTAATGTGCAAAGAGTCCTAGTGTGGCCTGATGATGGGTCAAGAGTAGTTTCTAAGGTGATAGAGATAATGATAGCATTATCATATGTATGAAAGGTTATGTCAATTATTTTGACCATGTTCGAGGTCAAATTTTGAAGGAGAAAGCATGAAATTTGGTTTTGAGGTTTTTTGTGTGCATAAAATGAGGTATTATAGACCAGAGAATGATTTTCTTATGCTTGTTGGCATGTGAAACCTTTGCATGAGATATTAATAATTTCATATAAGTTTTTAAATAATCCTAAATCAAGTTTTCAAGCATTATTTTCTAGATTAAGGGCCTAAGCTTTATGAATTATCATTACGACTGTAAAGTGGTCTGAACCCTTTCTAAAACTCTATCAATGAATTGATATGGAATATATTGATATTAATGGATTAGAATGAATTTGATGACATATTTTTATGATTTAATAATGTATATGACTCTCCCAAGTACCTCTAGGTGGTATTTTTTTGTTAGAAGCGTGAGTGGAAGCTATAAGAAACCCCTTGTTTCTTAGATTTTTGATGTAGTAGCAGGGTTGACCAAGTCAAAGAATGAAAATGATTGGAGGATGATGTGTGATGATTTTATTTTGTGTCAATTTAAGTTTATTATCAGGTTATATAACTTAAATATGTTAAACTAGTCGTATAATTTGGTCTATAGCTAAAAAGGCCTAGTGAAGAAGACAATGAGAAAAGCAGGCAGAAGTGGGAATGAGATTAGGGATGGATCCAATTTCATAAATTTTTTTTAAATACATGTAACACATAACACTATTGTATATATTTTTTGGATATGTGTGTGTAAGGCACAAAATTGTTCTCAATTTGACTTGTCTAACACAGTGAGGTATGTGTATAGTAAAGCCATGAGATTGGTCTGTATTACCAATATTTTTATTTTATCCTATAATATATTTTTTATAAGTTAATATTAGGATTTTTAAAGATAATATAAACCCATTTTAAATTAATTAAATTCAATCTAGATGTGTTCTAAGTCATTGTTTCTATGACTATGTTTTGGAGCATTTAGATAGTTTTTTATGTGTTAGTAAGATTGATGTTTTTTAGGTGATTTGCATAGATTTAAAGAATATAATTAACATGATTTTTTTATAAATGTATCATATGTTAATTTTAATTTATTTTTAGTTATAATAATTTCCTATGAAGGTGTGAAAATTTAAAGGTTCTTGACTGGGTTTTGAATCCTATTTGCAATTCTAAGTGAGCATATGGAAGTCATCAATTTGAGGTCTTTTGTCATGTTAGTAAACTCTAATGGACATGGCGATGACACTTATGTCATGTTATTATTATTATTATTATTATTATTATTATTATTATTATTATTATTATTATTATTATTATTATTATTATTATTATTATTATTATTACTACTACTATTGTTGTTGTTGTTCCCAAAATCCATCACTTGTTTTTGGGGGACAACATATCAACTATTTTGTTCTTGTAGGCCAAAATTATCTCTTCCCTTTTCAAAAAATGTTTTGAGCATCCAATTTCTTCCATTATTTAAGCATTTTCAGTCAATGGACTTGCAAGTTCAACGGGTTCGACAACTTCAACAAGCAGGCTCTCATAAAAGAACAACTTCCAAACACTTAGAAAATTTCAAGGTTGGTTCAACGTCAAGGTTCAACCAAAAATTCCATCGTCAGGCTTCAAACAAATGGAATGAACCATTGAACCATTGAACCCCACTTAAGAAAGGTTCAATGGGTTCAAAGGTTCAACGACATCGACAGACTCTAAAGAGTTAAGCGCTTTAGCAAGTTCAAAGTTTAACCACTTCAGAAAGTTCAATGGCTTCAAAGGACTTAAAGAAAAGAAGGATTCAAGTATTAAAGGTTAAACGGTTGAACCTTTGAACCTTAAACCAAAATGGTTTAATGAGTTCAAAGATTCAACGAGTTCAATAAGATCAAAAGACTTAAATGAAAGAAGACTTTGAAGAAGAAAGATTGAACCATTGAACTTTGAACCAAAAGAGTTCAAAGTTCAAAGGTTCAAAGAGTTCAACAAAAAAGAAAAGGATCTAGAAAGTTTGAAGGAATAGAAGATTCAAAGAAAGAGAATGAACTGTTGAACCTTGAACCAAAATGGTTCAAAGTTCAAAGGTTAAAAAGGGTTCAAAGAAGTTCAAAGTGAAAAAAGGAAGCTTCAAGTGAATGGAAGAAGCAGAAGAAGTTCAACAAGGAGTTCAACTAAAGGGTTTGAAGAATGATTAAACCAAAGAGCCAAGTGAACAAATAAGCTGATTAAACTACTGACCATTGAACCACTTTAAACCATTGAACTGATGCACTCCAAGGTTCAAGGTTCAAAGTAGTTCAAGTGAATAAGTGATCATGACATCCCCATAGATGTCAAATTCAAGGTAATAAAATATTCGATGATTTTTAAATATGGTGGGGACCTTGTGAACAAATTCAATGACTAGCCAAAGAAGAAGCCAAAGGAGCCAGCAAAAAGTGAGAAGATAGCCCTGAGAGCTCAGATAACCAAGGACAAGATGTGGTGAAGAAAAAGAGAACTACAAGAAATCTAGAAATATCTACAGAAGAGTTATTTTTGGTAGGTGAAACAGTCCACCAAGTGGACATCAGAGAGCGTGAGCACCCAATAGCATGGCCTATTTTTCTAAATTAAGTAAAGGTGAAGTGGACAATGGTGAAAATATCAAGAAGAGGAACAGATGGCCTATACTTTGTAGGAGACATTTAAGATGAATTAACATGCCATAGTTAAGGTTGATGCCATGTTCTAGCATGGCCCCTTGATAGAACTAAAAATGCATTCAAGGCATTAAATGCAGTATGGGCCATTTTGTGAAATAAAATTCCAAGTCTTTCTTAGCTGTTATATATTGTAATTTCTCTTATTAATTTAAAGAGATATCTTTATTATAGAAGAAAAACTTTACCCAAATTGAAAGGCATTTCTTGAGACTTTGAGCTCAGATTGTTAATCATATTTCTTTATTTGAATGAGAAAACAAGTGACCTTTCAAACTTTGTGTTGGAATAGTTTGTGTTATCTAGGAAATTATTCTTATGTCTATTTCTTGAATGAATTCTTATCCATTTATTTAAATAAGTAGAACTAGTGGAAGTAACTAGGAAGGTCTCCTGAAGCTGATTGTGGAGAGACTTTATGCTGCCACAATTGTCTTTAGTTTGTTTGTTTATCTATTTCTGTGTAAAGGATCTTGGGATGACTTTTTGCCCTCATTGTCCTTCGTATTTCACTCTTTAGCAGTTGAGGTGGATATTTTTTGCTACACCTCATTCTGCTAGTTATTACGCCCTGTTACATTTACTTGTCACTACCAAAAAGATTCATGTTGTTTGTTGAACAACACTTTTGAAAGAAGAGAAGTGCCTTCTATCATTTCACCAAGATTTATCCTTTGATTTGTGAACATCATCTCTAAAAAAAAAGAGATGGATGGTGTTATCCTACCCCTGAGTGTTATTTTCTACTTATATATATAGTATATAACACCTCATATTTATAGGGAACCTCCCCTTGATGAAAGGAGAGATTTGTCCCCTTTTGATGTGGTTGACCTACACATTTGGTTGATAAATTTCCCTATGCTATGGTGGAAACACCTATTTTTTCCATCAGTTAGCTGGTGACAAAATATTCACACAATAGTTTTTGGTGACTCTGCTCGGGAAGAACATGTAGTTTGAAGCCTCAAGCTTCAAATTGAAGTAATTCCAATTCTTTTCCATTTTTATTCTACAATCTGGTAGCTCCATGCTATACAAGAAGCCAAAATTTTCAAGGTGTTGTTGACCCTATTTTTGAGTTGGTGCAGTAGAGCAATTTTGATTTGTTTCCTCCATAACCTCACCTTCAATGAACTAGGAGTCTTCCTCCTACCAACACCAGGTCACCAATACAAGGTAGAGCCTCTTTTTCCTCTACTAGTAGAGTTTTTCCCATATATACTCCATCAAGATTTGTTATCCCCTCTTTCCATAGTCATACAATGGCATTTTAAGGCCCCTGGGGTAACTCTTTTGGTCCACTCAATCTTACTCCACCTCTACATGAGCTACCTCATAGTTCTAGGAAGAATTTCTCCAAATTCTATGGTGATGGGAGGGTTCATCCTAATGAACATATTACAGCCTTTAGCATATCCTATGGTGTGATAGGTGTGGAGTATGAATAAATAGTAGTTAGGCTATTTATGGAAACATTGCAAGGCATTGCTACAGACTGGTTCTATCATATGCAAGCCCAGACTGTAACTGATTGGAACACCCTCAAAGCCAAATTTAAAGCTAGTTTCAATCCTATATAAGATGTGCATGACCTACTAGCCCAATGCACACAAATGAATAAAGAGCCTCATGAATCTATGAGGGATTTCATTGCCAAATTTGACAAGTTGAGGAATAGGATTCCTATAATTACTCAATCGACAGCTGAGAATCTCAAATGTTTCTTCATCAACTTTCAGCTTCTTAAAGTGAGTTTCTTATTGAGACTTGCTAGCCACATAGACCTTGTTATAGTTTAGGATTTGGCCACTAAGATGGAAGATGATCTCATCTTGGTGGGGAAGATAAGGAGAAATCCTAATAGAGGTAAATCTTCTTCATCCTCTTAATATCCATCTATAGGCACCACTGATCCAATGGTGTAAAAGCTGGAAAATGAGTTGCTAGATCTTAGGAAGCAAATAGTGTAAGGGATGTATTTTTCTCATTCATATCGAGATATACCAAAGAGGACATTCTCCAATAGTCATACCAAGGCAACGCTACCAAGAATCAAGGGTAGCTAAATTGTCTTCCTCCCCCTTATGGGAAACTTGCTATTGAAGCAGCTCCAACCAACTCAATAGTTGGATACCTTGAAATAGAATCAAATTTCTCTTTCCAACTTCAGTTGAACCCAGAAGATGACATTAATATCTTTGCATCATACCAAGAAGAATCAATTAGTGACTCCAATATTATTTTCTTGAATTACCAGGATGAACGTAAAAGTAAAGGTGAAGTGTTTGATGGATCATACACTATATTCACCTAGTCCCAAAACTAGTCAGCCCAGCAAGCTAATAAGAAAAAAATAGAGGAGCATTCTCAACTAGCAATTTTAATTACTAAGTAGGGGACTACTCTGCCTTTTCAATCAAAGGACCTGGTAATCACTAAAAAAGTAAGTACCCCAAACATTCCTACACCTTCTTATTCAAATTCATAGATCAATCCTACACTCTCAAAAAACTAGAAGAATGAACTTCGTCCCCTATTCCTAATTCATTTTAGACATTTGATATAATCAACCATGTCAAAAAGACCAAAATTTAAATGATTGAGTTTGAATTCTTGTAATCCAATCTTAAGCAATTGGATAAGTTGGTTGAGTGTGTGAAGAATAAAACCATCCCTATAGGACAATTTTTTTTAAAAGTAACTCTTGGTCCCCCAAGAACATATCCACCTAGAATAACCTTGTCATTACTCCTCCAGCTGCCCTTGAAAAAATAGAACCATTTTATGTTTCCCTGCTAATAAATAGACACCAGCTGAACAACTGCATAATAGACTTAAGGGCATTTGACAGTTTCATGCCCATCAAAGTGGTAGAATCTCTTGGACTCATATTGACCAAGACATTTGGGATATGCTTCTCCATGGAGAATAAAAAAGTGTCACTACTGGGACAAATCAAGGATGTCCAATTTGTATTTGTAGTCTTTCTAGGAAAAATAATTAAGATGACTATCTTGGTGGCTGACGTTACACCCTCCTATGGCATTCTACTTGGATGAAATTTTTTCAAGGATGTTGGTGGAGAATTGAGTATGGACCTATCTAAAGCAAGGATCCCAGTTAAAGGCATCATGTAGAGGTTGCTCCCTGAAAAGGAGGAAAAATATGTTGTCACTTAAACATCAACACCTAAAGCCCAAATTCTATTTGAGTCTTCTAGTAAGGGTAATTATTTTTTATCTATTGAAGATGTTCTTGTTATAGCAGATGAAAGTCCTATGGGTGGTGATCTAAAAATTTATTCAAATAAGACATCAGAAGAATTGGTAGGGTGCAGTATAGATGAAAAAGGATCTTCCCTCTCTAATGAAGAAAAATCTAATAGAAGATCAATTTTTGATGATGTTTGGATCTTAGAATTTGATGGCAACAATTCATCTACTAGTGATGGAGATTGGATTGTGTTGATATCTCCTCAAGGAGATATTTTTCATTCTTCATACAAGTTGTAGTTCAGCAACACCAACAACATTATCAAGTACAAATCTTTGTTACTCGGGTTGAAGGCTGCTCAAGACAAAGGTGTCAAGCTCCTTCATGCCAAAGGAGATGCTGAGCTGATGGTTTGTCAGGTGAGGAACCTATGTCAAACCAAGAAAAAAAGATTGTGATATTACCGTAATCTAGTATAGAACTATATTTAAAGTTTTGATGCTTTCAATATATCTACAATGCCTAGAGAGCTTCATAGTCATGTAGATTCATTGGCTATCCATAAAACCTTCATGGTTCCTAACCCTGATTTCAAAGATAATAGGTACACTATCAAACTGGTCTTTCAACCAAGTGTGCCTGATAAAGCTAATCATTGGCAAGTGTTTGATGTTGACAATCAAATCCTGTGCTGGACTGAACTAGAAGAATAACAAATTATGGTAATGGACCATACTGCTACACATCAAATTTAGGAAAAGAAACTCTTCACTAAGAAAGCAATGATTTATGGTTTTCAAATTGGAGATGACGTCTTGCCATGGGGCAAAAAGAGAGAACGAAAAGGAGTGCACAAAAAATGTGATTCCTTGTGGAGAGTTCCATTCACCCATCATGGCTTTTGGGGAGAAAATGGTTTCTTGTTGATATATCAAGATAAAACATCATTTTCTCTACCTCATAGTTGGCAGCATCTGAAGCACTTCAATTCTTGAAGTATCAAATAAGATCAGCTTGTATATTTATATATTTGTATAGTCTTTAATTCTATTTTGTGTTGTTCATTTTCATTTCTTCTTGGCACCTTTATTTTTAGGTAGCATGACTCTATAGCCCAATGTCACACTTAAAGGCACTGGAGATTCTAGATTCTACTCCCTTCAATTATTTTTACAATTGATGAAAGTTCTCCAACTAGAGCTAGTTGTTATTCCCAAAATCTGTCACTTATTTTTGGCAGACAACATGTCAACTATTTTAATCCTATAGGCCAAAATCATATCTTCCCTTTTCAAAAAATATTTTGAGCATCTAAGTTCTTCCATCATTCAAGAATTTTCAATCAAAGGACTAGTAGGTTTAATGGGTTCAACAACTTCAACAGGCAGGCTCTCATAAAAGAACAACTTCTAAACACTTAGGCAATTTCAAGGTTGGTTCAACATCAAGGTTCAACCAAAAATTCCATTGGCGGGATTCAAAAAAATGGAATGAATCATTGAACCATTGAACCCTGCTTCAGTAAGGTTCAAAGGTTCAATGACATCAGTAGACTTCAAAGAGTTAAGCACTTTGGCAGGTTCAAAGTTCAACCACTTCCGAAAGTTCAACCACTTTAGAAAGTTCAAAGGATTCAAAGGACATAAAGAAAAGAAGGCTTCAAAGAGTAAAGGTTGAATGGTTGAACCGTTGAACCTTGAACCAAAATGGTTCAACGAGTTCAATAAGATCAAAAGACTTAAATGAAAGAAGACTTCGAAGAAGAAAGATTGAACCATTGAACCATTGAACTTTGATCTAAAAGAGTTCAAGGTTCAAATGTTCAACAAGTTCAACATAAAAGAAAAGGATCTAAAAAAATTGAAGGAACAAAAGATTCAAAGAAAGAGAATGAACCGTTGAACCTTGAACCAAAATGGTTCAAATTTTAAAGGTTCAAAGGGTTCAAAGAAGTTCAAAGTGCAGAAAGGAAGCTTCAAGTGAATGGAAGAAGTAGAAGTTCAATAAAGAGTTCAACCAAAGGGTTTGAAGAATGATTGAACCAAAGAGCCGAGTGAATAGACAAGTTGATTAAACCACTGACCATTAAACCACTTTGAACCATTGAACTGATGCACTCTAAGGTTCAAGGTTCAAAGTAGTTCAAGTGACTAAGTGATCATGATGTCCCCACGGACATCAAATTCAAGGTAATAAAATATCTGATGATTTTCAAATATGGCATGGAACCTATAAACAAATTTAGTGAATAGCCAAAGAAGAAGCCGAAGGAGCCAATAGAAACTGAGAAGATAGCCCCAAGAGCTCATATCACCAAGGAAGGACAAGATGTGGTGAGGAAAAAGAGAACAACTATAGAAAATCTAGAAATATTTGTAGAAGAGTTATTTTTGGTAGGTGAAATAGTTCACCAAGTGGACATCAGAGAGTGTGAGCACTCAATAGCACGGCCTATTTTTCTAAATTGAGTAAAGGCAAAGTGGATAGCTACACAAATATTAGGAAGAGGACCAGGTGGCCCATACTTTTGAGGGGACATTTGAGATGAATTAACATGCCACAGTTAAGGCCGATGCCCTATCCCAGCATGGCCCCTTGATAGAATTGAAAATGCATTCAAGGCATTGAATGTAGCCTGGGCCATTTTGTGAAACAAAGTGCCAAGTCTTTCTTGACTGCTATATATTGTAATCTCTCTTATTGTTTTAAAGAGATCTCTCTGTTATAGAAGCAAAACTCTACCCAAATTGAAAGGCATTTCTTGACACTTTGAGCTCAAATTGTTAATCATATTTCTTTATTTGAATGAGAAAACAAGTGACCTTTTAGACTTTGTGCTGGAATAACTCATTTTATCTAGGAAATTGTTCTTATGTCTATTTCTTGAATGCATTCTTGTCCATTTAATTAAATAAGTAGAACTAGTGGAAGTAACCAGGAAGGTGCCCTAAAGCTGATTGTGGAGAGACTTTGTGCTACCACAATGTGTCTTTAGTGTGTTTGTTTTTCTGTTTCTGTGTAAAGGATCTTGGGATGGCTTTGTGCCCTCATTGTCCTTCATATTTCACTCTTTGGTAGTTGAGGTGGAGACTTTGTACTACACCTCATTCTTCTAGTTATTTCACCCTATTACATTTACTTGTCACTACCAGAAAGATTCCTATTGTTTGCTAAACAACACTTCTTAAAGAAGAGAAGTTCCTTCTATCATTTCACTAGGATTGCTCCTTTGATTTGTGAAGATCATTTCTAAAAAAAGAGAGATGGATGGTGTTATCTTACCCTTGAGTGTTTTTTTCTACTTAGATATATAGTTTATAACATCTCATATTTATAAAGAACCTCCCCTTGATGAGAGGAGAGATTTGTCCCCTTTTGATGTGGTTGACTTGCACATTTGGCTGATAAATCTCCCTATGCTGCAGTGGAAACACCTATTTTGCCCATCAGTTAGCTGGTGACAAAATATTCACCCAATAATAATAATAATAATAATTATTATTATTATTATTATTATTATTATTATTATTATTATTATTATTATGATGTGGAAAATTTGAGTATATACTTTAGATATTCAAAATAGACTTTCTAGTCGTAAGAAGGCTTAATTTTGAGAAAACCTAATAGTGTGGTTCAAGGAGTGAAATGAGCTAAAATTTAAGTTTTTTTAATTATTTCATGCATTTATGAAGGCTCAATATGTTTCATGGTGGTCAAGATGAAACATGTGCTTTGAGAAGGTCTAATTGCATTAGGTCTCTATTAGGCCAAATGGTGTTTTTGGTCTTGATGAGTTGTGACTAACCTATGTAATTTTTTTTTACCTTATGAAACATTTTTTTTGATATATGAAAATGGTGATCCAAGTATGGATTTTTTTTTCCAACCAAAGCATGTGAGATCAAGAGTCAAGTATGAAGGTCTAATAGGCCTAATTTGAATACCATTAGAGAGGTGAAAAAATGAAATAAAAGTTTAGAAAGTAGGTAAAGGGATTTAATACAATTAGAAAGGTTTGTTTAATATGTTATGAATTTATAACATTGATTCTCTATATTATAAGAAAGTTTATATGGCCTAAATCTACCAAGAAGAGGGCTAGTTGAGTGAAGTGGCCTAATAGGCTAATTGATAGAGATAAAAGAGTGTGAATAGAAAAAGAAGGTGATCATAATTATTTTAGAGAGAAAAAAGTGTCCAAATGTGATCAAATATTATATGTGGTTTATTTTTTTATGATTTACCTAAGGGTTTGGTGTTTCCTTACAAGTTGGTGCTTGATAAAGGACTAGTTGAGTTAGTGTTTGACTAGTGAGGGGTTGGTTCTCCTTGTGTGGTTGGTATTAATTAATTAATTATAATAATATATTCCAATATTTTTTAGTGGGTTTTATTACCCTTGATGGTTTCCTTCATATCTCTTGTGTTCATATATTATATGCTTATGTGGATGCTTGTTTATGCATTAGTTGATGTATGTGTTTGAATGAATGATAAGTAAAATTGAATGATTGTTTTAAGAGAATTGATTAACCCCAAATTATTATTTATACTTAAAAAATTGGTATCAGATAAAGTCCTTTGAATTAGGCCTAATATCCCGAAGGAGATCCTAAGTAAGTGAATATGGATAGTCAAGCACAAGGTTATGTATCTACAAATAAGGCTCCATTGTTTAATGGATCTAATTATTATTTTTGGAGTGTAATGATGAGAACATATTTGATGTATTAAGGTCATGATGTTTGGAAATCAATTTTGGATGGATATACTACACTGTTTATTCCTCCTACATATGTAGTAGGTAAGAAGGCCGGTGACAATAATTCAAAAGCAATGAATGATATTATTTATAGACTATAAGAGGCAAAGATTATAAATGTGATGCAGTATATGTCTACCAAAGAGATGTGGGACAAGTTGAATACTATCCATGAGGGAGACTCCAAGGTTAATTTGACTAAATTTTAAACCTATAGAACACAGTTTGAAAGCCTAAGGATGAATAAATATGAGACCATTGCATCCTACCTATTGACGGTTGATGAAGTGGTCAACATAATAAGAGGCATAGGTGAATAATTAAAAGAGACTAATGTTTTTAAAAATATATTGAGATCTATAACTCCTAAGTTGGATTCTAAATCATCTTTTGTTGAAGAGATGTAGGATCTAGGCAAGCTAGTGATGGATGTACTTCATGGCACTCTAACATCCTATGAGATGAGGACAAGTGAAGGAATGCCTAAAAATAATGAAGTTGCATTCAAGGTATAGAATAATTCAAAGGATAAGAATACACAAGGTTAAAAAATCAAATAAAATGATGATTTTGATATTTATGATGATGATGATGATGATTTTATATATATATATATATATATATATATATATATATATATATATATATATATATATATATATATATATATATATATATATATTTGCATAAAGTTGAAAACTGGTTTAGGTAAATACAAAGGTAAGCTACCCTTAAAGTGTTGTAATTATGGATAAAATGAAACTTTGATAAAAATTGACCTCATAAGAATAATATAAAGGATGAAAAAGAGAATGATTATGAAAATAAGTCCTATAGGTCTAAAAAGAGAAAGAAAAGTTTCAAAAAGTATGATGACAAGAAGAAGTCTTTCAAGAACAAAAGAAACTTTTACACCAAGGAAGATTGTAGCTCATATGATTAAAGTGAGAAAATTGATTCTAAGAGTGACCATGAAGGTCATGGTCCTGATGTCAATGAAGTTCTCTTCATGGCTAAGGAATCAAGTTGTTCAAATCAAGAAGATGCCATGTGGTTTAGAGGTACTGTTGGTGATTTAGGTGAAGAAGAAAATGAGGTGGACTTTGAGGTTGAGTTGATGAATTCTATATAAGAAATAAAGATGGCGAGTAAAAATAATAATGTACTAAGGTCTCTTGTCAAATATTATGAGGAGTAAATTAGTTTATTTGAAGAGATATTGAGCAACTCCAAGGAATAAAGAAATGGTCAAACAAGTGGCGACTCAAATTGGGATTGTGACTACAAGCCTAAAGGATAAAAAAGAAGAATGTTCTAGGTATGTAACTAAATTTTATTCCTTGAGAGATAATTTGTATTAGGCATAAAGTACGATAAAGTCTTTTGTGAATTTTGAAAAGAGTACCAATGATCTAGACAACACCCTGAGTATTCAAAATATTGCTAATGACAAACTAGGGCTTGGTTTTAATGGAGACCAAAAGAAGAATACTAATGTGATCAAGAATAATTAGACCTCAAATATCAATGGTCAATCAAGGAATGATGGTGTTGGTATAATGAACACTAATCCTATTAGGTAGCCTAATAATATAAGGTATGTTAATCTTTTGAATGGTTATTGTTATTCATGTAACCAATTTGGTCATAGATCAAGGAATTTTAAAAGACCCTCTAAGAATGAATATACATGGAAACATGAGGAGAATCATCATTCAAAGGGTGTGGGTAATGGTTTGTTTCCATCAAGAATAATAGTGTGTTTCAATTTTTAAAAGGTTGTTCATATTGTAAAGTTTTGTAATAATGGATTTTCAAGTCAAAACAAGAAGATTAAGGCCCCTAGAGTGCAAGAAAGAATACAAGATAGTGAATGGATAAAAAAGGTAACTAAGGTGAATGATGATCCATATGCAAGTCCAAATGGAATATTTTCCATGGTGGAGTATAGTTTAGAAGTAAAGGAGTGCCAAGATTTCTACCTATCAACTCAAGTTGTTGATGGATTTAAGACAAGTAGACCAAGTCAAAATGCTGTTCAAATGGAGATTGAATAGGTCAAACCTAAGATGATCATGAAGAAAGCTCAGTCTAGTGAGGACATGGAGATCTAGAAATTCTTGAGTTTATGTTATTTTAGGACCCTAAAGAAGAGGTGACTCCATTAACCTTCATGTAGGCACTCAGATAGTGAGAAAAAACATGAAGGATTCTTGTTCTTAGGGGGAGATTTTTCTTATTTATTTCAAATCCAAAGTTTAATGAATAGTTTGTTGGAGGTGTGATTACAAGAGATGGGTTACAAAGCATATATATGATGACTTGATCAAACCAAGTCATATTCATGATAATGTTTGAATACCTCATAGAGATAATGAGATCCAATAATTCTCCAAGAGTAGGTGTGTTTTCCAAGAAGAAAAAAAGTAGAAGTGAAGAAATTTGAGTTATGGATTGGTTTGCAAGAGAAATATATTCATGAAGTAAATTGGTTATGAGCCTGATCTATGTTGGGTTATTGAAAAAGAGAGAGAATGATCTTATTTGGAGAGAAAAGGTGTTTTTTTTAGGCCTAAGTTTCAAATATTTATCAAGAGATGGGCCTTTGTCATTAATGTCAAAGGGGGAGGAAGTTCCAGGTTGGGAGAAAGGTTAGTTTAAAGAGATCTAGCTTGGGGAGATGATAACGATCAACTTTGTTTAAGTATTTTCCATCAATGACAAATGGAGATATTTTTTAGGTGTGTTACTATTGTTTTTTTGGTGGCATAAATGTTTTTATTGATGTCAAGTTCAAGATGGATGTCATTAGTGCCAAATTCAAAGTTGGTGTCATGCATATTGAAGTGGTATATGACAAGGAGTCTTATAACAAGAGGGAATTTGAAGGTAACCTATTGTATCTCTATTGAGAGATAATTTAGAGGCAAACTAGTAATTATTATGAGTTTAATTTCATTTCAAGGTCAAGATCAAGATACAAGGTAAACATAATTTTGAGCAATAGTCTTAAGGAGCATTGTCATATCATGAGCATGTGTATAAAGATGGTGGTCTGGGAAGATGGATACATATAGGTATTATTGGATGTTAAAGGATGCCCAAGAATTCATATGAAGTGTTGTAATACTCAATAAATTTTCAAATTAAACCTACAAGGGTAAGGTCTTAAGCCTATGCATACAACCAAAATAGTCCTAAACCTTGCCTAATCTAATAAGGTACCATGAAATGTTTTCAAGACTTATGAAGGATAAAAATTAATGGTATAAAATGTTAGAATATGTTTAAAACTTTTAAACATGTTTTTAAGGTAGATAATACTTCAAATGAGATGTCAAAGCCAGTTCATAACTTATTCATTTACATGAAAAGACCTAATGAGAAGGCATAGGTTTGGTATCATGATGAGGTAAGTGGTCTAAGGCTTGTGAAAATTATATTTTTAGTGTGTGAGCTTGGTGTGAGGTTGTATGACAATATCATAAAGTGTTGAGAGTAGTGTGATGGTTTCAAGGTATGTTTAAGGTCTAAGTGTGACTAGCAGTTTAAGGCCTAATGTGTAAGAGTCCTAGTATGGCCTAATGAGGGGTTAAGTTAAGTTTCCAAGGTTATAAATATCATGAGAGAATTATAAAAGGTATGAAAGGTTTTTTAAAGTGTTTTGACCAAATATGAGGTTAAATTTTGAAGGAGAAAGCATTAAATATGGTTTTAAGATTTTTTCTATGCATAGAATTAGGTATTAGAGACCCAAGAAGGAATTTCATATGTTTTTTGGCATGTGAAACCTTTAAATTATATCCTAATAATTTCATTGAAGTTTTGGAAGGATCATAACTCAAGTTTTCAATCAATAATTTCTATATCAAGGGCTTGAAATTTATTAATGATTGTTAGGACTGTAAGGTGGTCTTAACACTCTCTAAAACCTTAACAATGACCTGATATGGCAGATCTTGATATAAATGGATTATATTACCTAGTTTTATTATTTTATTATGTATATTACTCTCTTAAGAACCTATAGGTCTATTATAAGAGTGAGTAGAATATACATGAAACCCCTCATTTCTTGGATCTTTATGTAGAATTCAGGGTTACCCATTTCAAAGCATGAAAATGATTATAAGATGATGTGTGAGAATTTTATTTTATGTCCATTTGAGTTTATAAGTATTTTATATACTTAAAATATGATAAACAAATCATGGAATTTTTCCTATCACGAAAAAGGCCTAGTGAGGAAGATAGTGAGAAAAATAGGTAGAAGTGGGAATGAGATTAGGGATGTGTTTCCATGGATTAGGGATGGAACCAATTTCATAAGGATGTTTTTAAATACTTGTAACACATATAAATATTGTATATAATTTTTTTATATGTGTTTGTGTAAGGTATAAAGTTGTTCTCAATATGACATGTCTAACATAGTGAGGTCTGTGTATAGTAAACCAATTAGATTGGTTTGTAAGACCAATATTACTATTTGAAATTATAATATAATTATTTTAATTTAATATAATGATGTTTAAATATCACATAAACCCATTTAAATTTCATTAAATTTAATATACATGTGTTTTAATTCATTGTTTCCATGATTGTGTTTTAGAGCATTCAGGCAATTTTTTGTGTTAGTAAGATTGATGTTCCTAAGATGATTTACCTAGAGTTAAAGAATATAATAAACATTAAGTTTTTATATAGGTCACATAGGTTAATTTTAATTTGTTTTTATTAATATTAATTTCCTATAAATTCATGAAAATTCAAAGGTTCTTGATTGGGTTTTGAAGCCTGTTTGTAGTTCTGAGTGAGCATATGGAAGTGGTCAGTTTGAGATAATTTGTCCGATACAGTAAAGTATAATGGAAATGGTGATGACATTGAGGTCAAGAAATTTATATTAATATGACTTATTATATATTTATGTGGAAAATTTTATTGTATACTTCAGATATTTAAAGCAGACTTTATGGCAGTGAGAAGGCCTAATTGTGAGTAGGCCTAACGGTGTGGTTCAAGGAGTGAAATGAGATAAATGGTGTAGGTAACCTAAGGTGAGATTAAAAGGGTTATAATTGAATAATTTTTGAATTATTTAATTTTTTTATGAAGGCTTAATATGTTCCAAGGTTTTCAAGGTGAAATGTGTGTTTTGAGAAGGCCTAATTACATTAGGTCTCTATTAGGTTTAATGGTGTTTTTGGTCCTTATGAGTGGTGACAAACATATGTAATGGTTGTTTCACTTTTTAAACATGTTTTTTTATATATTAAAAGGGTAATAAAATTATTTATATGTTTTTTTCTTACCAAGGCATGTGAGATCAAGAGTCAAGTATAAGAAGAAGGTCAAATATGACTAATTTGACAAGTTAGAATATTGAGGTAGTGAATGAATGAAATAGAAGTTTGAAAACTATGTGGAGGGATTTAATAACACAAAATATGTATTTTTAATATGTAATTAATTTATAAAATTGATTATAGATGATGATCAAAGTCATATGACCTAAATCTGCAAAAAAGAGGGCTAGTTGAGTGAAGAGGCCTAATAGGTTGTTTGAGAGAGATAAAAGAGCGTAAAGAGAAAAATAAGGTGATAATCATAAATTTAATGAGAAATAGGTGTAAAAATTTGATCATATATTCCATGTGGATTATTTTTTTCTAAGTTACCTATGGGGTTGGTGCCTCCTTATAAGTTGGTGCTTTTTAAAGGATTAGTTGAGTTGGTGCTTAACTAGTGAGGGGTTGGTGCTCATTGTTAGGTTAGTGCCTCAATAAATATTGATACATTGCTTATATGAATTCAGTCCAAGATTTTTTTAGTGGGTTTTATCCCCCTTGATGTTTTCCTACATATCTCTTGTGTTCATATGTTATATGATTATGTGGATGCTTATTTATGCATTGGTTGGTGTATGTGTTCGAATGAATGATAAGTGAAATTGAGTGATTTATTTAAGGGTAATAATTAAACCTTACCACTCTCATTAATTTTACTTAAAAAATAAAACAATCATTCATGATATGTGTGTTTAGATAAATGTGATAATGAATCACACATGTAATGATCAACTGAGTGTATAACACTGAATAAAACTATTCAAGTAGGAAACAATGATATCAACAATATAATTGGAAGGTTTGGTTGGATTTTTGATGTCCATCATGGCATAAAAATCTGAGCAAATAATCAATCATTATGTTATGTCCATAACACACACAATCAAATAGTACATGCAAAATACACAAAGCAAATAGTAAGAGGCCAAGGGGCTACAAATAAGGGAAATTTTAAAATGTCACTCACCATAATAGAAGACACATAAAAAGGCATCAAATTATGTCACATGCATACAAAAAAATAATGGAGGCCTAGAGACACATAGAAGGATATGTTTAAATTCCCACACATGGAAATAAGAGACACATAAGGACATGTTTAAATGTCCTCACATGCATACAATCAGATATATAAAGGCTTAGATCCACATAATAATATCAGATTCAAATGTCCTCAAAGAAAATAATGAGATGCATATAAGATACAAAGATAAGAAGAAATATAAAAATCATGCATGATTATGTATTATAATCAACAAGATCTAGGTTGTAATCTAACTATATTCAATAACTGAGATAATAGTAGTATATCACAATTTTAGTGAGTGATAAATATCATAATATGTAATAAAATGTAAAGTAATGAGATGTGAGTAATATAATGTGGGTATATAAGGATAAAACTTGTGTATAGCATGTCCCCAATGAGCTAACTGGTGAATTTATATGTTGTAGGAAGCCTACGTGAAGTCTATAACTGAGTAGTGATAGTCTAAGCTCACTAGGACAATAGTGGGAAAATGACACTAGATCAGTGCACTCCTTTTCTCCATATTACTTATATCTAAAATTTAATTTATGATTATGTGATAGTGAAAGTGTCTAGCATAGAATCTGATATTGATGCTCTATGCAATCTAAAATCACTCATGTACCTTGGTGAAGCATGTATGATATAAAACTAGCTAAAAAAGTTTATAATACTAAGGACAACTAAATTGATGTATGATAAAATACATATAAGCATTCATAGGTCCTACTTTTTGTTATTTTCTATAGTATTTTATTGTTTTTATATATTTGAAATATTAAACTAAGAAATAGAAATAAGGATACTAACTAATGACTCCCTTAAGAGTCTTACCATCAATAGATCATGTACTTAACAAATTAATGGTGATCTCTTGAAAATTAAAAGTGTCATAAAAATATGTAGATTATGTTGCATTACCATATTCATATTTTGTATAATCAATATCATCAGGATCATACCAAATTGTATTATTGTAATCATCATCATATAGATTTTGAACTTTTGAAATTCCACTCTTTTCTTTTATTATATCTTGATATGAATAATCAAGTCACCCATAATGTGGTGTTGACCTTTCTAATTTCCCCTTTATAAAATGTATTATGTCATGTGCCTTTAGTGATATGCCATTACTTGTATCTATTTGTATGATAGTTGAAACTATGCTTTCTTATATATGATTTCTCTCTAGAAATGTTCATTTTTTGGATAAGGGTGTGACCTTTCCCTCATGTTAAAATGATATAAAAACTTTGATTGTACCAATTATTATTTATATTGATTTTAACCATGATCTTCCAAGCACAACATTGTAGGCATTTGATTTTGAAATAATACAAAAAGTAGGATAACACTCTTTTGAAGAAAAATAAAGTTTTAACTTAATTGATCCTATACATGTTGTATATTGATTACTTTTATCCAATTTTTGATGATTATTCCCAATAAATTTAATAAATGAGATAAAACAAAAATTTATTTTTGGATATTCCTTAACCTTAACATATGTAAATTGTTTGCCATAAATGTGAGCAATAATACTGAAAGGGCCTTGATATGAGGAAAGGCTTGGAATTTACCCCTTAGTGACAATATTTGAAACTATCTATTTTGTATTTATTTCATGCTTTGGAGACTCTTTTGTTAGAAATCCTCTTTTAATAATGTTTTTTCCCCTTATCTTGACTTTGATTTTATAACTTCTCTTTTATTAATTTCACTTTTGCTTTTTGTAACATGTGCATTTCAAAATGTTCCCTTTGTAATTGTTATTTTTGATCTTGTTCCTTTTATTCTCTTGATTTATCTAACTTAGCATTTTAAATCTGTTATTTTTTTAATTTTGCCTTTTCAACTTTTTATTGCTTTGATTTGCCTATTGTTAACCACTTTTGTACTAAATCTATTTTTTTCACTTGTGATTTAGGAAATTCACTAATAAAGTGAGTGGGTTGTCAATTATATTTTTCAAATCCAAAAAATAATCTATATTATTCGCATGCATTCTATAATATGCACAATAGTATTTTGACCTCCTTAGAGGATGTAGTTTGATCAACTTATTTCTAATTATTACCCTTATATTCTGACTTGAAATCTTAGTATCCATTTGCATAAATTTTTAATCACTTATTTTAGATGTATTATTTTGTATTTTCTTATTTTGGTATGAATTATTGTTAGGTAAAACATTGGTAGATGGAGATGCACATACATGATCAATATTATCATATTCTAAATTCTTTGAACATGTAATTTGATGTTATAATAATGTGATATTTTCATATAAAATAATTTTTATTTTTTAAATCTAATATTAACTTTTCCATATAGATGATTTGATCTTTTAGAGCCTCAAAATAACACAACCTAGGAGCGTTGGATTGAACATGCATATATACACCCTGAAGAAAAGATGTGGTAGGTGGAGGAGTTGGAATAAGGATAGGTTGATTAGATTAATTTGGAATTATATGATGGGATACCTAACATATTGGGATAGTGATAAAATATACCTATTTATAAGGAAATTAACTATCATAACCTTGAGGGTTAGGAGGATGAGGAAGAGATTCTTTTATATCCATATAATATGATAGTAAAACTTGTAAAATTGATGTTATAATAGAAAATATCAGATCTAAAAATTCTAATATATAAAATATGAATCTGAAAAATAAGGATATAAACCCTATAAAATTTTTTAGTTAGGGTTTGTAAACATTCAAATAAGAGATGGGTTCACCAATATGTTTGATCAAATTTGGGATTCAAAGTGAAAACCCTAGATGACAACATTACTATGAAAAATAAATAGATTAAATTAAAAAGCATAACATTAATTGAATTTTAACTCATATATTATATAAATTCACCAAAAAATAAAAGTGTGATGAGAAAACAAAGACCTACCTAGAAATTGTGCCTCTATGAGGAATCAAGGTCTAAAACTTGTTCTACAGAGAGGTCGATGACTAGAATTATGAATCCATAATTGGATATAGGCCTAGATAACATCATTAGGAAGAGGAAACTAGAGATGTGGTCCTCCTATCCATATTAAATCACTCCTATCCACTTGTAGTGAGGAAAACATAGCTTTTGGGTTATTTATGCCTTCATCTACAACACATGTATCTAGTGCAAGAGCTCATGATCAATTATGGAGACCACTATGTGACTAATTTTGCTTTGAAACTTTAGATCCTTGACATGTGAAAACAAATTAAAATCAATGGGAAAAATTGGGTTAGTGGTTGAACTTGGTGAGACTTCAACACCACATGTGTTGAGTGTTACCTACATACTAATACTCCAAAGAAGGAACAAACTCATGTAGTTATTCCATGCTAAGGTGGTGTGTTAATAATTGATGAAATATACTAGATGTTGATGAAATAATTATTTGATTATCTACCTTAACTATTACTTACGAATTTTAAAAATGTATTTAGAATTGAGCTCTGGGCTGCTAGGGTTGTATCCAAACAAATTTAGGAGATATAAGTATTTTTCTCTCAATGTGAAAATGTGATTTTGGTGATTTTTTATGTAGAATCCTCTTCTATTAAAAATGGCTTAAACAATGTTTATATATTCATATTTTACTCATATAAAATGTCAATTGAGTGACATGAGTGTCATTTGAGACAACCTTATTCCTAGCTTAGTCTCTACCTATATTAGGGCCTCTTTAGATCCTTATTTATCTTTCTTGCAGGTCTAACCCATCCCATGTTTTACCAAATCAGTCCCAGACCATCCCTAGGAATCTAAGCCCCTATTGCATAATATTATACCACTTGGACATATGTGCAACCTTTTAGACACTTTCACACTACACTAGTGACCTAGGGACTACACTACTATTCCTTACCTTTTTTCCTCCTCTAATAGACATATTTCCATTTCTCAAGACACCTTAGGGTTAGCCTAGACCTATTCCAAATCCATAAAATCACTAGATCAATATATATAGACCATTTTTATCCCTTTACCCATTATATGGACATTAGATATAAATACACACAAACAATCTCAGAAATAAGTTGTGCAAATCAAGTTCATTAATCCCTATTCTTCCCTACTTCTGCATATATCCATACAGAAAAATTATTAATCTTAGATTACTTAAATTTATAATCTCAATTCACACTCAAATAACTCAATTCATCACTCATACTAACATTCACTTGCACTTGAACCAAAACTTAGATTCGGAGAATTACATTGGGCTTGATCCCCTCTAGAGGTATTATTATGTAAGCATCTCTCAACATAGTGGGGTGTTGAGGTCACATCTAGCCTATGCAATTAACATCACAATTTTTATAATTGTGATCCTAAAATACCCTAACAACATGGAGTTATAGGGTTTTTCTTCCAAATCAGTCAAAAAAAGTTATAGACAGTGAATCAAGATTCATCTACATAGGAAAAGACATATTAGACTTAGACTAAGGCATATCTAGAAGTTCATACTAGTTTCTACAATAGGACACTATCATACCCCTAAAGACACTATCACACACCTAAGGACACTAACATAGTATGTCAATATGCAAATGACCATGTTTTTATTTAAGAGATGTTTTGAGTCCTAATTCTAGTTAACGACACTCTGAGTAGAGTCTATACTAGTTTTCAGTATTTCATTCATCTTTCTTAGTTTTCATCTAAGTACATATTTATGTAATTCATTGCTTTTTTATAATAATAAGATTAAGTGAATTATTTCACAAATTAGTAGTTGTATTTATTGCATATTTCTTCCCTAATTTATTATTCCAGACCTTTCACAACCTAGGTTTTTACATTCCATAACTCCCTTAAAAGTTAAATCAGTTGGTGAACCTGACTTACTTCAAATATTTTATAAACCCTAACCCTAAATGATATTAGTGTGTGTATCCTTCTATTTTATATTGCCATTGGTTGTGTTAGGCCTTTCAAATTTCATGTATTTTATTTTAGTAGCACTATTTCATTTTATTTTCTATATGCCATCTAAAAAAATTATATCTCTTCCTTTAAGAAGTTTTAGGCTTAGTGGAAATCCTATTGAGAATACTCATATTCCTTCCACTTGATCTTATACCATAGACAAAGGACTAGTTTCAACCCCTCTAATGGATCATTCAAACCATGATTATGTGGACTTTAATGATAATACATCCAAAAATGAGCAATACAATCAAGATCATAATGATACACAAGATGGGACTCGAGATACACTCTCCCACTTAATGATGATCATCTTCTAGTAAATAAGAATGAGATATTACAAAGTTTTAGAGATAGATTTCAAGAATATCCCCATGATCATGAATAGATTTTTTAATATATACTTGAAGTTAAGAGCACATCACTTGGTCAATATTTTATCCCCATAAATGTTAATATTGTTACACCTATTATGGGGGAAACTCAGATTCTACAATAACTAGTTATAACCCATCAACCTTCACGAGTGGAAAAAACTCATATGGTTATCATGCATTACTCCTATCTAGATGTACAATACCTTATACATGAGACCCATTCTCTACAAGCCAAGGTGTTACATCTTGAGAAAAGTACCAAAAGGCCATCTCATGCCTTGTATTCTCATGTTATTATACATACACATTTGGCATCCAGATTTGTGGCACCAAAGATTACTTTATATGATGGTAAGGGTGACCAAGAGAATCATATACTCAATTTTCACATAACACATTTGGACTATGTGTCTAATGATTATCTCCTCACTAAGTTGTTCCCTCACAGTTTAAAAGACTATGAGTTATAATGGTTCTATGATTTTCCTAATCATTCCATCAAATATTCAATCCACTAGTAGATATATTTTTGTCACATTTTTTTATCAACATTAGTGATAAGGTTTCCTATGTTTAATTTTCTCAACTCAAACAAAAATCTAATGAGCTAATAGTTGAGTACATCTTACAATATAAAACTATATTATCAAATATGAATAGCTTCATGGTAGATAAATAACTATAGGACATATTCAAGAAGAGATTATCTATGGCATTACATGAAGCTATCCTATTCAAGAAGTTTCCATCATTCATAGATTTATGCCATATAGTGAAAGAGAAGGAAGGAAATCTTCTCTCTATGGGAAATTTAAAATACACAACCAGAATAGATTCAACTAATAAGTATCCCAATAATCCCCATACAAGGTGAGGCCCACTAAAAAAAGAATGATCAAAATACAATAGTTAATGAAAACTCTAAGCCAACTCCTCACATGGTTTTATCAGCTCCTTCAAGGAGACCTTTTATGAATATTATTGAATCACTAGCATGTGTTTAACAACTCTTAGAGTGTAATGCCATTTCTCTCCTTCCCATTAAAGAGGTTGATACAACTAGGCCTACTATACATAACTATTATTCCAATGCATTTTGTGACTATCACAGGACCCCATGCCATATTAAAAATATATGTATCAACTTACAACATAAAATTTAGCATTTGATAGTTTTTATTATCATTTATGTAATCACACCTATAGAGACAACCAATAGAAATAAAAGCAATGGAAATATTTTTATATCCATTCCTAAAACATATAGCTTATGAGATAGTAGGGAATTTAGGTGTTCATTATACATATACATATCATAAAAATACACCACCAACATCTTAGCATACTCATACATAAGAGGCACACCATATAAATAATATCATTGGTGTGTATCATGTTATAGTGCTAGATATACCTCTCATCACTTTCTTAGATTAGGATCCCCATGCCATACTATAAATAGATGCATCAGATTATAACATAAGATTTAGGATTTGATAGATGCTAATATCATTGATGTAAGCACACCTATAGAGATAACCAATGGAAATAAAAGCAAAGAAAATATTTGTATATCCATTCCCAAAACATATAGCTAATGAGATAGTAGGGAATTTAGGTGTTCATTATACATATCATGCAAATCCACCACCAACATCTTATCATACTCATACATAAGACACACATCCTATACATAATATCATTGGTGTGTATCATATTATAGTCCTAGATATACCTCTTATCACTTTCTCAAATCAAGAGATAATTGATTATATGACATAGGTTTACACACACTCTTTATATGATCTTACATTTATCATCTTCCTATTCAGATTGTCATGGATTAAATGGTTCAACTTTCAATATGTATAGTATCACACTTTTACATCACTTTAGATATTTAGAGCAAGATATTTATTCAACATATACAATTATTTGTGGCTTTAGTGTCCATGTCCATATCTTGATTGGAGAGATTTCACTTTCATTATAGGTTGGTCCCACACATGTGGCCACCATATTCATAGTCATACATAATGTTAGCACATTTTATATGTTACTGGTTAGGCCTTGGATATAGAAGATTTGATCCATTCCATTTACCATACAGAGATGTCTCAAATATATACATGTCAATCAGGTGGTTATAATTGAGGGCCTTTCATATGAGTATCTTTTACCTATTCCATAACCATTTATACAACATTCAATAGTTATAGCTCTAAACATAGAGTCTGTTATCACACATCAAATATCAATTGAGTCATCAGTACAAGTGAGGTCTACTCCTACAAAATTACCACATATGCATACTCTACAATGAAGACATTTAATAGAGAGACCCATATGTCAAAGATAATTTTTGGATTCTAGAGAGCCTCTATACCCCATTACCACACATATCAGTGTTATGGTATAGATCATCTACTCTAGTTATAGCTTCTTCTACCAGATGGGTTCCCAAGCTTTCCATAATTTATAGGCCTATTCAATCATATCAACATATTCATATCCTCACTCCATAGATATTATACCTCATTACATAACATGCACAATCACTCTTCCTCTCTTTGATATAGGATACATTGATTGTGAGTGTCTTACAAGACTCATCGATTAGTAGTATCTCTCCTCTTGTAAATAACTTATATTTATAAAATACAAAAATAATATAATATGTTCAAAATATAAAGACAATCAAATATTGATCATTAAATACAAAATTTTAGATTGTATACATTTCCATGTTTACATTCCTTATATTTTATAGGTACTACATATGCTATCTATGTTAGTGTAGTTTGATTTTATAATATATACATGATTCACTTGTTCTCTTTGAGTGTTCATAGATTCTTATAGGACTCAGTTCTATCACACATATCTAGATTTAATACTATCTATCCATCATGGGCAAATACACATATAAATAGATTTAGCATTGATTCATTCACCCATTGGGGGCATCTTATACATAGATTCTACTTTAATATATTATATAATTCTATAATTCATAGATATTTGGTTGACTATTACTACTCTAGACTCAGCTTATGTACATATTTTTTATTATACTAACTTTTACCACATGTTTATACATACTTTCATTTATAGTTTCCCTAATTTAGATTTTATTGTGACTCTTTACTTATATAGCTACTCAAGGTCATTTGAATTGGACATTATTCTAGGGATATAAGACACTTATTTTCACTATATGTATGCTTTGGACATGTGCCCATGTCCTTATGTGTGCTTTCTCAATTGTGTATGTATATAATTGAACATGTCCTTACATTTATTACTTTCTTAGACATAGTGACATGTTACCATGTCCCTTCTATTGTGTCCCCTTGGCCTACTTTGCATGTCTCATATGTTTGTATGTATGCATCATGGTCATGACACTTGTCTCTTACTTGTTGATTTCACACTCTTAGTTTTCAATTCCATGAGGGACCTCATGAAACCCCCCATTCTTCTTGGGTTCCTTGATGGACATCATGCTCCATCCCCCCAAGTAGTTTACATGGATTATATTCATATTTTTTGTTCATAAACATAATTACATTACTATATCTATCTTAAAAACCTTACGAATGCTAGATATAATATACAACATAAATTGCCAACTTATGCTCAATCAATTTTACATTTCAATGTCATGTATATAAATTATATTGGTTTGTCATGTAGATATCATATGTTTTTCCATCTAACATACATGATGTAGATCTTTTATTTTAAGGATAGTTATTGCAAAGGCTTAACTATTCCCCTTAAAAGAGGGGGGATTCACATGGGTCTATCATAAAGATTAATCCATCTGAGTACACTTAGAACATAGTTTTTAGCATGTAGACATAGACTATAGAGATTAAAATTAAGAAAACAAAGTGTAAAATGGTAAGACATAGATTATTTTTAGTTTGGCATTAAAAAATCATAGAAGAACACTAGTGTGGCACAAAGGACACTATAATAGTTCACTACTATCCAAAGGATTGTGCTACTATCTAATATCTCTAGAAATAATAAATTTTAGAATTGTCAAAAAAGTAAAGTAGGTAAAATCTAAGTTTACATGGTATCAATCATAAATTATCAGATATGCTCTATCTATGCTCAATTTTCATAAAGATTACATATTTTTTTCTTAGATTAGGAGCATCATGCATGGTATGATCACTCCCATTTTAGTTTTAGATACTTAGACACATATTATTATGACTCAATCCATAATTCATATACACACATATCAGAATTGGGGGCATGTGCATAACACATTTTTTCCATATGTTCAGTTTAAAACCATTACTCTCACATATAATGGCAACTCCATGTCATTATCCACATTATTACTCTATGGACCATTTATACTAGGTTTACACCTGATATATACCTTATTCCATCTATAGTGGTTAGCATTCCTAAGTAGTCCTTGAGCTACATTTCTAAGTGCCTAAGTGGCCCCTGATCCATTTTACATTTTATAGTTTTTTGAGTGGCCCTAGATCCATCCTACATAGTTTCAGTTACATCATAAAGATTTAGTTACATTATGCAATTTTAGTTTTAGATAAATCTAATGCACATTGGTAGGTAATAATGTAGTCAAATCCTACTTGAGTTCTTGATCCACCTATTTATGAGGGTTAAACAAGACATCAATCAGATCCAAGTTATTCACAAATTATAATCCACTAAACCAGGGTGGGTGATGATAGAGTCAAAACTAGATTGAGTTCTTAAGCCACCCACATATAGAGGTTGAGCAAGCCATTAGCTCAGTCCAATCTATTCACTAATTTTATCACAAGCTACACATATAAGATGTCACCAAGATTTTTCATTAGTTTGCATGCCCAATGAGGTGTATTTATTCCTCTCTCTCTCTCTCTCTCTCTCTCTCTCTCTCTCTCTCTCTCTCTCTCTCTCTCTCTCTCTCTCTCTCTCTCTCTCTCTCTCTCTCTCTCTCTCTCTCTCTCTCTCTACTAATTATTTTCTTGCCTTTTTATATTCCTAAAGTAGGGACTGATTTATCCATTTTTTCATTTTTAGGATACATAATGGAGCATGCATCACAAACTCAAACCTAGATTCATAGGCTTCACCTCATAGGTAAGTCCAAGTATGATTATTTTTCCTCTATCATAGTCATTTCACTTTTTTGCCTTTCTATAAATAAGGGGAGCTATATGTAGTCATATAAAATGTCACCTTAGTGCAATGACTATCACTTGAGATCACCCTATCCCTAACTTAGCCCTAGACCTATATTAGTGCCTCTTTTGATCTTTATCCAATTATAATGTGGATCTAAAAAATCCCCAATGTTACAAAAATTAGTCCTAGTCCATCTCCTAAGCATCCAAGCCCATAATGCATGATATTCTACCACCTAGACACTATTGCAACCCTTTGGACACTAACAAGCTATGTTAGTGACCTAGGGATTGTGTTACTATCCTTTACCTATTTTTTCCTCCAATGGAAATATTTACATTTGTAAAGACCCCTTAGGGTTAGCCTAGACCTATTCTACATCCCAATAAGACCATATCAATATATATACATAGATTTTATCCATTTACCCACTAGATGGAAATTAGATGGAAATACACACAAATAAGGTTAGAAACAAGTTATGCATATCAATGTAATTTATCACTATTCTCCCATAATTATACATACAACCATATAAAATAATTCTAATCTTATATTACTCTAATTTTTAGTCTCAAGTCACACTCAAAGCACTCAAGATGACACTCATACTAGCATTCACTTACACTTACACCAATACATAGATTGGGAGAACTACATTAGTTTTGATCCCCTCTTGAGGTATTTATATATATGAAACTCTCAACATAGTAGTGTGTTGAGGTAACATCCATCCTATCTATCTAGCATCACACTTTTTCTACTTGTGCTCTTCAAATACACTAACAACATGGAGATTTTGCTTCTAAATCATTCAGACATAGGTCACAGATAGTGAATTAGGCTTCATTTGCACAACCACAGGCATATTAGACTTAGATGAAGGTATATATATAATCTCATACTATTTTATGTAATAGGACATTGTGATTCTCTTGAGGACCTAGCATGATACACTAATGTCCAAAGGACTATGATTTTGTCTAGGAGAGGTTTTAGTCTTGATTCTAGTTTAAAACATTCTAAGCAACTTTTATACCAGTTTCTAGCCTTTCATTCATCCATCTTATTTAGTTTATAGATAATAAATATTTATTTAATTCATTATTATTTTTAGAATAATTATATTAGGTCAATTATTTCATAAATTAGTGGTTGTGTTTATGGCATATTTATTTCCTAATTTATTATTGCATCCCTTTAAAAACCTCAGTTTTTACATTCCATAACTCCCTTAAAATTTAAATCACATACAATTATAATAATTAAAAAATTTATCTTTATGGAAAAATACCAATCCTATTATATCTTTGAATTTGGAAAATTTTGTGGGAAGATAAGAGAGCAAGGAAGAACACTAGAGTAATGCACTCCTATCCCCTAGGGCACTTCTATACTATGGATGTTTTGATCATGTTTTTAGTTAGTCATGGCCTAAAGAATATATAATGTTGATAATAATATGTATGATTACATTTAAAGGTCATCTATCAGCTTAGAAGAGTGTGCAAATTAAGAAAAATGATCAAAAGGAGCCCTGAGATAGGTCTAGAGCTAAATGTGTAAAAGAGTGGTCATAAGTACACAGTTTTAGATTAATGTTAATTTTATGTGTCTAAATCCCACAATAACAAGTGGCACATGTGTTATTTATTTTTACATATAAGGGTTTGGACATCTCAAAATGCCATTGACTAATATAAATTTTTGAATGTTTTTCCAAAAACTTAGAGTACAATTGTGTTTGGGTCATATCCAAGAAATGTTTCAGATGTCATTCATGGTTGTGAGAACCAACATTTATTTTAAATACATATCTTATATTGGGTGAATATATTTTATTATCTTTCCAAAATTATGCAAGTAATGTTTTAAGAACATCAAATATAGTGTTTTCTTTTTGTGAAAGTCTACCAGAGAATGCTCAGAGCTCATTAGTATTGGCATCATTAAGTCTTTGGCTTATTATAATATCTTTCATTAATTTTTTGTAATGTTTAGTGATTGGATAGTTTTTTAAATAAATAATTTTTTTATGTTTTTGACCACTTGTTACATAATTTTTAATTATACATCAAGAAATATTATAATCTTTGTTGCATGAAATCATACCTACATTATGATATGCATCATGTAGATTTTCAACAATTTCATTTTTTTCACCTTACATGTTAGATGTTATTAGTCCTAGGTGTATATTTTAGGTTTAATATTAATAAATTTCATTAATGAAATAAACAAATAAATAATTTGATTGTCAAAATTTAATTATGTAAAGAAATTATCCCAATTATTTTCAGCTAGTCTTCTTGAATGGTGATCATACATTGTTTTATGTATTAGCTTAAAAATATTTTTATCAACTTTAGTTATGTACTTGAATTTTATATGCATAATAATTATAGGTGTTATTAATGGTGTAATTTTTTGAGAGTGTGTTTCAAAATCATTATGTTCACTACTAGTTTCTTTATTGTCACTTTCATTGTTTAGTGTTTCCATAGCATTTTGTTCATTGTTACTTTCATCATTATGTGTTTCCATATAATTTTGTTCATTGTTAGGGGTAAATCGGCATGCATATAGTCATCATACATAAATTAAAAAAATATATATACTTTGAATTTGGACTTGAAACATAATTTGGATTATTAGGTAAATATTTGTCATCTTTATTTAATTCATCACTGCCAATTTCATCATTTTATATGACATTTATTTCATTAGAGATATTGTTTATACCTTATCTTGAGAAAAATATTTAAATATGTACCTTTTATTTTTATCCCAACTCTTATAATTTCTCTAATATTTTTTTATTTAAACTCTTCCTCTCCCTTGAATGAGAACCATCACCCATGACTAGACAAAGAATAATTTGATTCCTTTTGATGATGGGGTCCCAAGACTAATCTGATTCCTTTTGTCTTGACCATAAATTTTTTATAATGACGTAGATAATTTAAGTGGGGTTAAAATTATCAAAATACCCTTAAAACATTAGATAAAGAGTTTTGTCTATTTTTCTAATCACACATACATGTTATAATGTGTATGCATTATGAATATTGTTTCTATATAATCATATATCATATTGTTATGATATATAATTATATTATGTGATGTAATCCCATGTTATATTATTATGTTTTATGATAATGTGATGTAATCCAAACTATGAAATATTATTATGTCATGCAATATTATACAATTACCATCATATTTGAATTTTGTGATACAATTCTAAGGTCGATTCAACCATATGTTGCATCTTATAATATTGATCGAGCCATAATTTAGTTTTACAAGGCTCCATTTTCCACAAATCACATATATAATTACACCAATTGAGTAATTGGATCAGTTCATGATTAGTTTATCCCCAAATCAAATCTCTAATTGTACCAATTGACTAATTAGTTCAATTCATGACTAATTTATCCCCAAATCATGTCTCTAATTACACCTATTGACTAATTGGATCAATTCATGACTAATGTAGATCTAAATCATGTCTTGGTCTTATTTAGTTAGGTTGAAAGGGCTCAAAATGGCCCCAAATTCCTTTGTGATTGAATTGATGGATGATTTAATTTATTTTGTTATGATATTAGGGTTAATTGACCCCTAAATTACATCTTATATTATCAAAATTAGGTTCATAGGGTTCAATTTCATCCAAATTACATCAATCAATTGTAACCCTAAACCCTAATCCATACTTTAGGTTCATAGGGATCAATATGGGCCAAATCACATCTCTAATTACACCAATTGACTAATAGGATCAAATTGTGACATAATCAGATCTAATTTAGTCACAAATCATGTATTACTCTTGTAGTTAAGCTAAAGGGGCTAAAATTTTCCCTAATATCCTTATGATTTAATAGGTGGACTTTTTGGTTTAAGGTGTTATGAGAGTGGGGTTTATTAAACCCCAAATTACATTCTATATAGTCAAAGTAAGGTTCATAGGGTTGAATTTCATCCAAATTACATAATTGATGATAAAAATAAACTAATTGGATCAATATGTGAGGAAATATGAGATAATTTATATCCCTAAATCACATCATATACTTTTATTTAGGTTAAATAGGCTCATATTGGCCCCATTTACCTCTACATTTGCACTTGTGATATAGTTAAAGGGTTAATTAAGCCATATATTGCATCCTATACAATTGATTGAGCCAAAATTTAGGTTCATGGGGCTCAATTTGGCCCAAATGACACATATAATTACACCAATTAACTAATTAGATCAATTTGTGACTAATTTATCCCTAAGTCACATCTTCCTCTTATAGTTAAGTTAAACATGGGCTGAAATTGGCCTTGATTTCCTTCATAAATTGATTGATGGACTATAAAATTTATTTTGTTATGATAATGGGTTCAATTGACTCCTAAATTACATCATATATAGTCAAAATTAGTTTCATGGGGTTTAATTTTGTCCAAATTGAATCAACTAACCGTAACACTAAACTATAAACTATAACCCATAATTTAGGTCCATAGGGATCAATTTGGCCCAAACCACATCTATAATTACAGCCATTGACTAATTAGATAAATTTATGATATAATCAAAGATAATTTATTCCCAACATCACATCCTACTCTTGTAATTAGGTTGAAAGGGCTCAAATTGGCCTCAATTATTTGGTTCATTATATGATGATGTTACCATTAATTTCACTCAAAATAACATCATATGCAATTCAAAATACATTCAAAGGTGGCTCAATTTTTATATAATCGTGTCATTGATTACACCATTTGACTAATTGGCTCAATCTATGATGAAATCAAAGGCAATTTAGCCTCAAATCACACTACATAGTCACAATTAGGTTCAAGGGGCTCGTATTAAACCTAATTGTCCCCAAAATTAAACCAAATGACTATTTCATTCATTACATGATGACATTGGAGTTATAGACCCTCAAAACATGTCATATACATGCCAAACTTGCATTTATCATTGAACTAAATGATTTTGTACTTCATTATTTGATGAAATTAGAGCCAATTAAGGCCCAAATCACATTTTATAATCATAATTAGGTTAAGGGGATCAAATTAACCCAAATTACCTTTGAATTGAACTAATGGACTATTTGGTTTATTTTATTATGATATGGGGGTTGAGATCCCTAAATTACATCCTTTATAGTCAAATTTAGGTTCACGAGGCTCGATTTTACTCAAATTTCATCATTGATTGCACCAATTCACTAATTCATTATACATGTTATGAAGTATAAGCTAATTTAACCCCAAATCACATTATATAGTTTTAGTTACATGCAAGGGGTCTAAATTTTCCCTAATTGCCTCCACCATTGAAACAATTGACTCTTTCATTAAATTTTTATTGAAATTGGGCCTGGTTGAACCATAAATCATATTTTATATAGTTAAAATTATCTTTGTGGGTGAAAATGCACCAAAATTTCATCACTATATCAATCATATCCTTTTTGTGGTAGTGTATATATTTACACACTCCAAATTAAAATAAAAGTACAAAATTATGAATGTGAATAGATATAAACATAAACATAAACATGCATAAACAAATCTTTTTCATTTTTGTCTACAATGTCAACATAACACATATGTATTATAGCATGTACATGTGTTATGTTTGAATTCAAAAATAAAGACTTTTTTCTTGGAAATGGTTTGGATTCTCAATCCACCTATCAGCACACAATCAAATCTTATATCTTTGATAAAAAAATAAAAAAATTCAAAATCCATCACCAAAAAAGCTATGAATTTCAAAAATCCAATTCATAAAATTATTACCACGATAATGAACATGCTCTCCTCTTTCCAAATATATGATTTTTTTAATTTTTTGACTATTTTAGGGCTTCTATTTGTGTTGATTTCTAACTATGTATTTTTTAGGCCACTATATACCAAAAATATACATACTTATATATGTTTAAATATTTTTGTTTTTCATTGATCCAAATGCGAAAAAATTAAATGGTCACAAAATAGGCCTAATTCTATATGTGTTAAAAAAGAAAACTATTTTTTCATTTTTTGAGGTAGTTATGGAGGTCATACGGCCATCTATCCATTTTTTTGTCAGTGTTCAGGGTCTATTTACTTGTAAAATTAATTAAAAAAATATTCATTGAAAAAATTAATAAAATATAAATCACAAAATAGATGATCTTATCTAAATTTCCACAAAAGGGTTTCAAAAAATACTAAACTTCACTATAAAAAGGTTTCACTATATGAATGACTATCTACTCTATTTTCCTAAAAAATAGGAGTTCCTCTTCAAATTTTAGATGTTTGACCTACTTATACTTAACCATATTTTTTTTAAAAATAGTGTTTTAGAAAATAATCATGAAATTATACAATTCATGTTATTATACCATCTTCAAATTTTGCCTATTGCCATCTCAAATAATCTACAAAAGTTG